>NC_069420.1:58006382-58047748 GCF_026875155.1 Cherax quadricarinatus
TTTTGGGGAATAAAGATCCCAAAAATTTTCCCTTTTGTGTCTTTCATACCAATGTCGGATTAAATCCTTTTTGATATTCCCATCAACAAGGGTTGGATGGAACATTCTTAATAAACTGCTACATTGTCCCATGTTCATGAAGACAGTTTTTTGAACTTTTTTAATGCATCAACAGACCAGCCATATTCTCATTGTAAGGCAAAAACCAATATAGTTTTCCTGGAAGGTACTTCCCTAGGTTCAGTGCTGTAGAAAGTCTTCTGGCTGTCAGTAATGCCATCTCCCCAAATCCCTGGGATTTTAGTTTAGGTGACTATTTTGAATATCTTATTATTTATCATCCAAATTTTCCCGGTCTACAAATACGTAAAGGTCTCAAGAATAATGTCAGAAAAACACTCCTTTTAACTATGATTCATGATTGGAAAAAACAGTGAATGTGTGTGATGAAACATTTTTTGATTTGCTGTAAATTTAAATTTCTTGTCAACAGATGGATTAAAAACATCTAAGAAAGGCAATTTGTTATCTACTTCGTGCTCTGTTATAAATTTAAAACTGAGGGTACAAAATCACTGAGTTAGGACGGAACTCGTCAATATCGAGATCTCTAGGCTACACGGAATATCGTTACGTATCTGAACTACTTGACTTTACTTGGAAGTATCTTTAAGGATTCTAGTCACATACAATTCTATACAAGTTGATAATTAATAGACTAAGCAGATTTCTCTGGGCCCATGACTTGTTTTTGATCATAGTATTTACCTTCAAGTACGAACTTGCAGTCCATCACACAACGCTTAATGAATTAAATAATTATGTTAGTGGGGTAGGGCATGAAGAATTTTTTAGTTCTTCTAGATACATAAGCATATCAAAGACAAGGATTCTAGTAAATAATGTTGTGATTTTCAAATTGCACAAGAGTAAACTTATGTGATGCATTTAATTTTTGGAGTCTTTCTGTAAGGTGACATTATTCTAATATGAGCATCTGAAATCTTTCGACCCCTAAAAGTTAGAAGCTTAACTAGCCATTTGGACAGAATGCATGCAAAACCGAGCCTCCTGAATTTATAATAGGACAGCCCGGGTTACTGGTTTATGGGCTGTAATTAAGTTATAAAGATACGGTAGACTTGTCGTCCCGGCTAACAGCATTTAATTCATCATTCCTTCAATAACTTTTTAAGTCGTTCATTTAAGTGAGTTGATGTGTTCGAGGAGGTTCCTAGAGGTTCGTACTTTCCATTATCCCTTAGTAGCTGTTCATCTTATCAGAATATTCAGTTTGATCTAAAATGACAAATTTGTTAGATTTATCAGCTTTCGTAAGATGCAAGGTTGATCGTTACGGAGATCGCTATGTGCTTTCATAAATCATAGAGGGCAGTTTGAGAAGCACTGGATGGAGTTTAAAGGGACCATAGACCATCCCTTTGCAGATATTAAAGGTACAAAACAACTTAGCTATATCTACATAATTAACTTCCTAGTTGGGAGAGCGAAACTTATCCCAAAAAATAGAAATTTATATTAGCCCAACATCGTAATTTAGTACAGAAGGTTCAGGAGTTGAATGCAATTTTTGATCTTTTTTGTACTTGCATCATCGCTGGGGTGGGCAGCAGACCGGGTCATTGTACCAAGAGTTTCCTTACAGAAAGGAACGTAATTGAATCCTCTCTCATCAAACATGATAGGAATGTCTTACATGATTCAAGTGATGGAATATACAACCTAACAGCTGTTTAGTAGAGTCAATTGGTACACAATCTTAAGCCACAGATTGTTATACTAAATCCCTGGTTGCCTCACTTTGAATTGATTGCAATAAGGATTTGATGACATTAGATCAAGGTTCTCTACACGTGTCTTTCAGTTTCAACATCTGAGATTTTGCCCTCTGTGGCGAAGTAATAAGATGGCATTGTAAAACTCGATATCTGTTTAGTGTCAGTTGCGACACTCTTAGCTAGAATGCTATACAAAAAATCCCTGATTGTTCTTGATGCTAACTGAGTCTTATGAGGATTTGAGCTGGACATTGACAGTGTCTCGTAAACACCTGGTTTAAAGTCACTCAAATCCTTACGGTACGTTTACATCATGAACAATCAGGGATTTTTGTATAGCCTCCTTGCTTAAGTTGTGCGCACTGACACTAAACGAATACGAGTTGTACATTGACTTTATTTCACTTCGCCACGATGGCAAAATCTCAGATGGGTGGAACGTGAAAGACACGTGTAGAGAACCTTGATCTAAAGGTCATCACTCCTTGTGCAATGCATTCCAAAGTGAGCAATCCAGGTATTTTTGTAATAACATCTTTGCTTAAGATGTGTACAATTGACTTATAAACAGTGTTGAGGTTGTATATTTCCACACTTGAATCATGTAAGACATATTCCTCTTCATGTTTGATGAGAGCGGATTCAATTACGTTCCTTTCTGTTAATGAACTCTTGGGTACAATGACCCGGTCTGCTGCCCACCCCCGCGGATGATGTTGCAGTACTAAAAGATCAAAAAATTGCATTCACTCCTGAACCTTCAGTACAGAATATGATGTTGGGCTAATTGAATTCTATTGTTTGGATACGTTTCGCTCTCCAACTCGGAATGTTAATTATGTAGCTATAGCTAAGTTGTTTTGTACCTTTAATATCTGCAAAGATGGGTCTATGGTACCTTATCCCGTCCAGTGTTCTCAACTGCCCTCTATGATTTATGAAAGCACATAGCGATCTCCGTAACGATAAGACCTTGCATCTTACGCAAAGCTGATAAATCTAACAAATTTGTCATTTTAGATCAAAAATGAATATTTTGATAGATGAAGCTTCCTAAGGGATAATGGAAAAAGTCCGAACCTCGTAGGAACCTCCTCGGACCACATCAACTCACTTCATGAACGACTTAAAAAGTTATGGAAGGGGAATGATGAATTAAATGTCTGTTAGCCAGGACGACAAGTCTACCGTATCTTTATAACTATTACCAGACAATAAACCAGTAACCAGGGCTGGTCTATTATAATTAGGAAGGCTCGGACTGCATGCATTCTGTCCAATGGTTGTTTAGCTTCTAAACTCTTATGGTCGGAAAGATTTCAGATGCTCATATTAAGAATAATGTCACCTTACAGCAAAAGACCTCAAAAATTAAATGCAGACATAGTTTACTCTTGTGCAATTTGATATCACAACATTATTTACTCGAACATCCTTGCTCTATGCTATATGATTATGTATTAGAAGATCTCAACATTCTTCATGCCCTACCCCCCTAATAATTATTGATATTCATTAAGCTGTGTGTGGATGGACTGCAAGTTCGTACTTGAAGGTCAAAAATACTCTGATCCACAAACAAGTCATGGCTAGAGAAATCTGCTTAGTTATTAATTTATCACCTTGTATATGGCATTGTATGTGATAGAAATCCTTAAGGATACTGCCAAGTAAAGTCAAGTAGGTCAGATACGTAGACGATATTCTGGGTAGCCTAGAGTAGAGATCACTATATTGAGAGTTTCCGTCCTCGACTCAGTGACTTTGTACCATCCAGATAAGTTAAACCAGAGCACGAAGTAGATAACAAATTGCCTTTCTTAGATGTTTTATCCATTCTGTTGACAGAATTAATTTACGCAATCAACTGTTTCATCCCACCATTCGCACTGTTATTCCAATCATGAATCATAGGTTAAAAGAGTGTTTTTCTGACATTATTCTTGAGACCTTTACGTATTTGTAGACCGGGAATATTTGGATGTTGACATTAATACAGATATTCAACCTAGTCACTAAACTGAAATATCCAGGGCTGCTTGTGCGATGGCATTACTGACAGCAAGAAGCTTTCTACCGCACGGAACCTAGGGAAGTACCTTCCAGGAAAACCTATTGTTTTTGCCTTACAATGGAGAATATGGGCTGGTCTGTTTGATAGCATAACAAAGTTCAAAATATGTCTTATGAACATGGGGACAATGTAGCAGTTTATTAAAGAATGTTCATCCAACATGTTGATGTTGAAATAACAATATGGGATTCAATACGACAGTTGGTATTGAAAGACACAAAGGCACATTTAGGCATCTTATTCCGAAGTTTCACATACACCAGTAAGAGAAAACGTTTTCAGAGTATGAACCAGACTTCTTCGCCGACTGACGGTCCTGACATTCATCAAGGGTGATGGACTGATTTCATAGTCTTCACAATCTCTATGCCCTGCCTACTTTCTGTACTCGACTAGAGAAACTTACAGTGTAGGCGAAACGTTTTGGATAACAAGATGCCTAATGTTGCTAAAGTGTCTTACCCGCATTGTTGATTGTGCTCACAATGTCCCAGGCACACAATGCTTTCTTTCGTATGTCGGGCAGAAATCAGATTAGCCCAACATCAGAACTCGGCATGAACGGCTAAGGAATCAAATGCAGTCTTTAATCACATTTGTATTAGCAATCATCGATGGGCGTGGGCAGAGTTAAGGTCATTGTACCAATATCAACCCTTATGGAAAGGAACACTAACTGAACACCTTATCTTATCAACAAGATAAGTTACTCAGTATAATTAAAGTAATGGAATGTGCAAACTCGACAGCTATGTAGTAGAGTCAGTTGTGCACAGTCTTAAGAAAGGATGCTTTACAAAATTTCCAGCTTGTTCACAAAGTAAAGGGTCCACGTAAGGATTTGGTGATATTAAACCAATGTCTCCCCACCTTGCATTGCACATTCAACAATCGCGGCTCTGCCCATTGTGGGAAAGTACTCTGTAGTGCTACCATATTGTATAGTGACTGTATAGTGCTACTGCATAGTGCACTGTATAGTGCTATGCTAGAGCACTGTTTGTGCTACTGCATACTTGACTGTATAGTGCTACACACTGAGTAGTGGTTCACAGTGAGTAGTGCTACACACTTGTAATGCTACACATGTGTCAGTGCTACACACTGTGTAGTGCTACCACACTGTGTAGCGCGGGTACACACTGTGTTGTGGTACCACTGTGTATGTGTTTACACACTGTGCAGTGCTTACAACACTGTGGCAGTGTACACACTGTGTAGTGGTACACACTGTTGTAGTGACTACACACTGTGTTTAGTGGTACACACTGTGCCAGTGCTAACACACTGTGGTAGTGCTACACACTGTGCAGTGCTACACACTGTGTAGTGCTACACACTGTGTAGTGGTACACACTGTGTAGTGCTACACACTGTTTAGTGCTAACACTGTTGTTCGTGGTACACACTGTGCAGTGCTAACACTGTGTAGTTGGTTAACACACTGTGCAGTGCTCCACACTGTGTGTTGCTACACGTGCAGATTGCGACACTGTGTAGTGCTACACAATGTGAGGCTACACACTGTGTAGTGCGACACACTGTGTAGTGGTAACACTCGTGTAGGGTACACACTGTGTAGTGATCACACACTTGGTAGTGCTACCCCTGAGTAAGTGGTACCCACTGTGTAGTGCTAACACTGTGTAGTGCTTAACACTGTGCAGAGCTACACCACTGTTTAGTGTACACACGGTGCAGTGCTTCCACTGTGTAGTGTACACACTTGTAGTGGCTACCACACTGTGTAGATGCTACACAATGTGTAGTGCTACACAACTGAGTAGTGCTACACACTGTGTGTGGTTACACCACTGTGTTAGTGGTTCACACTGTGTAGTGCTACAACACTGTGGTAGTGGTAACCCACTTGTGTTGAGTTGCTACACCCTCTTGTAGTGCTACCCACTGTGCAGTGCTACACACTGGGCAGTGTAACAAGTGCAGTGGTACACCACTGTGTTGTGCTTACACACTGTGCGTGCTACACACTGTGCAGTGCTAACAACTGTGTCAGTGCTACACACTGTTGCTCAGTGCTACACACTGTGTAGTGCTACACATGTGTACGTTGCTACACACTGTTAGATGTTACACACTGTGTAGTGCTACACACTGTTGTAGTGGTACACCCTGTGTAGTGGTTTACACTCGGAACCACTGATCCACGCTTGGTACAGTGCATAAGCTCGTTGTTGAAGTCTTAGTCAGTTACTTGTAATGGGTCTCTGCATCACTCAGCTGGAGGTAACACAGTTTACTGCCAGATGGTTGGGTAGTGTTTTTATAGAAGAATGAATTGGGATTGTTGGTTTTTTATTTCTAGAAGAGTGTGAATGTTTTTTTTCTAGGAAAAGATAAGTTTGGGTTTGTCATCTCTGGAGGAAGAATGGTAGAGTAATGCTCTTAGGAAGATGACACCTCTCTAGAGCGAGGAGGCAGGTAGGATGAACCCCTCTCTCGAGCGAGGCTAGTAGATGACACCCACTCTAGAGCTCGAGGCTGTAAGATGACACCCTTCTAGAGAGAGGCTATTAGACGACCCCCTCTCTAGAGGAGGCTCGGAGGATGATACCTCTCTAGAGCCGAGGCTTAGGTAGATGACACCCTCTTAGAGCGAGGGTAGGCCGATGCACCTGTCCAGAGGACTATAGGTAGATGACACCTCTCTAGAGCGAGGCTAGGAATATGACACCCTCTCTACAGGGGGCTAGGAAGATGACACCTATCTATAGCGCGGCTAGAAGAAGGACACCTCTCTAGAGCGAGGTAGTAAGATGACACCATCTCGAGCGCGAGTCTAATAGGATGGACACCCTATCTAGAGCGAGGCTAGTAAGATGACACCCTCTCTCGAGCTAGGCTAGGAAGATGACACCTCTCTAGAGCGAGGACTAGTAAGATTGACACCCTCTCTAGAGCAAGGTATGACGATGACACCCTCTCTAGCGCGAGGCTAGGAAGATGAAACCCTCTTTGAGGCGGGGCAGGGGATGAAACCCTTCTGAGCGGAGGGACTAGGAGATGGACACCCTCTTCGAGCTCGAAGACTAGGAAAATGTCCCCTCTCTAGAGCGAGACTAGGGCGATGGACACCCTCTCTGAGCGGAGCTAGGAAGATGACATCCTCTCTAGAGCGAGGTTGGAAAGATGACCCCTTCTAGAGCGAGACTTAGTAGATGACACCCTCTCTAGAAAGCTAGGCTAGGAAGATGTCCACCGCCTTCTAGAGCGAAGTAGAAGATGACACCTCTCTCGAGGCAGAGGATAGGAGTGGACACCACTCTAGAGCGCGTCATCGCGGTTAGATGACTACCCTTCTCTAGAAGCGAGGGTAGGGAAGAGTGACCCCTTCTATAGGCGAGGCTAGGACGATGACACCTCTTTAGAGCGGGGGTAGGAAGCTGACCACCCTCTCTAGAGCGAGGCTAGAAGATGCCACCTCTTAGAGCGAGGACTAGGAAGATGACACCCTCTTAGCGACGAGACTAGGACGAATACACCTCTCTTAGAGCCGGAAGGCTAGGAAGCGGACACCCATCTAGCGCGAGGCTAGGCAGAAGACACCTCTCCGAGTGGCCTAGAAAATGACACCCTCTCTAGAGCGAAGCTAGGACGATGACACCTCTCTAGTGCGAGGATAGGCAGTTGACACCCTCTCTAGAAGCGACTATAGGTAGATGACACCCTTCTAGAGAGCGAGCTCGTAAGATGACTACCATTCTAGAGCGGTGCTATTGTAGATGACACCTCTCTAGCAGGGAGGCTAGGAGATGACTCCTCTTTAGACGGGGCTAGGAAGATGACACCCTCTCTCGAGCGAGGCTTAGGAAGATGACCCCTATCTACAGCGAGACTAGGAAAATGACTCCCTCTCTAGCGCGAGCCTAGTAGAAGACACCTCTCTTAGGAGCGAGGTTAGTAAGAAGACCCCTTCTAGGCGGGAGGTTAAGATGACACCTCTTAGGCGAGGTCGGGAAGATGACCCCTCCTAGAGCGGGGGTAGGAAGATGACACCTCTCTAGTGGAGGTGTATAGCTGAACCACTCTCTAGATGGAGGCTAGTAAGATGACCCCTTTACTAGCGCGAGGCTAATATGTGCCACCCTCTCTAGAGGCGCTAACGTATGATGACACCCGCTCTCTAGAGCTAGGCTAGGAAGAGGACACCCTCTCTAGAGCGAGGCTAAATTGATGATACCCTATCTAGTGCGCGAGGCTATGTAAGATGACACCCTCTCTCGAGGGGGCTAGGAAGAGGCCCTCCTTAGAGCGCTAAGCTAGGCAGATGACACTCTCTAGAGCGACTATTTCAAGGGGGGAAATAAAGATGCCCCTTTAGAGCCGAGGCTCGGAAGATGGACACCCTCTCTAGAGCGAGGCTCGGAGCTGAATCTCTTTAGAGCGGGGTCGGAAGATGACTCCCGCTCTAGAGCAGAGATAGGAGATGCCCCCTCTCTAGAGCGTGCCTAGGAAGGATGAATCCCTCTCTAGAGCGAGACTACGGAAGATGACACCATCTCTAGAGCGGAGCTAGGAAGATGTCACTCTCTAGAGCTGAGGCTAGGTAAGATGACACCTCTCTAGAGCGAAGCTAGGAAGTTGACACCCTCTCTAGAGCGAGGTAGGCAGATGACGCACCTCTCTAGAGGACTATAGGTATGATGGACACCCTCGCTATGTCGAGGCTAGGAAGATGGCACCTCTCTAGAGCGAGGCTTGTAAGATGACACCCTCTCTAGAGTGAGGCTAGGAAGATGACACTTCTTAGGGTATAGCTAGGATCGATGCACCCTCTCTAGAGCACGCAGGCTAAGGAAGATGACCCCTCCTCTCTTAGAAAAACGAGGATGGGAAGATGAAAACTCTTAGGACAGGTTAGGACTGTAGATGACAGGGTTCAGAGAACCGACAAGTTGATAAATTAGACACATGTGCAACACTGGGGTATCTTTATAGAGAAACGTTTCGCCACACAGTGGCTTATCAGTCCATACAAAAGGAGAATGATGAAGAACCGGAGTTTGAAGTAATCCAGTCCCTCAATCTTGAGATGATGTAGTAGTCGATCAACCTTGAAAAGAATACAAATATGTACGAAGAATGTGGCTTACATACTATAAGGCAGGAGGGTGCTGCAGCAGTACGTAGGTTGGTGTCACATTTGACAATGTGGAAGTAGGGGTGTGACCAAGTGTAGGTAAGTGAAGAATTCCCGTATTTACGCTCCAAGATATTGGTGTGTCAGACAGGAAAGCCGCTGAATGATTCAGCGAAGCACTTTCTGTTGTATTCTTTTCATCGAGTGATGGACTAACCACTTCGATCCAGGCTGAGGATCTGATTACCTCAAACCTCCTCTTGTTCATCATTCTCCTTGGTATGGATGATGAGGCACTGATGTGGCGGCACGAATTCTCTGTTCATTAAAATGATACCCAAGGGTCTGACATGTGTTCATTTATCGATGCTAGGAAGGTGACACCTCTTAGAGCGATGTTAGGAAGCTACACCCTCTCTAGATCGATGTTGGAAGATGACAGCCTCCTAGAGCGCTGTTAGGATGATGACCCCTCTCTAGAGCGATGCTTGAAGATTGGAGACCCTTTCTAGAGAGCGGTTCGGAAGATGAACCCTTTCTGCGGGAGCAGTAGGACGATGACCCATCTCTGGCGGAAAGTGAGTTGGTGTTAGGGCCTCTCCTGAAGTAAAGTAAGTGGTATGACACCTCCCAGCTTAAGGTAAGTGGTGGGACACCTCCAGAGTAAGGTAAGTGGTGGACACCTCCGAGTAAGGTTTTCCGAAGCTTTTTTCTCCGCAAATCTTCCGGATCCAATAAACAAATTTTTGACGGTAAACTCTTCTCTGTAATAAAAAGTTCTATGACTAGATTTTTTTCAGGTGAGGGAGAGGTTCTTTCCCTTTACCAGGGAATTACCTGTAACTCACACTTTCTTATTCCCAGATCTTAGGCCAGAGGAGAAACTGAGAGGGGGGATAATAAATTGTCGGATTATATATTTAATCCAACTGAGATCTGCAAAGGAGCAGACTTTTATGCATGAACATGTGAGCCTAACCAAGTAATTATTTTTTCTTTGATGAATCGTATGCGTCTAGAAATTGACTCTTGTTCATTTCAAAGTTCCTACTGTGACCACTACGCTGTGTTTCAGCCAAATGTCTAACTTTTCTCGTGTACATATAAAAATTTTATAGTTCTGATGTAGGTGTATATTATATGTTGAGCCTTTGTCTGTATAATTTATTTTCTATTTGTTCTGATATTCAGCGCAGGAGATCTTATTTGTACAGAGAACTGAATCTTCCCGAAGTTTGAAATATATTTATCGATCTTGTTCTCTCATCGTATTATTGTTCTCTGGCAGTGATTTCACTACACAAGAATGTCTGGCTTTCCGACCTTACGTAGCTTCTCAGATTACTTAGTCCAGGCACAATATGAAGCTTCTTAGCAACTTGCTAGTGCCCAGACACCCTTCGCGACTTGCAAGTGGCTTTTGTAATTGTGTGATACATACCAGACCTTGCTAGTGCGTATGAACCGTGTTCTTGTCGTCATCCACGACCTTTCTAGGGTCACAGTTACCCTGTATGCGGCTCCTAACTGCTTGATTAGCGGGCTCCTGTAAACTTATGTGATATATCTGTGACCTTGTCATTTAAGGAGCTTATGTTCCTTGGGGGACGGGCAAGACCTTGCAGGTTTATGAGGTCAACACAGACCATTCTAGGGGTACATGTTGTATCGCATCTTAGACCTGTGTTTCCAGAAGTCCCATCTGTGTCCCTACAGATGAACACATTCCTTGCTGGAGATGGTGTTGTTGGTGAGGTGAAGGATGGTGGTGCGGGTGATGGTGTGGTGTCGATGTGAACTGGCGGTGAGGGTTGATGGACCTGGTGGTGAGAGTGGGTGGACTGGAGTGAGGGGGTGGAGTTAGTGTGGGAAGGGGCAGGACTGGTGTGTTAGATTTGATGGACTAGTTGTGAGGGTTAGGAGGTGGTGAGGGTGGTGGACTGGTCGAGAGGGTGATGGACATGGTGGTGAGGGTGATGGATGGTGATGAGGGTGATGGATCTCGGAGAGTGAATGGATAGTGGCGAGGGTGATGGGACTCCGGTGAGGGTGATGATGAGGACTGGTGGTGAGTGGTGATGGATGGTGGTGGAGAGTGATGGATTTGTAGGTGAGAGTATGGACTGGGGTGAGGGTGGTAGACTGGTGGTGAGGGTGATGCACTTGGTGGTGTGGGTGACGGATTAGTGGTGAGGGTGATGGACTGGTGGAAAGTGATTGGATGCGTGATGTGAGGTGATGGAATGGTGGGGAGGGTAATGGGCAGGTGTGTGGGTGATGGCTTGGTAGTGAGGGTGACGGACTGGTGATGAGGGTGATGGGACTGGTGGGGAGAGTAATTTACTGGTGGTGAGGGTGATGGTCTGGGTGGTGAGGGTGATTGTCTGGTGGTGTGGGTGTTGCTGGATGGTGAGGGTGATGGTTGGTGGTTTGAAGGGTTGATGATGGTGGTGAGCGGTGATGGGGCTTTGTGGTTAGGGTGATGGTTGGTGGTGAGGGTGATGGATCTGGTGGTGAGTGTGATGGGTGGTGGTGAGGGTGATGGACTGGTGGTTTAGGGTGATGGGCTGGTTGGTGGAGGGTGATGGTCTGGTGGTGAGGGTTGATGGTCTCTGGTGGTGAGGATGATCGCATGGTTGGTCCGCGTGATGGAGGGTGTTGGGGTGATGTCTGGTGGTGGGGTGATGGACTAGTGGTGTGGTGTGGACTGGTGTCGGGGGTGATGGATGGTGGTTGGGGTAATGGACTGGTGTAAGGGTGCTGGGTCTGGTCGGTGACGGGTGATGGTTGGTGGTGAGGGTGATGGAACTTGTGGTGAAGGTGATAGAATGGTGGTGAGCCTGCTGACTGGTGGGGCGGGGTTCTTTGGTATGGTGGTGACGGTGACGGACATAGCGGCCGTGTGGGTGGACTGGTGGTGGTGGTGAGGGTGTGGGCTTGGTGGTGAAGGTGATGGACGGGTGGTGAGGGTGAGTCTGGTGGTGAGGGATGGACTGTTGGTGAGGGGCTGGAATGGTGGAAGAGGTGTGGTGATGGACTTGCTGGGAGGCGTGATGGCTGGTGTTGGGGGAACGGATGGTGGGGAGGGTGCTGTTGTGGGGAGGTGTGATCGTCTGGTGGTGAGGGGTATGGACTGTGTGGTTGAGGGTGATGGCTTGTGCGAGTGTGATGGACTGGAGGTGGGGTGATGGACTGTTGGGGGGTGATGGTCTGGTGGGGAGAGGGGTGATGGTCTGGTGTTGCGGTTGATGGACTGGTGGGGAGGGTGATCTCGGATGTGTTTCTAGAGTCATCTGTGTCCCTCAGTAACCCCTTCCACACTTCCCCTTGCTGGTGGATTTACTTGTGGTGAGGGTGATGGACTGGGTGGTGGGGTGATGGATGGGGGTGAGGGTGATGGACTGGTGGGGAGGGTGATGGTTGGTTGGGGAGGGTGATGGTCTGGTGTTGAGGGAGATGGACTGGTGGTGAGGATGATGGAACTGTGGTGAGGTGACTGGACTGGTTGGTGCGGGTGATGGGCCTGGTTGTGAAGGTTGATGGACTGCTGGGGAGTGTGATTGGACTGGTGGTGAGGAGTGATGGACTGGTGGTGAGAGTGATTGGATGGTGGTGCGGATGATGGATGCTGGTGAGCGGTGATGGATGGTGGGTGAGGGTGTTGGGGACTGCGAGGTGAGGTGTGAAGGATAGTGGTTAGGGTGATGACTGTTGGCTGAGGGGTGAGGTGTGGACTGGTGGGGTGGGTGTGGTCTGGTGGGGAGGGTGATGGGTACTGGTGGTTGTGGGTGATGGACTGGTGGTGAGTTTTGATGGACTGGTAGAGAGGGTGATGGGATGGTGGGGAGAGTGATGGATGGTGGTGAGGGTTCAGGTCTATGCTTCCGAAGTCCATCTGTGGCCATCAGATGAACTCCTTCACATATCCCTTGTTGGTGTTGGACTGGTGGTGAGGTTTGATGGGACTGGTGGTGAGGGTGATGGGACTGGTGGGGGTGAGTGATGGCTGGTGGGTTGAGGGTCAAGGTCTATGCTTCAGAAAGTCCATCTGTGTCCCCTCAGATGAACTCCTTCCACACTTCCCTTGTGGTGATGGCTGGTGGTGAGGGTGTGGATGGTGGTGAGGTGTGACTGGTGGTGAGGGTCAAGGACTATGCTTCCAGAAGTCCATCTGTGTCCCTCAGGATGAGAACTCCCTTCCACACTCCCTTGTTGGTGCTGTATGTGGTGAGGGTGATGGATGGTGTGAGGGTGATGGATGGTTGTGAGGGTGATGGACTGGCCGGGGAGAGTGGATGGACTCGGTGGTGAGGGTCAAGGTCTATGCTTCCAGAAGTCAATCGTGTCCCATAGATGGAAACTCCTTCCCCATATCCCTGTGGTGGATGGCTGGTGGTGAGGTGATGGATGTTGTTGAGGGTGAGGACTGGTGGTGAGGGGTAGGGTTGATGAAACTGGTGGGTGAGGGTCAAGGACTATGCTTCCAGAAGGCCCTCTGTGTCCCCTCAGTAAATTCCCTTACACACTTCCCTTGCTGGTTATGGACTGGTGGTGAGGGTGATGGGATGCTTGTGGGGAGGACGACTGGCTGGTGAGGGTGATGGTCTGGCGGGAGGGTGATGGATGGTGGTTTTGTGGGTGATTTGTTGGTGGTGAGGGTGACATTCTAGTAGTTTGGGTGGTGGTGTGTGAGGGCTTTATGGACTGGTGGTGGGGGTGATGGACTGGTGGTGAGTAGTGATGTTTGGTGTGGGGTGATGATGTGGTGAGGGGTTAGTGACTGGTGGTGAGGTGATTGACTTGCTTGTGCGGGTGTGCTTGGACTGTGGTGGTGAGGGTGACGGACTGGAGGGTGTGGGAGGGTGCTGGATGGTGGGGGAGGGTGATGACTGGTGGGGAGGGGTGATGGTATTGGAGGTGGTGAGGAGTATGGTTGGGAATCTGGTGTTGAGGGTGTGGACTTTGGTTGGGTGGTGATGGATCTGGTGGTGAGGGTTGACGGACTGGCTGGTGAGGGTGGATGGACTGGTGGGGGAGGGTGATGGTCTGAGTGGGGAGGGTGATGTCTGGTGGGGAGGCGATGAAAGGACTGTGTTTTCTAGAAGTCCATCTGTGTCCCCTCAGCTGAACTCCTTTCACACTTCCCTTGTTGGTGATGGAGTTTGTGGTGGAAGTGAATGGACTGGTGGCGAGGGTGATCGATGGTTGGTGAGGGTGCTGGCCTGGTGGTGAGGGTGATGGCTGTTGGTGAGGGTGATGGACTAGTGGTTAGGGTATGATGATCCTGGTGCGTGGGGGTGATGGAGTGGGGTAGGTAAGGTGTGATTGGATGGTGGGGGTCGGGTGTGATTGTCTGGTGGGGGGGGTGATGGACAAGTGGTTAGGGTGATGGGACTGGGTGGTGAGGATGGATGTACTGGGGGTGAGGGTGAGGACTGGGTGGGGAGGCGCTTCGTTGGTCTGGTGGGGGGTGCCTGGTTCGGGTGGTGAGAGTGATGGACTGGTGGTGCGGGTGATGGACTGGTTTGGTGAGGGTGAATGGAATGGTGTGTGAGGGTGATGGACTGGTGGTGAGGGTGTTGTCTAGTGGTTTAGGGTGATGGACTGGTGGTGAGGATGATGGAACTGGGGTGAGAGTGATGGACTGGTGGGAGGGTGATGGTCTGGTGGGGCGGAGTGTGGACTGGTGAGTGAGGGTTGATGGACTGTGGTGAGGGGTGATGAACTGGTGGTGAGGGTGATGGATGTTGGGGGAGAGTGATGGACTGGTGGCGAGGGTGCTGACTTGGTGGGAGAGGGTCAAGGTCTATGCTTCAGAAGTACATTTGTGTCCCTCAGCATGAACTCCCTTCCACACTTCCTTGCTGGTTATGGATCTGGTGGTGGAGGGTGATGGCTGGTGGTGAGGTATGACTGGTGGTGCGGGAAGATGACTGGTGTGGTTGTGTGTGCGTGTTCCCTAGTCTCAAGTCTCAGAAGTCCATCTGCGGGCCCTCTGTATGAACTCCTTCCACACTTCGTTTGTTGTGATGGTGTTGTGGTGGGGTATGTCTGGTGGTGAGGATGATGGGTCTGGTGGGGAGGGTGGTGATGGTGGTGGGTGTTGATGGACTGGTGTGAAGAGGGTGATGGAATGTGTGGTGATGTGATGGCTGGTAGTGAGGGTGATCGGATAGTGGTGAAGGGTGGTGGACTGTAGTGAGTGCGGTGATGGACTAGGTGGGTGAGGGTGATGGACTGGTGGTGAGGGAGATGGACTGGTGGTGGACGGTGGTGTGTGTGTGTGTAGTGATTTGCTGTCCCTAGATCCGATGTCTCCAGAAGTCATCTGCGGGCCCTCGATGAACTTCCTTCCACACTTCACTTGTTGGTGAGGGCTGGTGTGTGTGTGGTTATGGACTGATTGTGACTGTGAGGATGGTTGTGAGGGTGATGACTGGTGGTGAGGGTTGATGACTGGTGGTGGGTGGTGGTGGTTGGTGGTGGTGGTGCTGGTGGTGTCGGGTGTGTGTGTGTGTGCTTGTGTGTGTGTTTGCTTTGCCACTAGTTTCCATGTCTCAGAAGTCCCATTGGGGGCCTCAGATGAACTCCCTTCCACACTTTATTGTGGAGTGGATGGGCTGGTAGGTGTGGTTATGGACTGGTTGGGGTGACGGTCATGGACTGGTGGTGAGGGCGATGGGACTTGTGGTGTAGGGTGATGGACTGGTGGTGAGGTGGATGTGGTGGTGTGTGTGTGTGTGTGATGTGTGTGTGTGTTGCTTTTCCTAGTTCCATGTCTCCAGAAAGTCCTTTCTGGGGGCCCTCAGATGAACTTCTCCTCATTCCCAGGTTCAGCAGGTGTTGGGCCTCCCCAGTGACCTTGCTGGATGTTAACTTGATCATGGTCTACCTGGTCCCCCCCCCCCCCCTTCCCTCCCCCCCCCGCACCATGCCGAGATGTCCATGGTAGGTGGAATTACAGGAGGGGACACACTGAAATCTGCGTCTGTAATTACACCCCCAGACACCTGGAACAGTAGACCAGCCAGACGAGACTGATGCTGCCTCCCAAACTCGGCACAAGGCTGAGGTTCCTGATATAAAATCTCGGACTTCTATTGATGTTTCATATCGTGTTTGATTATTTTCTTTTGTTTTTTACTTATAAGCTGTATAAGTGTTATAAATTGTCCATATGGTTACAAATTAAGCAATATTTATGTAACTTTGCTTGCACCCACACAACACACACACACACACACCCACACCCACACACACAGACACACACACAACACACACACACACACACACACACACCAGGCACATACACAGAAACTTGAAATACCTATACTTTCATCTCAGTCTACAATGCTGTAAAACTCAATTTCTCACGTTTCCGTTCATTATCTTATATTCAAACTTGTATCACTCAGGTGCCACATTTCAGCAAATATTCACTGTCTCACACGGATGTTTACTAACTAAAATATAATACAAGACAATGATGGCCAGATATGTAAATTGTTCCGTATTGATAGTCTAGCATTCTGAAAAAAATGTGACTGAGAGTGCAAATGTTAATGCAATCGAATAGTATTGGTATAGACAGCATATACTTTATTATAGTTTAGAATGTATGTAGTATATAGATCAAGAATATATATCCCCCCCACCCCACCCCACCTCACCCCCCCCCCCTCCACTTCTTTCCCTATTTTCAACTCTCACTACTCACTCGCCGCCTCTCGCTCGTCCCTCTTCTTCCAAAAAGAGAGAGATGTGCGTGACCACTTGACAAAAATTATTTTAGTTACAGCAGAAATACAACTTATGAATTATCTTATGGAAGATAAGAAATTAAATCAGAAATAATTAAGGAAGTTCACTTTGTGGTTTTTCTGTTAAAGTTAAAGACAACTTGTGCAACTAATGTGATATTTTATTGTGGCAACGTTTCGCTCTCCAGTGCTTTGTCAAGCGTCTTACTTGACAGAAGTTCCTGGAGAGCGAAACGTTGCCACAATAAAAATGTCACATTAGTTTGCAGTGTGTCCTTTTACTTTACATATTGTCGGTAATTCTCCCAACATTATTAGTTTTCATGTCTTCACGTCTGTTATCTTCACCGTTGTTATCTTACGTTGTTATCTTCACGTTTTTTACATCTTCACGTTTGTTTTCTTACGTCTGTTATCTTCGCGTTTGTTATCTTCGTCTGTTATCTTCAAGTCTGATTCTTAAACGATTGTTATATTCGTCTGTTATTTCACGTCTGTTATCTTATGTTTGTTATCTTCGTCTGTTATCTTCACGTTTGTTATCTTCACGTATGTTTTCTTCACGTCTGTTCTTCTTTCACGATTGTTATCTTGCTTCTGTTATCTTCAAACGTCTGTTATCTTCACGTTTGTTATCTTATTTAAATATGCGCATCTTGAAATCTTTCGCCCATAAGGTTAAG
Source organism: Cherax quadricarinatus (assembly GCF_026875155.1). Lineage (NCBI taxonomy): Eukaryota > Metazoa > Arthropoda > Malacostraca > Decapoda > Parastacidae > Cherax > Cherax quadricarinatus. Next base: position 58,023,800 of record NC_069420.1, read on the forward strand.
AACGCTTAACTCGCCATTTGGACCAGAATGCATGCAGCCGAGCCTCCTGCATTTATAATAGGACAGCTGGGTACTGGTTTTGGGGCTGTAATTAAGTTATAGATACGGTAGACTTGTCGTCTGGTAACAGCCATTTAATTCATCATTCCTTCCACTAACTTTATAAGTCGTTCATGAAGTGAGTTGATGGTTCGAGGAGGTTCCTAGAGGTTCGTACTTTTCCATTCTCTCTTAGTACGCTTTGCATCTTTGCAGAATATTCAGTTTGATCTAAAATACCAAATTTGTAGATTTAATCTGCTGCGTAGATGCAAGGGTGATCGTTCGGAGTCGCTATGTGCTTTCATAAATCATAGAGGGCAGTTCGAGAAGCACTGGATGGAGTTAAGGTAACCATAGACCATCCCTTTGCAGATATTCAGGTACAAAAAACATAGCTATATCTACATCACTTAACTTCCTAGTTGCGGGAGCGAAACTTAATCAAACCATAGAAATCATATTAGGCCCAACTCATCGTATTCAGTACAGAAGGTTCAGGTGTTGAATGCATTTTTGATCATTTTAGTACTTGCCATGCATCGCTGGGGTGGTCAGCAGACCGGGTCATTGTACCCAAGAGTTTCCTTACAGAAAGAACGTAATTGAATCCTTCTCATCAAAACATGATAGGAATGTCTTACATGAGTCAAGTGATGGAATATACAACCTAACAGCTGTTTAGTAGAGTCAATTGGTACACAATCTTAAGCCACAGATTGTTATACTAAATCCCTGGTTGCCTCACTTTGAATTGATTGCAATAAGGATTTGATGACATTAGATCAAGGTTCTCTACACGTGTCTTTCAGTTTCAACATCTGAGATTTTGCCCTCTGTGGCGAAGTAATAAGATGGCATTGTAAAACTCGATATCTGTTTAGTGTCAGTTGCGACACTCTTAGCTAGAATGCTATACAAAAAATCCCTGATTGTTCTTGATGCTAACTGAGTCTTATGAGGATTTGAGCTGGACATTGACAGTGTCTCGTAAACACCTGGTTTAAAGTCACTCAAATCCTTACGGTACGTTTACATCATGAACAATCAGGGATTTTTGTATAGCCTCCTTGCTTAAGTTGTGCGCACTGACACTAAACGAATACGAGTTGTACATTGACTTTATTTCACTTCGCCACGATGGCAAAATCTCAGATGGGTGGAACGTGAAAGACACGTGTAGAGAACCTTGATCTAAAGGTCATCACTCCTTGTGCAATGCATTCCAAAGTGAGCAATCCAGGTATTTTTGTAATAACATCTTTGCTTAAGATGTGTACAATTGACTTATAAACAGTGTTGAGGTTGTATATTTCCACACTTGAATCATGTAAGACATATTCCTCTTCATGTTTGATGAGAGCGGATTCAATTACGTTCCTTTCTGTTAATGAACTCTTGGGTACAATGACCCGGTCTGCTGCCCACCCCCGCGGATGATGTTGCAGTACTAAAAGATCAAAAAATTGCATTCACTCCTGAACCTTCAGTACAGAATATGATGTTGGGCTAATTGAATTCTATTGTTTGGATACGTTTCGCTCTCCAACTCGGAATGTTAATTATGTAGCTATAGCTAAGTTGTTTTGTACCTTTAATATCTGCAAAGATGGGTCTATGGTACCTTATCCCGTCCAGTGTTCTCAACTGCCCTCTATGATTTATGAAAGCACATAGCGATCTCCGTAACGATAAGACCTTGCATCTTACGCAAAGCTGATAAATCTAACAAATTTGTCATTTTAGATCAAAAATGAATATTTTGATAGATGAAGCTTCCTAAGGGATAATGGAAAAAGTCCGAACCTCGTAGGAACCTCCTCGGACCACATCAACTCACTTCATGAACGACTTAAAAAGTTATGGAAGGGGAATGATGAATTAAATGTCTGTTAGCCAGGACGACAAGTCTACCGTATCTTTATAACTATTACCAGACAATAAACCAGTAACCAGGGCTGGTCTATTATAATTAGGAAGGCTCGGACTGCATGCATTCTGTCCAATGGTTGTTTAGCTTCTAAACTCTTATGGTCGGAAAGATTTCAGATGCTCATATTAAGAATAATGTCACCTTACAGCAAAAGACCTCAAAAATTAAATGCAGACATAGTTTACTCTTGTGCAATTTGATATCACAACATTATTTACTCGAACATCCTTGCTCTATGCTATATGATTATGTATTAGAAGATCTCAACATTCTTCATGCCCTACCCCCCTAATAATTATTGATATTCATTAAGCTGTGTGTGGATGGACTGCAAGTTCGTACTTGAAGGTCAAAAATACTCTGATCCACAAACAAGTCATGGCTAGAGAAATCTGCTTAGTTATTAATTTATCACCTTGTATATGGCATTGTATGTGATAGAAATCCTTAAGGATACTGCCAAGTAAAGTCAAGTAGGTCAGATACGTAGACGATATTCTGGGTAGCCTAGAGTAGAGATCACTATATTGAGAGTTTCCGTCCTCGACTCAGTGACTTTGTACCATCCAGATAAGTTAAACCAGAGCACGAAGTAGATAACAAATTGCCTTTCTTAGATGTTTTATCCATTCTGTTGACAGAATTAATTTACGCAATCAACTGTTTCATCCCACCATTCGCACTGTTATTCCAATCATGAATCATAGGTTAAAAGAGTGTTTTTCTGACATTATTCTTGAGACCTTTACGTATTTGTAGACCGGGAATATTTGGATGTTGACATTAATACAGATATTCAACCTAGTCACTAAACTGAAATATCCAGGGCTGCTTGTGCGATGGCATTACTGACAGCAAGAAGCTTTCTACCGCACGGAACCTAGGGAAGTACCTTCCAGGAAAACCTATTGTTTTTGCCTTACAATGGAGAATATGGGCTGGTCTGTTTGATAGCATAACAAAGTTCAAAATATGTCTTATGAACATGGGGACAATGTAGCAGTTTATTAAAGAATGTTCATCCAACATGTTGATGTTGAAATAACAATATGGGATTCAATACGACAGTTGGTATTGAAAGACACAAAGGCACATTTAGGCATCTTATTCCGAAGTTTCACATACACCAGTAAGAGAAAACGTTTTCAGAGTATGAACCAGACTTCTTCGCCGACTGACGGTCCTGACATTCATCAAGGGTGATGGACTGATTTCATAGTCTTCACAATCTCTATGCCCTGCCTACTTTCTGTACTCGACTAGAGAAACTTACAGTGTAGGCGAAACGTTTTGGATAACAAGATGCCTAATGTTGCTAAAGTGTCTTACCCGCATTGTTGATTGTGCTCACAATGTCCCAGGCACACAATGCTTTCTTTCGTATGTCGGGCAGAAATCAGATTAGCCCAACATCAGAACTCGGCATGAACGGCTAAGGAATCAAATGCAGTCTTTAATCACATTTGTATTAGCAATCATCGATGGGCGTGGGCAGAGTTAAGGTCATTGTACCAATATCAACCCTTATGGAAAGGAACACTAACTGAACACCTTATCTTATCAACAAGATAAGTTACTCAGTATAATTAAAGTAATGGAATGTGCAAACTCGACAGCTATGTAGTAGAGTCAGTTGTGCACAGTCTTAAGAAAGGATGCTTTACAAAATTTCCAGCTTGTTCACAAAGTAAAGGGTCCACGTAAGGATTTGGTGATATTAAACCAATGTCTCCCCACCTTGCATTGCACATTCAACAATCGCGGCTCTGCCCATTGTGGGAAAGTACTCTGTAGTGCTACCATATTGTATAGTGACTGTATAGTGCTACTGCATAGTGCACTGTATAGTGCTATGCTAGAGCACTGTTTGTGCTACTGCATACTTGACTGTATAGTGCTACACACTGAGTAGTGGTTCACAGTGAGTAGTGCTACACACTTGTAATGCTACACATGTGTCAGTGCTACACACTGTGTAGTGCTACCACACTGTGTAGCGCGGGTACACACTGTGTTGTGGTACCACTGTGTATGTGTTTACACACTGTGCAGTGCTTACAACACTGTGGCTAACGCGACGGCTGGAGTTTTGAGACTCTATGACCGCGGGTTCAATCCGGCCGGGGGTATGGTTTCTATTCACTAGTTAAGGAGTTTGCCAAACATGAAGTGCAATATTGACTACAATACAGACATTTTTCACAAGTATTTTTACAGTCTCCCACGAAAAATAATCATGACTTAGAACATAACTGACGTAATACCTGCCAATACCTTAAGTTAATCAGTTTGTCTAATTCCGACGCCAGATTAATCACATGAAAGTTACATCACATAAAGTACTCAGGACTCGTACATGTACCACATATTATATATATATATATATATATATATATATATATATATATATATATATATATAAATATATATATATATATATATATATATGTATATATATAAGAACATAAGAACGAAGGAACACTGCAGAAGGCCTACTGGCCCATGCGAGGCAGGTCCAAGTCTCCTACCGGCTTAAGCCAATGCACCCAACCTAGTCAGGTCAGGTCACATTGACTTAAGAGAGGAACACGGCAACCGACCTGGTAGCACAAGCTATGAGGTCCAACTCACACTCACCCACATCCACTCATGTATTTATCCAACCTATTTTTAAAGCTACACAACGTTCTGGCCTCTATAACTGTACTTGGGAGTTTGTTCCACTCATCCACAACTCTATTACCAAACCAGTACTTTCCTATACCCTTCCTGAATCTGAATTTCTCCAACTTAAAACCATTGCTGCGAGACCTGTCTAGGCTAGATATTTTCAGCACACAATTTACATCCCCTTTATTTATTCCTGTCTTCCATTTATACACCTCAATCATTTCCCCCCTAATTCTACGTCTTTCTAGAGAGTGCAGATTCAGGGCCCTTAGTCTATCCTCATAGGGAAGGTTTCTGATACATGGGATCAACTTTGTCATCCTCCTTTGTACATTTTCCAGAGAATTTATATCCATTCTGTAATACGGTGACCAAAACTGTGCAGCATAATCTAAATGAGGCCTAACCAAGGATGTATAGAGTTGAAGAACAACCTGAGGTCTCCTATTATTTATGCTTCTTGATATGAAGCCAAGGATTCTATTAGCTTTATTGCGACACTTATGCACTGTTGTCTTGGTTTCAGATTACTGCTAACCAGAACTCCTAAATCTTTTTCGCAATCCGTATATTAAGATCTACATTATTTAGTTTATATGTGGCATGGTTATTGTCCTGTCCAACATTTAGAACTTTGCATTTGTCTATATTAAACTGCATCTGCCACTTCTCCGACCACTGCATCAGTCTATTCAAATCTTCCTGGAGTGCTCGAATGTCCTCGTCAGAATGAATTCGACGGCCTATTTTGGTGTCATCGGCAAACTTGCCGATGTCGCTCTTTATGCCCTCATCTATGTCGTTTATGTAGATTGTGAACAGCAGGGGGCCCAACACTGACCCCTGTGGAACACCGCTCGTGACGCTTCCCCACTCTGATTTCTCCCCATTTATGCAAACTCTCTGCTGCCTATTTATCAACCATGCCTCTATCCAGGAAAATATTTCTCCTCCTATTCCATGTGCCTTAATTTTCCTCAATAGTCTCTGATGTGGGACCCTGTCAAAAGCCTTACTGAAGTCCATATACACAATATCATATTCATTACCACGATCTACCTCCTCAAATACCTTAGTGAAAAAAGTTAATAAATTCGTAAGGCAGGAACGCCCCTTTGTAAAACCATGCTGAGATTCGTTGATTAATTTATGCTTTTCAAGGTTGCTACGAACTGCCTCGGCAATTATTGATTCCATAAATTTTCCCACTATGGAGGTTAGGCTTATTGGTCTATAGTTCGAAGCTAAGGACCTGTCACCTGTTTTGAAAATAGTATCACATTTGCCATTTTCCACTTATCTGGCACCATGCCAGTTTGTAGTGATATGTTGAAAAGATTAGCCAAAGGTGTGCTAAGCTCCTCTTTACATTCCTTTAGAACCCTTGCATACAGTTCATCAGGGCCTGGGGATTTGTTAGGTTTTAATTTACCTATTTGCCTAAGGACCATGTAACTTGTGACCCTAATAGTGCACAGTTTATTATCGGGCCTGTTTACATAATTTATCATTACTGGAATATCGCTGGTATCCTCCTGTGTAAAAACTGAGAGGAAGTATGTGTTAAAAATTCTACACATTTCCTTATCACTGTCAGTGAGCTGACCCGAGGAACTTTTGAGTGGGCCTATCTTGTCCCTGATCTTACTTCTGTATACCTGAAAGAATCCTTTTGGGTTAGTCTTCGATTCTCTTGCAACTTTAACCTCATAATCTCATAATATATAATATATGGTTTAAAAAACTGACAAGTTGATAATTAAAACACTTGTACAGCGTTTAGGACACGTTTCCACAATAAACCTTCCCAAATGTTGCACAAGTGTCTGGTTTACACACAATATAATGTACAGATACAATCATAGACAAAGTTGCTACAACTCTAGCACAGATCTAAATTCACGAAGCTTGGTAAATAATAACTGTATTCACTTAGAATGTAGAAGCAACTTTTCCTGAGTCTCCTTATTATAACATGCCTAATTTAATTAAGCCTAATCCAACTAAATATATTTTAGATAAGTTTACAGTAATTTAATATAAACACAATGAAATATGTTTTTTTTTTGTTAGGCTCAGAATGGTTTTTACGAGAATATTGCATACACAGATTTTCGCTTGTCTAATTCGGCAAGAACAGCATTGTTATTTAAGCCAAAATCGCAAGTTTTACCTATTCGGCACGACATATATGTAATCTTAACTGGTTTTAAATATGTGCGGGTTATTTGTGTATTTATTAACATTTTGTGTTTATATGAGTGCAAGGGACGCATAGGTACACAAGTGCACACTTGTGTATACCTACACACACACTCACACATTTCTGCATCTCCACACTGTCCGTACAAATCACACGTTTATCCACACGAATAAAAGCGTCATGTACACAATCATCACACACAAACATACATGCGTATAACACCTTACGTAATTCTCTAAGGTCTTCATGATGATTTAACAACAAATACACACGCACACTCATACTTCATCCACCATGCCACGTACATACACAAGCACATTCACCATGCTACGTACACACAAGCACATCCACCATGCCACGTACATACACACGCACCATACCACGTACACACACAAACCTATCTACCATGCCATATACACACAAAAATACATCCATTATGCCACGTTCACACAAGTACATCCACTATGTCACGTACTCAGGTACTACCTTTTGTGCGTGTACGTTATGTGAATGTATTATTGTGTGGACCATCTCTGATTAGTTATCTGTTATCTCTTGTTTGTTAGTGCGTTGCACACCTTGATACTTGTGCCAGTCTTGAGTACTTTATGTGATGTAACTTTTAGGTGATTAATCTGGCTTTGGAATTAGACAAGCTGATTAATTTAATGGTTCGGCAGGTATTACGTCAGTTAGGTTCTATGTCATTATGTAATGATTATTACTCGTCCAGACTGTTACCTGGAGTTTACCTGGAGAGAGTTCCGGGGGTCAACGCCCCCGCGGCCCGGTCTGTGACCAGGCCTCCTTAGGTCAGTGTCCCACACCAGTCGACTAACACCCAGGTACCATTTTACTGATGGGGAACATAGACAACAGGTTGAAAGAAACACGTCCAATGTTTCTACTCTGGCTGGGAATCGAACCCAGGCCCTCACCGTGTGAAGCGAGAGCGTTAACCACCAGGCCACCAGAGCCTGGTGTTTTCTAGTCTATATTACACTTCATCTTTTGCCAAACTCCTAAACTAGTGAATAGAGTGAGTGTGTCTACAGCAGCACCTGCTGTCGGAGCAGCACCTGCTGTCGGAGCAGCACCTGCTGTCGGAGCAGCACCTGCCGTCATAGCAGCAACTGCTGTCAAAGCAGCAACCACTGTCAAAGCAGCACCTGCTGTCAAAGCAGCACCTGCTGTCAAAGCAGCAACCACTGTCAAAGCAGCACCTGCTGTCAAAGCAGCATCTGATGTCAAAGCAGCAACTGCTGTCAAAGCAGCAACCGCTGTCAGAGCAGCACCTGCTGTCAAAGCAGTACCTGCTGTCAAAGCAGCAACTGCTGTCAAAGCAGCAACCGCTGTCAAAGCAGCACCTGCTGTCAAAGCAGCACCTGCTGTCAAAGCAGCAACTGCTGTCAAAGCAGCAACTGCTGTCAAAGCAGCAACCGCTGTCAAAGCAGCAATCGCTGTCAAAGCAGCCACCGCTGTCAAAGCAGCACCTGCTGTCAAAGCAGCAACTGCTGTCAAAGCAACAACCGCTGTCAAAGCAGCAACCGCTGCTTTTGACCAGTCAGATATTTTAATCTATTGTTCATCCATTTAGGATCATTTTTGTTTGATCTGATTTCCCTATTTGGAACATAATTTGACTGAGCAGCTAGAACTATGCCCTGGAAAGCATCATATCGGCAACCGTCACCACCTACCTGACCCTTAGTCAGGTCATTCCAGTTCAGCCCACCTAAGTAATTTTTCAGTCCTATGAAATCAGCCAAGCGAAAGTCAGGGACGGAGACTTGATTGCCATTATTAGGGGAATTCCATGATATATTAAAACTGAGTGATTTGTGATCACTTTCCCCAAGCTCATCATTAACCTCAAGATTATTAATTAGTGTTTCCCTACTGGCAAGAACCAAGTCAAGGAGGTTATTTCCCCTAGTTGGCTCTGTCACAAACTGTTTTAAAAAACAATCCTGGATCGTATCAAGAAAGTCACCTGATTCTAAATTTCCTGTCATATTGCTCCAGTCAATCTGTCTATAGTTGAAATCTCCCATTAGCACAACATTTTCGTATGTAGATGCCTTACGAATTTCGTCCCATAGAAGTTTACTGCACTCCCTATCAAGATTTGGGGCCCTGTAAATCACACTGTCACTTTTTTTATAAACTCCCATATATAATTAAGGATATCTATATATAATATACTATATACTACATATATACTAAACTATACTAAAACGTAGAACAGTATAGTATGCTATACTATATAAATACTATTCGATGCACTATACTTTCAATCACATTTTTTCAGAATTTCATTATTATATATACTTAACTATTTCCATATCTGGCCATCATTGTCTGTGCAATATAATTTAGTTCTAACATCTGTGTGAGACAGTGTAGATATGTGCATGGAAATGTGTGCACTTGAGTGCCATAAGTGTTAGAATATAAGATAATGAGTTTACATGCATCGTAGAGTGTGACGAAAGTATTATGTATCTTCAAGTTTGTGTGTGTGAGTGTGTGTGCGCGCGCGCGCTCGCGTGTGTGTGTGTGTGTGTGTGTGTGTGTGTGTGTGTGCGCCTGTGTGTGTATGTGTGCGCGCCTGTGTGTGTGTGTGTGTGTGCCTGTGTGTGTGTGTGCCCGTGTGCGTGTAGATATATATATATATATATATATACATATAATATATATATAAAATATATATATATATATATATATATATATATATATGTATGTATATATATACGTGTGTGTGTGTGTGTGCGCCTGTGTGCGTATGTGTGTGTATATGTGTGTGTGGGGGGTGTATGGTTCCTGTCATTAAGATCGAAAAGTGATGGCCAGAAAAATAATAAAAACTAAAACATATTTAATTGGTAAAGATTTATTTCCTGTAACTCAGGGGATATAGTGTTGGAGTGGTTGGTACTTTTGTTCAATAAATGTATGAAAGAGGGGAAGGTACCTAGGGATTGGCGAAGAGCGTGTATAGTCCCTTTATATAAAGGGAAAGGGGACAAAAGAGACTGTAAAAATTATAGAGGAATAAGCTTACTGAGTATACCAGGAAAAGTGTACGGTAGGGTTATAATTGAAAGAATTAGAGGTAAGACAGAATGTAGGATTGCGGACGAACAAGGAGGTTTCAGAGTGGGTAGGGGATGTGTAGATCAAGTGTTTACATTGAAGCATATATGTGAACAGTATTTAGATAAAGGTAGGGAAGTTTTTATTGCATTTATGGATTTAGAAAAGGCATATGATAGAGTGGATAGAGGAGCAATGTGGCAGATGTTGCAAGTGTATGGAATAGGTGGTAAGTTATTAAATGCTGTAAAGAGTTTTTATGAGGATAGTGAGGCTCAGGTTAGGGTGTGTAGAAGAGAGGGAGACTATTTCCCGGTAAAAGTAGGTCTTAGGGAGGTGTAATGTCACCATGGTTGTTTAATATATTTATAGATGGGGTTGTAAAGGAAGTAAATGCTAGGGTGTTCGGGAGAGGGGTGGGATTAAATTTTGGGGAATCAAATTCAAAATGGGAATTGACACAGTTACTTTTTGCTGATGATACTGTGCTTATGGGAGAGTCTAAAGAAAAATTGCAAAGGTTAGTGGATGAGTTTGGGAATGTGTGTAAAGGTAGAAAGCTGAAAGTGAACATAGAAAAGAGTAAGGTGATGAGGTTGTCAAATGATTTAGATAAAGAAAAATTGGATATCAAATTGGGGAGGAGGAGTATGGAAGAAGTGAATGTTTTCAGATACTTGGGAGTTGACGTGTCGGCGGATGGATTATGAAGGATGAGGTTTAATCATAGAATTGATGAGGGAAAAAAGGTGAGTGGTGCGTTGAGGTATATGTGGAGTCAAAAAACGTAGTAGTACCAACACTTTTATATGGGTGTGAAGCTTGGGTGGTAAATGCAGCAGCGAGGAGACGGTTGGAGGCAGTGGAGATGTCCTGTTTAAGGGCAATGTGTGGTGTAAATATTATGCAGAAAATTCGGAGTGTGGAAATTAGGAGAAGGTGTGGAGTTAATAAAAGCATTAGTCAGAGGGCAGAAGAGGGGTTGTTGAGGTGGTTTGGTCATTTAGAGAGAATGGATCAAAGTAGAATGACATGGAAAGAAATATAAATCTATAGGGGAAGGAAGGCGGGTAGGGGTCGTCCTCGAAAGGGTTGGAGAGAGGGGTAAAGGAAGTTTTGTGGGCGAGGGGCTTGGACTTCCAGCAAGCGTGCGTGAGCGTGTTAGATAGGAGTGAATGGAGACGAATGATACTTGGGACCTGACGATCTGTTGGAGTGTGAGCAGGGTAATATTTAGTGAAGGGATTCAGGGAAACCGGTTATTTTCATATAGTCGGACTTGAGTCCTGGAAATGGGAAGTACAATGCCTGCACTTTAAAGGAGGGGTTTGGGATATTGGCAGTTTGGAGGGATATGTTGTGTATCTTTATATGTGTATGCTTCTAGACTGTTGTATTCTGAGCACCTCTGCAAAAACAGTGATAATGTGCGAGTGTGGTGAAAGTGTTGAATGATGATGAAAGTATTTTCTTTTTGGGGATTTTCTTTCTTTTTTGGGTCACCCTGCCTCGGGGGAGACGGCTGATTGTTGAAAAAAAAAAAAAAAAAAATCTACCTTTATTTTATACAAGTTTTTTTCGACTGTAAGTCTTTACACTTCACATCTCTTAAAAATAACTTGAAAATATTCTATAAAAACTTTTTTGCAAACGATTTATTGCCTATCCCAATACAAAAAAAAATTTTAAAGAAAAGTGAGAAAAAAAAGCAGAAATGCGTAGTGAGTGTGTGTGGTGCGTTGGGTATGTGTGTTGTGTGTGTGTATGTGTGTGGTGTGTGTGTGTGTGTGTGTGTGTGTGTGTGTGTGTGTGTGTGTGAATGTGTGTGTAGATTTTTTTATGCAAAGTTCTTTAAAGTGCTTATTTGGGGAAAACCATGGACGAATTACAACATTTGTATAGCAAAGTAAGTAAAAAAAAAAAATTAACATAAACAATTATAAACATAAATAGAAGTCCGGATTTTATATCAGAAACCCGTTGGTGCGGTTGGGGGCAGCTCGTCTCGTCTGGGGGTCTCTGTTCCAGGCGTCTTGGTGGGGAAATTTAAGGCCGATTTCTGTGTGTCCCCCCCCTTAATTCCACCTACCTGACTCTGGGCGTAGACCAGGTAGACAAGCCAAGTTAACATCCAGAAAAGGCACTGGGGGGGGCCCCAACACCTGTGAACTGGGGAAGTAGGAAGGGGAAGTTCATCTGAGGCCCGAGAGGATTTTGGGAGACATGGAACTGGGAAAGCAAAAAACAAACACCACAAAAACACACACACACCCCACAACCACACCCACACACACCCCCCAGTCCACCCCCCCCCCCCCCCCCCCACCAGTCCTCACCCTCACCAAATCCATCGCCCTCACCACCAGCCATGCCCGTCACAACCATCCTAACCATCCCCACCAGCCCACACCAAAAGTAAAGTGCGGAAGGGAGTTCTTGAGGGCCCCCAGTGGACTTCTGGATAATGGAACAGGGAAAGCAAAATCACACACATACACCACCCCCCCACCAGTCCATCCCCCTCCCCCACCATCCGTACCCTCCCACCAGCCCCATCCCCCTCACCCCCAGTCCATCTCCCTTCACCACCAGCCCCGTCCCCCCTCCCCCCAGTCCATCACCCTCATACCAGTCGTCACCTCCCCCACCAGTCCTCACCCTCACCAAAGTCCCCACCTTCACCCCCGCCCATCACCCTCAGCACCGTCCACACCTCACTACCAATCCATCACCCCAAACCTCCATCACCCTCACCCCCAGCCCCTCACCCTCACCCCCTCCACAACCCCACCCCAGACCATCACCCTCCCACAAAACCTCCCAAAAAGTGAAGGGGGGAAGGGAGTTCATTGAGGGCCTAGATGGATTTGGAGAATGGAATAGGGGAGCAAAAAACCCCCACATCACATCACCGTCCACCACCTTCACCACTGTCCACCCTCAGCATCAGCCACCCCCTCATACCAGTCCATCACCCTCACTCCCATCCTCAGCTCACCACCAGTCCATCTCTCACTACCAGTCCATCATCATCACTAACCTTTCATCACCATCAAACTAGTCATCACCCTACCCCCAGCCATCACCCTCAAATATCAGTCCAATCACCCCACAAGTCCAAATTCACCCCCCACCACCATCACCCTCACACCAGCCCATCACCAGCGGGGGAAGTGTGGAAGGGAGTTCACTGAGGGGAAACCAGATTGACTTTGGAAGCTAGCCCTTCACCCCCCTACCAGTCATCACACTCACCCCCGTCCATCACCCCCCCCACCAGTCCATCACACGGGGAATGTAAATTTATTAACCAATTACTTCAAGCATCCCCTTCACCCTCCCTACCAAAAGTCCATCACCCTCATCCAGTCCATCAAACCCCCACCATACCCTCACCCCCCATTTAATCACCTCACCACAGCCCCAACCTCCCCCTACCACCAAGTCCCACACCCCAAAAGTTCACCTAACCACAAGTCAAACACCCTTTCACCCCGCCCATCACCCTCACCCAGCCATCACCCTCAAAACAGCCCATCACCTTCACCACCAGCCACACCCTTACCACGTCACCACGGCAAGGAAGTGGGGAAAAGGGAGCCGGGGGGCAAGATACCCCCAAAAGTCCTTCACCCCCACACCGTCTTCACCCTCACTCAGTCCATCACCCTCAAAACATCCATCACCCTCACCACCAGAATTACCCCCCCACCGTCATCACAAAAGGGAAAAAGTTGGAAAACAATGGTTTTCTGGAACACAGCCCTTTCACCCCCCCACCGTCCTCACCCTCACCACCAGCCCTTCACCCTCCCCACCCCACAACCCCAACCAACCAGCCCACCCCAACAGTCCTCCCCCCCCCACCCCCCACCCCAAAAAGTTGGAAATTTCACTCACAAATGGATTTCGGGAAAACCCCAGCCCTTCCCTCCCTACCGTCCTACCTCACCCCCTTCCATCACCCTTACCACCAGCCCCAAACCAACACCCAGAAAAACACCACCACCCCCCACACCATTCCATAACCTCCCCAGACCATCACTCACAAGGGGACTTTGAAACCCAGCCTTCCCCCCCCCCCCCCGCTCACTCTCACCACCGCCCTCCCCCCAAAAAGGGAAGTGTGGGGGAGTTATCTGAGGGCCCCAGAGGACTTTGTAAAACAAAAAAACCCCCACACCAAAAACCCACCCCCCAGCCCATCCCCTAAAAACAGCCATCACTCACACAGTCCATCACCCTCACCACCACCCCCCAAAACTTATTTTCCCTCAAAACCGACCCACAAGGAAATTTTTTGGGGGGAGTTCATTGAGGGGACACAGAAGGTTCTGGAAACCGCCCTTAAACCCTCTCTATAGTCCATCACCCTCACCCCCAGTCCATCTCCCTCCCAAACCCCGCCATCACCTCACCACTATCCACACCCCCCCCACCCACTTTTAAAAACCCCCCCTATGGGGTTTTGGGGGTTTTTTGGGGGAAAAGGTTTAAAACAATTTTTTTGTTTTAAATTTTGTTAAATGGTTTCCCCCCGCCATTACCCCCACCCCAGTCCCCATCACTAGCAAGGAAAGTGTGGGGGAGTTACGGGGGGGGACACAGATGGATTCGGGAAAACACACCAGTCCATCCCCCTCACCGTCAGTCCATCACCCTTGCAACAGTCCATCACCCTCCCCCCCAGTCCATCCCCTCACCCCCGACCATCACCCTCCCCACCGTTATCCCCCCTCCCCACCAGTCCATCACCCTCACCACCAGTCCATAAACCTCCCCACCAGACCATCACCCTCCCCACCCCCACACCAACATGGGAAGTGGGGAAGGGAGTTCATCTGAGGGGAACAGATGGTTTTTGGGAAGATGTCATTCACCCCCCCTTTCAGTCCATCCCCCACACCCCAGCCCATCCCCCTCACAGCCAGTCCATCACCCACCATCAGTCCTTCCCCCTCCCCAACAGCCTTCCCCCCTACCACCAGTCCATCCCCTACTCCAGCCCACCCACACCATAGTCATCCCCTCACCACCAGACACACCACTCGACATCACCCCCCACCAGTACCCCCACCACTATCCATCACCTCAACCCAGTCCATCACCCTCACCACCAGTCCTCCCAAAATCACAAGTCCATCCCCTCCCACCAGAACACACAACACCAACAAACTACCCCATTCCCCAAACCCTCACCACCGCCCATCACCCCCAAGGGATGTGGGGGAAGGGGATTTCATCGGAGGGGACACGATTGCTTCTGGAAGCATAGCCCTTCACCCTCCCACCAGTCCTCACATCACAATGCCATCGCAGCACCACCAGTCCATCACGTCACCACCAGTCCATCACCTTCACCACCAGTCATCCACTCACCACAGTCCACCATCAACCAGTCATCACCATCACCCCCTTCCACCTCACCCCCAGTCATCACCCTCACCCTCCACCATACCCCCATATCACCTCACACCAGCCACCATCCCACCATCATCCCCTCACCACCAGTCCTCCCATCACCACCAGTCATCACCATCACCCCATGGTGAAATTGTGTGATTTTTTTATTCTGTTAAATCCGTTTAAGTTTATTTGTGAATAACTTCAATTTTATGTGATGCATTTGGGAGAATAATGTCCAGCCTTGAAGATTCATTATTAAAAGGATGAAACCATTTTTTTAATCTCAAAAACCCCTGAATTGAAATTTCCTAAAAATTTTCCCAAAACTTGGAATCCATGGAACGAGATCAGTAGTAAATATATGTGGTGCCGAAAGGAAAAAACGGGTTTAAATTAGCAAGAACCTTAAAATTAACCCTTTCGTTTTCTTTATACGTTTAAAGAATTATTTTTTTTTCAAAAACCACCTTAAAAAAACCTCATTATAGCAAGCAAATTTAATTTAGCCAAACCCCAAACTAAATGAATGTGTGAGCGCATTGTGTTTTGTGTGTTGGTTGTTTTGTGTTTGTGTGTGTGTGTGTGTGTGTGTGGTGTGTGTGTGGGGTTTTGGGTTCATGTACGGAGTAAACAAAAATCTGATTGAAATTTTTTTATTCTTATCAAATTATTGATGTGTTTTTGTTTTTTATCATAATTTTTTGGGGTAAGATTTGGTGGTGGAGTTGTGCCACCTCAGATACTTGAAAATGTTTCCTCTCATGTCATAACAATAGACTGGAACTCAAAAAAATTTATAGTTTGTTTTATGATCGTCATAACACCTTACCCCCTTCGTAAGGCTGAAAATGATAAAAGTGAGTGGTTAAATGGACTGTTATAATTAATTGGATGCAGTTGTGTTTTTGACTGGGGCTACTTTAAATCACAAGTAGTGTATCACACGGTCAGGGGTTTTAAAATATCGTAATGTAGGTTCACCCGAAGAGGAATGTTAAATTTGGGTCCTTGTTTGTTTCCCAACCAGACTACAAAATCAACTTAATTGTGTTACCTCACTTCGTTCACACTTATGTGTCTTTATGCGTGTGTCGTTAATTATCAATTTGTAGGTATAAAAAAACTGACAATTTGATAATTGAAACACTTGTACACTTTTATGAAACGCTGCAAAAAAACCTTCCCAAATGTTGCACAAGTGTCTGGTTTACACAAAATATAATGTACAGATACAATCATAGACAAAGTTGCTACAACTCTAGAACAGATCTAAATTCACAAAGCTTGGTAAATAATAACTGTTTTCACTTAGAATCTAGAAGCAAACCTTTTCCTGAGTCTTAACAAAAGGACATAAAAAAACAATAATATACAGAGTTCGTATATTTTAAAAATGATCATAATTGATAAATTTTATTTCGAGGGAAAAACCCCCAAGTCCTAGAAAACTGTTTTGGGTAAAGCCACTGGATGGCGAACGTCTACAAAAAAGCCATGGATGGGGACGTCTACAATAAAACAGGATGGCGAGACGTCTACAATAAAGCCCTGGATGCGAGCGTCTACAATAAAAACCATGGATGACGAGGTCTACAATAAAGCCCTGGATGGCGAGAGTTACAATAAAACCACGGATGGCGGGCGTCTACAATAAAGCCACTGGGTGGGGAGACGTCTACAATAAACCATGGATGACGGACGTCTACAATAAAGCCATGGATGGCGAGAGTCTACAATAAAGCCATGGAGACGAGACTCTCAAAAAAAAGCCACTGGATGGCGAGACATCTAAATAAAGCCACTGGATGGCGAGACATTACAATAAAACCACTGGATGGCGAGGAATCTACAAAAAAGCCACTGGGGCGGACATCTACAATAAAACCCCTGGATGGCGAGACTCTACAATAAAGCCACTGGATGGCGAGACATCTACAAAAAAGCCACTGGATGGCGAGTGTCTCAATGCCACTGGGTGGCGAGACATCTACAATAACCACTGGATGGGGAGAAGTCTACAATAAAGCCACTGGATGGCGAAACTACAAAAAAGCCATGGATGGCGAGACATCTACAATTAAAACCACTGGATGGGGAGACATCTACAATAAAGCCACTGGGTGGGGAGACATCTACATAAAGCCCTGGAGGCGAGACATCTACAATAAAGCCCCTGGGTGGGGGAGTCTACAATAAAGCCATGGATGGCAGACATTACAATAAAGCCACTGGTGGGGAGATGTCTACAATAAAGCCACTGGATGGCGAGATGTCTACAATAAAACCACTGGATGGGGAGACCCTTTCAATAAAGCCCTGGAGGCGAGACGTCTCAATAAAGCCACTGGATGGCGAGACATCCAATAAACCATGGATGGCGAGACATCTACACTAAAACCCCCTGGAGGCGAGATGTTTTCCCAAAAAAGCCATGGATGGGGAGCCTACATAAAGCCAAATGGATGGGAGAATCTAAATAAGCCCCTGGATGGCGAGACATCTACAATAAAGCCCCTGGATGGCGAACGTCTCAATAAAACCACTGGTGGGAGAGTCTCAAAAAACCACTGGGGGCGGACATTTACAAAAAAGCCCCTGGATGGGGAGACATCTACAAAAAGCCCCTGGATGGGGGAGACATCTACTAAAGCCACTGGATGGCAGAATCTACAATAAAGCCATGGATGGGGAGACATTAAAAAGCCATGGGTGGCGAGACATCTACAATAAACCCCTGGATGGCGGACGTCTACAATAAAGCCATGGATGGCGAGACATCTACAATAAAGCCACTGATGGCGAGATGTCTACAATAAAGCCCTGGATGGCGAGACTTCTACAAAAAAGCCCCTGGAGGCGAGACATCTACAATAAAACCCTGATGGGGGAGACGTCTACAATAAAGCCACTGATGGCGAGACATCTACAATAAAGCCATGGATGGCGAGAATCTACAAAAAAGCCACTGGATGGCGAGATGTCTACAAAAAAGCCCCTGGTGGCGAGCGTCTACAATAAACCCTGGATGGCGAGATGTTCAATAAAGCCCCCTGGGTGGTGAGAGTTCAATAAAGCCATTGTGGCGAGATGCTACAATAAAACCACTGGTGGCGAGATTTCTCAAAAAAGCCATGGTGGCGGAATCTACAAAAAAGCCACTGGATGGCGAGAAAATCTACAAAAAAAAAAAATTTAAAAAAAAAAAACCCCCACCCCTGGATTTTTTGGGGGGGGGGGGCCCCGGGGGAGAGTCTACAAAAAGCCCCCTGGAGGCGAGAAAAATTTAAATAAAGCCACTGGTGGCGAGACTTTACAAATAACCTTTGGATGGCGGAGTCTACCCAAAAAGCCCACTGGTGGCGGTGTCTACATAAAGCCATGGATGGGAGACATCTCAATAAACCCCCTGGATGGCGAGACATTACAAAAAAGCCACTGGATGGCGAGATGTCCAATAAAGCCACAGGATGGCGAGGGGCATCTACAAAAAAGCCATGGGTGGGGAGATGTCTACAATAAAGCCATGGATGGCGAAGATGTCTGCAATAAACCACTGGATGGCGAACGTCTACAATAAAGCCACTGGATCGAGAGGGGTTACAATAAAGCCCATGGATGGGCGGATGTCCCAAAAAAAGCCATGGGGGCGAGTGTTTTACAATAAGCCACGGATGGGGAACTCTACAATAAAGCCCGGATGGCGAGACATTCAATAAACCACTGGATGGCGGCGTCTACAATAAAACCCTGGGTGGGAGAATCTAAATAAAGCCACTGGATGGCGGACTCTCAAAAAGCCCCCCTGGATGGCGGAAAGTCTACAAATAAAGCCCCTGATGGCGAGCGTCTACAATAAAGCCCCTGGATGGCGAGATGTCACAATAAAGCCACTGGATGGCGAGACGTCTAAATAAAACCTTTGGGGTGGCGAGAGTCTACAATAAAACCCCTGGATGGCGAGATGTCTTCAATAAAGCCCCTGGATGGCAGACATCTACAATAAAACCCCTGGATGGCGAGACATCTTTCAAAAAAGCCACTGGATGGCGAGTGTCTACAATAAAAACACTTGGGTGGCGAGACATCACAATAAAGCCCCCCCGGATGGCGAGACGTCTACAATAAAGCCCCGATGGCGAGATGTCTACAATAAACCACTGGATGGGAGAGTCTACAATAAAGCCATTTGGTGGCGAGATGTTACAATAAAGCCACTGGAGGCGAGAGTCTACAATAAGCAGGATGGCGAGAAAATCTACAATTAAAGCCACTGGATGGCGAGACTCTACAAAAAGCCATGGATGGCGAGTTTACAATAAGCCACAGGATGGCGAGACATCTACAATAAAGCCCTGGATGGCGAGATGCTACAATAAAGCCACTGGATGGCGAGAGTCTGCAATAAAGCCCCTGGATGGGAGACGTCTACAATAAAGCCCCGGTGGGCGAGAGTCTACAATAAAGCCCTGGATGGCGGGGTCTACAATAAAACCTGGGATGGCGAGATGTCTACAATAAAGCCCCTGGATGGGGGATGTCTCAATAAAGCCACTGGATGGCGAGACGTTTTACAATAAAGCCCCTGGATGGCGAGACGTTACAATAAAAGCCCCTGGATGGCGAATCTACAATAAAGCCATGATGGGGGGACGTCTACAAAAAAGCCATGGTGGCGGATGTCTACAAAAAAGCCACGGATGGCGAGATGTTTTTCAATAAAGCCCCTGGATGGCGAGAGCTACAATAAAGCCGTGGGTGGCGAGACGTCTACAAAAAAGCCCCTGGATGGCGAGACGTCTAAATAAAGCCATGGGGTGGCGAGTTGCCAAATAAAACCCACTGGATGGCGAGACGTCTACAATAAAGCCACTGGAGGCGAGATGCCTAAATAAAGATACCCAGATGTTTCACAGTGTCTCGTTTTTACTTGCGGTATTGTATACCCTTCTTGTACAGCGAGGTTGTTGATGTGGTGTGGTCGGAGAAAAATGGCAGATGATGCAGGTAAACACTGTAAACAAAGTGATCTAAAGGCAACAAGCAAAGAGTTAGCGTTTTTGGTTTGCAGAAATTTAAACCAAGACGCCCGAACAAAAATGTTTGTAATGAAGGCAATAAAAGAGATTTTTCTAAATATGGTATCAGTATTACGGGTGGACTCAAGTTGTTGTAAAATATAGTAAAAGGATAAGACGTTGAATCCTGTACTGGAAAAATTTCCTGATTATTTGGCTGAAAGGGCCCGGACATGATCTCTGGGATGGACATTATCTTGGCATGGGCATGTACTTCTGGAAAAGACGTGAAGTGAATAGATAAAATGAAAGGTACCCAAAGAAAAACAGGAATTAAAAGGGAGATATAAAAAACGCGTTGAAAACCCAAAACCCCGAGAAAACTGCAGCCATTTATTCAATTGGAGATAAAATAGATTGGATAAAATATAAAGAAATACTGATTTTTTGCAAAAGTTTCCCAAAAAGTGGGCAACTCCCAGGGCCCCATGAGAGCAAAAAACTCTGGGGGGCATTAAAAATAGGTTGAATAGGAACAAGAGTGGGTATGGGGGGGTGAGTTAGACCTGCCCCACGGAGCTGTCGCCTACCGCAAATATTTCTTTCAACAAAAATGGCTGTATCCCCCCCGAGGTAGGGTGACCCAAAAAAAGGAAAAAAAGAAAGTTTCTCTTTTTTTAAAATTTTAAAGTATAGAGAAGGGGTTGCTAGCCCATGCTCCCAGCATTTTTTGTTTACCTCTCACGAAAACACTTAGGAGGAATAAAGTTTTCTCCCCTTTCCCATGGGGATAAGAGAAAAATAATGAAAAAGAATTATTAAGAAAATAGAAGAAAGCCCAATAGGTATTTAAAAATTTATGTTTACATGCATGTGTAGTGGACCTAAGTGTAAGTAGAATAGGGAAGATATAAGTATCCCCCCGTGTTTGAACGGAAAAAAAAAAACATAGCAATCCTGATCAGTAAAACATGTACAGGTTACCCCTGTTTACCAGCCTACTCCCGGACGCAAATATATGTTAATCACTTCTGGTTAAGGAAAATTTTAAACTGCCCCATTTTGGATAGTTATAGATGAAGCAACACTTGATTTAAATCTGCCTCTCAATTTTGTTAAAAAAGTTCTCCCCCGTCTTGAAAAAAATATCTGTTACTGAAAGAGTAACTTTTTCTTATACAGTTCTTTTACAGTAATGTTTGGAAAGATTTAAAAAGACTGATAAAGGAAATGAATCCCCGCTCTTGAAAAAGGGATTGTTTTAAGAGGGATAGGAGGGGGCATTTTAAAATTAAAATTTTATATATATATTATTATATATAGAGAGAGAGGAGAGAGAGAGAGAGAGGAGGAATGGCAGATAGGGATTCTTTGGATTTGAAAAGATAAAAATTTAACAGAGAAGACTAGGTACATAAAAAACGGAGGCTGGGGAGAGAAAATTGATTCGAGGCGAAAGCGAGGTAACGTACTGTATGACATTTTCAAGGGACGTAAGAGGACGATAATAAAAGTGCTGGGGGGTAAACAATTATTTTGAAAAGCTTTGGCACTTACCTTCTCCATCCCCCCTTACTTCTTCTCTCCCTATTCTGTCTCCCCGACTCCCTCCCTCCTACCCTCCTATCCTGTGGGTGGTTACGACATGTTGTTGGTTACAAGTGCACAAATGTATCACTGTGCTGCTCTATAATGTTACCCTTTTTGGCGAATGTAAAAAATTTAAAGGTACGAGAGGACAATAGGGACGATGGAAAAGCTGATTTTTTTACTCCGTTTTTCCGAAGATAAAAACTCTGACATGGGTTTCTCTTACACGTGAATTTTTTTAGTAAAGTTTGTCAACGCGCGATCTTTAACTCCGCACTGTGATTGTCCCTCTTGATTTCAGTTATACTGAATCTCGCTAAAATTTTTTTTATTTTTTTCTAAGTAAAAATAAATTTGGTAGCGTTAGGCTTTTTTGAAACACTTAAATTTGTTAAATTTCCTGGAGCTGTAGGGATAAAAAAAAACAGATGTGTAACACAGTTTAGCAAGAGTTTTAAAAAAGTTGACCATGGTGAATAGCACACACAAAGCCGTAAAAGGAATAACAGAAAAAGTTTGGTTTGTTGTTCTATTTAAATTCCTGCAAAAAGAAAATAAAGAGTAATAAATAAACAGAGTAAAGTCTGGGCAGCTCGGTTTAGAAGCTGTGTTCCCCAAGGCCGTACCCCCCTCCCCTCCTATTCCTCATCCCCATATCTGACGGCGGTAAGCCTAGTTCCCTGTCTTTTGGGTGACCCCGGTTGCCCCTGCGTGGGAAGACTCCAGGCGGATGTCACCCAACCCCAAATGGGCCCTTCAAAAACAAATGAAGTTCAATGAAGAGAAATTTTAACCCCCTCAGATATGGAAAATTTGGGGGAAAATTAAACTGTATCGTGTATTGACAAATTTCCTCCAAACAATGAAAAAACACTGGTGGGCAATAAAAAGTCAATACCTGCCATCCGCGTGTGAAACGTACGTCAATTTGCCTGTGCCAGCAGTAACGCCTGGGTTTATCAGACCCCGATCCACCACGAGGCCCCGGTTCAGACCGACCACGGGGGCGTTTGACCCCCCCGAAACTCGGGTATACTTCGTTGCCCGACAAAACCGAATTATTTAAAAAGGATATGTGGTTGCATGTGGTAATGTTGCCCGTATGTTTTTCATGTGGTAATTTTGGGGGTTTGGGAGTTGTGGTTTCTTTGGGGAAAGCTGGCCGATATGTAGTTTATGTGGTAATGTGGGCCCGATATGTGGCTTGATGTGGAATGCTGGCTAGATTGTGGCTTGCATGTGGTAATGCTGGAGATATGTGGGGTTGCCAACCGTACACTGTTACTCGGGGATTTTCTTGGGGATCCTGAGTAGTTTTCACCAGGCTGAGAGGAAACTTTGCTGCAGTCACTTCGAGCCCCATCCCATCAAGAGGGTAAAGGGGGTGACTTGCTTGCTTTTTCACCCCCCTCTTTCCCCATTCCCCCAACCCTTTCCTTCCTCCCCCACCCAAACATCTACATGGCCCACACCTAACACACTAAAACATTGCATCCTTTGACTTTCCCTATCTTCTTCTTTTCGGCAATTCGCTTTGGCGAGTTTAACACAAGGGTTTTGACCCTCCCCGGTAGCCCCGGGGTTTTTTTTAAATCAGGCCGATTTTGCGTTGGGCCCTTTCCCCCTCCCACTTTGAGGGTAGGCTATCTTGGGGCTGACCTTATAGTCAGGAAAGGGTGTGAATAAAACCCAAAGGGAAAAATCCCCTTTTTTTTAAATAACCCCCCTGCCAGATGTACCTTCCTAGAATATGGCGAGGATAAAAGTAAGAATACGTGTTTTGGCAACCAAAAAACGTAAAAAAATTTTTGATGCATTTGCTCAAACCAATGTTGCTCCAGTGGATGGTTTTTTCAAACCCCCGCTGGGGCAGTACTTTTCCTCTCTTCTGAAGAAAAGTTTTTTTTGCTGAAACATGATGTTCTGGAAAAATTTAAGACTTTTTGGGGTTCACCAGTTCACCCCCAAGCTATCAAATCAGAGGACTGTGTTTGTTG
>NC_069420.1:58048248-58068716 GCF_026875155.1 Cherax quadricarinatus
TATAAATAAATTATATATATATATAAAAATTAATATTAAAAATATATATAAAAATATATATATATATATAAATATAAATATATATATATATATATATATATAAAATATATATATATATTTTAAAATAAAATGGGAATAATATGTATAAAAAATATATATATATATATATATAAATATATATTTAATATATATATTAAAATAAAAATATATATAAAAAATTTAAAAATATATATATATATTTAAATATATATATATAAAAAAATTATATAAAAATTTATATATATATATAAATATATAAATATAATAAAAATATATATAAATATAATAAAATTTTTATAAAAAAAAAAAATTATTTTTAAAAATATATATATATAAATATATATATATATATATTATATATATATATATATATAAAATATATTTTGGGGGTGAGATTTACAAAAAATT
Organism: Cherax quadricarinatus; assembly: GCF_026875155.1. NCBI lineage: Eukaryota > Metazoa > Arthropoda > Malacostraca > Decapoda > Parastacidae > Cherax > Cherax quadricarinatus. The sequence goes on from NC_069420.1 coordinate 58,048,696, forward strand.
TGTTTTGAAATTAAGAAAAATTTTTTGGAGTGAGTTTAACAAGTTAAGAAACCAGAGAACAAATGGTTTTGTCATTTTAAAAATGGGAGAGAGAGTTTTTTAAAAATGGAGAGTTAAGGTTTTGGGGAAGATGGAAGAATATTTTAGAATTTTTTAAATTTGATGAAGTTTGGGAAGCTGTATTTCGTTTATGGGGAAAGGAGGAATAAAAACTTGTGGGAGTGGGAAGAGCCATTTTTTGAGGTGGGGAGTTCGTGATGCAGGGGTAAAATAAAAGGGGGGTAAGGCAGCCCCGGGGTTTATGGGATAAAGATAGAAATGTTAAAAAAAAGGTTTGGGGGTATAGTTTTTTGGGGTGGTTGGGGCAATTAATTTTAAAAAAAAATGTAAAAAGAAAGGGAAGGTACCTAGGGATTGGCAGAGAGCATTTCAAAAGTTCCTTTGTTAAAGGCAAAGGGGATAAAAAGAGTGCAAAAATTATAGGGGGATAAGTCTGTGAGTGTACCTGGTAAATGTAAAGTTAAAAATTATAATTGAAAGGGAAATTTAAAAAGTAAGACGGAGAATAATAGGAAGAACAAGGGGGCCTTTTGGAAAGGTAAAAGGGGTGTGTGGACCGGTGTTTTTCAGGGAAAAAAATAAGTAACAGTAATTTTTTTGATAAAAGGGAAAAAAGGCTTTTTTTGGGGTTTTTTGGGTTTTTAAAAAGGGGATGACAGGGTTGGGGGGGGGGGCAATGGGCAGAAATTTTTCAAGTGAAAGGTGTAGGAGGTAGGTTACTGAAAGCAGTGAAAAGTTTTTACAGGATATTTAACTCAAGTTTAGAGATGTTTGAAAAGAGGGAAAAATTTTTTTTCCCGTAAAATTTGGCCTTTAGACAAGGAAGTTTTGAAGTCCCGTGTTTTTTTAATATATTTAAAAGATGGGGGTTTTAAGAGGGAATAAAAAGCGAGGTTCCTTTGGGAAGAGGGGGTGGAGTTAAAAGAAAAAAGAATCACACACAAAATGGGGGTTTTTTCCCGGCTCTTTGCTGATGACACCCGTGCTCTTGGGAATTCTGAAGAGAAGTTGCAGAAAATTGGGTTTGGGTGAAAATTTTGGGAGGGTGTGCAAAAAAAAGAAAAAATTTAAAGGGGAATACAGGAAAGAGTAAGTTATTAGGAAAAAAAAAAAGATTAGGTTTATGAAAGATGAAAAACAGAAATTTGGGGGGAGAGAGTAATGGGAGGTGAACGTATTTTAGATATTTGGGAGTGGGGCGTGTCACGGTTGGGCTATGAAAAATGAGGGGAACATAGAATTGATGAGGGGAAAAAAAGTGAGTGGTGCACTTTAAGGGGTCCCGTGGAGACCCAAAAAACTTTGTCCTTGGGGGGCAAAAAGGGGAAAGTATGAAAAGTATAAATTTTAAACCCAAAGCTCTTATAGGTGTAAGCGTGGGTGATGAATGTTCAGCGAGGAGAAAAGGCTGGAGGCAAATGGGGATGTCATGTCGAGGGCAATGTGTGGGTGAATATAATGCAGAAAAATCGTAGTTTGGAAGTTAGGAGGAGGTGCGGGATTACCAAACGTTTTTCCGAGGGCAGGAAGGGGTTTTTAGGTGTTCGGACTGTAAGAAAGAGCGAAAAAAATGACTTTAAAAGTGTATCATCTGTAGTGGAAGGAAAGGGGGGTAGGGGGGGGCCCAGGAAGGGGGGAGGGGGGGGTAAAGGAGGTTTTGTGTGCGAGGGCTTGGACTTCCAGCAGGGAGCGTGAGCGTGTTTGAAGGGGTGAATGGAGCCCCAATTTTTAATACTTGACGTGCTGTTGGATGTGGCAAAGAACATTTAGAAGGGGTTTAGGGAAACCGGCACCGGACTTGGTCCGGAGATGGGGAAATACATGCCTGCACTCTGAAGGGGGGTTTAAGTTTCAGTTTAAAAACTGTAGTGTAAAGCACCCAGGGAAGACAGTGATGGAGGAAGATGGGAAAGTTTTTCTTTTTCGGGCCACCCTGCCTTGGGGAATCGCGGGTGTGATAATAAAAAAAAAAATATATATAAAATAATTATTATATATATATTATATAATATATATATATATATATATAAAAAAATTTTAATATATATATATATTTAATATAATATATATAAAATATATATATATAAAATATATTATATATAATTAAAAATTATTAATATATATATAAATATATATAAATATATAATAATAATTAAAATAAAAAATAAAATATAAATATATATAAATATAAAAAAAATATATAAAATTTAAAATATATATAAATAAAATTATATGTAATAATATAAACAATAAATATATATATATATAAAAAAATTATATAAATATAAAAAAATATATTATATATATAATAATATATATAAATATATATTAAAAATAAATATAAATATTATATAAATATAAAATTTGGGTGGCATTTTGTCAGAAGCCAACGTGGGTAGGGTAAAATTTGGACAGTGGAGTCAGAGTGCACGCTTGGATTCCATCTCACATTGGTCCAATGCACATTTACGATAAATTGGCAAGCTGTATCTTCAAAGGGGGAAAGTTTAAATCTTGGCTTTTCGGGGTAGTATTTTGAGAACAATAATACGAAAAAACTAAAAAGAATTTTATTATTTAAGACTGGGGAATTTGACCCCCGCAGTCCTCTACATCATTCTATCATCAGGAGGAGCCACATTCTATGGTGCATCCAACAAAATAAGCAGATTCTTAGATGCACTACCGCCCGGGCTCCGCTGGGTTACAGAATCTAGGCAGGTTAAGTCACCACCCCCAAAATGTAGACCAAACAAATGTAAACTTTGCCAGAGGACATTGTCAAAAAACCCTCTCTTTTACTGGAGTGTGATGAATTTAGAGACAACTCACTAAAAATGTTCAAGAAAGGCAAGTATTTTATCCACAGTGGTATTTTACAGACCATTCTGGAGAAATACCCTGACTTTGCTACTTAAATAAAGCTTTACCACGGGGGGGGTGTGTTGGTGTTGGTGTGTGTGTGTGTGGGTGTGTGTGTGGTTGTGCCTGTTGTGTCCCTGTGTGTGTTTGTTTGTGCGTTTTGGTGTTTGTGTGTGTGTACTCACCAAATTGATTTGCAGGGTCGAGTCCAAAGCCCTTGTGTGTGGAACCACCAATTGGGTTCGGGGGTCGATACTCAGCTCCGGGCCCCGTGTGGGTGTGTGTTTGTGTGTGTGTGTGTGTGGTGTGTGTGTGTGTGTTTGTGTGTGTTTTGTGTTTTTTTGGTGTGTGTGGGGGGTGTATGAGTGTGTATGATGTGTGTGTGGGGGTTTGGTATGGTGTGTGGGGTTGTGTGCGGTGTGGTTGGTGGTGTGTGTGTGCGGGGTTGGGGTTGTGTGTGTGTGTGTTGGTGGTGTATTGTGTGTGTGATTGTGTTGGGTTTGTGTGTGTGTGCTTTGGTGTGTGTGTGGTTGTGGTGTGGTGGGGTGTGTGTGTTTTGTGTGGTGTGTGTGTGTGGTGTATGTGGGTTTTGTGTGAGAGAAGATGTTGTTGTGTTCCAACAACAATATTTCCCCAAATAACTCATTACATTGTGACCGGGTTTGGGGAAGTGGAATTGCTCTTTACTCTATAATTTTTTTTCATGATTGTAGCCTGAAAAACGTAAGTAACCATTTTTACGGGATTCATTACCTTTGAAACTTTGAATTCATTACTTTTTTACCTAGTTCAGCTATCAAAATTTTGGGGGGCCCATCCCGGGACCCATTACTACCTCGTAATTTTAAATACCTTGTAACTTGTCATGATTGTGCCCCCACCTACCTGGTTTTCTTTTTCCCCCTTTGTAATTGTGAGGTCTTTACCTCTGTAATTTTCTCAGCTATCAAATTTTGGGAGTCCATTCCCTGGACCAATTTTTAAACCTCTGTAATTTTTTTGACTACCGCCACAGGAGGGGTAGGGTTGCAAAAAAAACATATTAAACTAACTAAAATAACACGGCTTTTAAACCTTTGATCACGTTATTTAGACTCTCGAGCACTTACTTAAACACTCTGAACAAATGTTATTTTAAAAAATCCAACAAAGTTTTTAAGCACTTTTTAGCACTCTTTATTTAAAAACTGTTTAAAATTCCACAACTCTATGGGGAAAAACCCGAGGGACTTAATTATTGATATCTAGGGGAAAATGACTTTCCTGGTGTTCACGAGGACATGATTAAGTTGTGGAAAAAGTTTTCAAATGCAACAGAAACCTGTTTTACTACATTAAATGGAAAAATCAATAAAAACAAAACTTTCCACAATGAAACTTTTGTGTCATTTCCCTAACAAGCTTTGGTGTCGCCATAATTGACTTTTGTGTCTAAACTGCCCAGCAACTTTCGTGGGGAATTCACGAGGGAACAACTTCCACCAACAAGTTTCATCCGAGAACTTTTAGGGGTGAAACTCACACCCAAATGCCCAGGGGGTGATTTTGCTTCATAAACGGAATTATTTAGTCGGTGATGGTTCTCATAAAAATAGTCCAGAATTAAAAAACAAATTTGCGGGAAAAATTTTGTCAAAAAATATACAATTTTATACTTACAAATGTAAATAATTTAGAAATATGCAAGCATGTAAAATATAAGAAGACAGGTACACAATTAAACAAATTTTTGGTAAAAAATACAGAACTGGTTGTTGAGGGTAAAACAGTTTTGCGCACTGCTGCTCTTTTTCCCTTCACATTATTTAATTCGTTATTTCGCTTAACGAGATTTAATTAGGAAAAATCTAGGTTAAACGTTTTCATAACGAATATTAATTCCAGTATTTTTGCGATCGTTAGAAAAATGACATGTAAACACCTTTGAAAAAAAATATGACTTTATGAAGAATTTAATTTTAAGGGGAAACCGATAAAGTCACGGAAGCACCCCCCATTTCAAAAACCCATTCCCATCGTGTGCATCGGATCAAAAGAGGACTAAAGGGCCAGGGACGGGGCCCCCAAAATTCTGACACTTAACAAGGTACAAAGGGAAAAATTCAAAGTTACAAAAGTAATGAATCATGTAAATAAATTTACTTAATTTTTTTCTGGTTACAGTCATAACAAATTTAAATTTTAGCAATTCACACATCCACACCCCCGGGCAAAATCTTTTAAAGAGTTTTCAGGCAAATAAAATTGTTTCCCCACACACACACACACACACACCACACACACACACACACCACACACACACACCACACACACACACACACACACACAAAAGGGGGTTCACACAACACACACACAGCTACAACCAGCGCACGCACTCATGCTGATGATACACAAAAAACACCAAACAAGCACACAAGCCACACACACCACCACACACACACACACACACACACCACACACACACACACAACAACAGGAGCTCGGACTCGACCCCCCAAACCCCAACTAGGGAGTACACACACACACACACCACACACACACACACTGGAATGCTTTATTTACAAGTGCATACAAGGGATTTTTCCCCCGAATGGTCTGTAATGTACCCTGTGAAAAAAATATTTTGGACAATCTTGAACATTAATTTAATCACAGTCCAGTACATAATGACGCAGGGTGAGATATTTCGTTTGGTCTACATCTGGTGGTGGTGATTTACCTGCCAAAGATACTTCGTAACCCAAGCCGGAACAGGGCGGTAGTTACATTCCAAGAGTCTGCTTATTTTGTTGGATGCACCATAGAATGTGGCTCCTCCTGCATGATAGAATGTTGATATGATGGACTGGAATTGTGTCAATCTCCCAGGTCTTTAAAACTCTTCCTTGTTGATGATGATGGTGGTGAGGGTGACGGGCTGGTGGTGAGGGTGATGGTCGGTGGTGAGGGTGATGGTCTGGTGGTGAGGGTGACGGAATGTCGTAGTGGGTGGATGGTGGTGAGGGTGATGGACTGTGGGAGGGTGAGGAACATAGGTGGTGAAGGGTGATGGGCTGTGGTTGAGGTGAGGTCTGGTGGTGAGGGTGATGGTCTGGTGGTGAGGGTGATGGACTGGTGGTGAGGGTGATGGTCTGGTGGTGAGGGTGACGGATAGTCGTTGAGGTGGACTGGTGGTGAGGGTCTGATGGACTGGTGGGGAGGGTGTGATAAGACTGGTGGCGAGGGTGATGGTCTGGGTGGGGAGGGTGTTGTCTGGTGATGAGGGTGATGGGACTGGTGGGGAGGGGTGATGGGACTGGAGGTGTGGGTGAACGGACTGGTGGTGAGGGTGATGGACATTGTGGGGAGGGTGTAGGACTGTGTTTCCCAGAATTCCATCTGTGTCCCTCAGTGAACTTCCCTTCCACATTCCCCTTGCTTGTTGATGGTCTTGTGGTGAAGGTGATGACTGGTGGTGAGGGTGATGGGACTGGTTGCGTGAGGGAGTGATGGACTGGTGGCGATGATGATGGTCTGGTGGTGAGGGTGATGGACTGGAAGTGAGGGCGATGGACTGGTGGGAGGGGATGGTCTGGTGGGGAGGGTGATGGTCTGGTGGTGTGGGTGATGGTCTGGTGGTGTGGGTGATGGTCTTGGGTGGTGTGGAGTGATTGGACTGGTGGTGAGTGTAATGGATGGGGCAGAGGGTGATGGACTGGTGGGGATGGTGATGGACTGGGGGCGAGGGTGATGGACTCGGTGGGGATGGTTGATGGTCTGGTGGGGAGGGTGTTGGTTGGTGGCGTGTGGCTGATGGACTGGTTAGTGAGAGTGATGAATTTTGTGGTGATGGATTGATGGCTCGGTGGTGAGGGTGGTAGACTGGTGGTGGGAGGGTGATTGACTGGTGGTGTTGGTGACGGTATTTTAGTGGTGAGGGTGATGGATGGTGGGAGAGAGTGATGAATTGGTTGTGAGGGTGAGGACTGGTGGGGAGGGTAATGGACAGGTGGTGTGGGTGATGGATTGGTGGTTGAGGGCGATGGAACTGTGGGTGTGGCTGGTGGACTGGTGGGGAAGGGGGATTCACTGGTGGTGAGGGTGGTGGTCTGGTGGGGAGGATGAAGGACTATGTTTCCAGAAGTCCATTATTGTCCCCTCAGATGAACTCCCTTCCCACTTCCCTTGCTGGTGATGGTGTTTTGGTGAGGGGAGAAAATGACCCGGGTTTGTTGATGGGTGATGGACTATTATTGAGGGTGATGGACTATTATTGAGGGTGATGGACTGGTGGTGAGGGGGAAGGCTGGTTGGGGGAAGGGGGAAGGACTGGTGAGGGAGGGGGGAAGATGGTGCGATGAGGGTGAATGCACGGGCGGGTTAGTTGATGGACTGGTTGTGAGGGTGATGCGAGTGGTATTGGAGGGTGATGGGCTGGTGGGAGGAGTGGTGGACTGGTGGTGAGGGTGGCGGGACTAGTGGTGACTGTGATGGACTGTGGTGAGTGTGGAGATGGACTGGTGATGAGGGTGATGGACTGGTGTTGTGAGGGTGGATGGACTGTGGTGAGGGCATAGACTGGTTGGTGCAGGGTGTTGATGGATGGTGGTGAGGTGATGGACTGGTGGTGAGGAATGGACGGGTGGTGAGGCGTGTTGGACTGCTGAGGAGGATGATGGATTGGTGGGAGAGGGCGAACGGTAGTGGGTGGGTGATGGACTGGTGCGTGAGTGGGTGATGGACTAGTAGAGAGGGTGAAGGGACTGTGTTTCCAGGGAGTCCATCTGTGTCCCTCAATGAATTCACTTCCACACTTCCCTTCTGGTGATGGACTGGTTTTGAGGGTGATGGTCAGGTTTTGAGGGTGATGGCTCTTGCTGAGGTGATGGATGGTGGTGAGGGTTTGTGATGGGCTGTGGTGGAGGGTGATGGTTCTGGTGGATGAGGGTGATGGCTGGTGGTGAGGGTGATGGGGGACGGGTGGTGAGGGCGAATAGAATGGTGGTGAGGTTGATGGACTGTGGTGATGGGAGATGGTGACTGACTGTGGTGTGGGTAGAATGGAGGTGGAGGGTGATGGACAGGTGAGGAGTGTGATGGACTGGTGGTAAAGCATGATGGACTAGTGGATTGTGGGTGGACTGGTGGTGAGGGTGATAGACTGTGGTGAAGGACTATTGGTGAGAGTGATGGACTGGTGTTGAGGGTGATGGAATGACTGGTGGTGAGGGTGACGGACTGGTGGTGGGGTGGAGGACTGGTGGGGAGGGTGTGGGTCTGGTTGTGAGGGTGATGGACTGGTGGAGAGGGAGTGGACTAGTGGTTAGGGTGATGGACTGGTGTGTGAGGGTGAGGGTGATGGATGGTGGGGAGGGTGATGCTCTGGTGGGGAGGTGATGGTCTGGTGGGTGTGGGTGATGGACTGGTCGGTGAGTGTGATGACTGGTAGGGAGGGTGAAGGATAGTGGTTAGGGTTGATGGACTGGTGGTGAGGGTGGATGGACTGGGGGGTGAGGGGATGGGCCTGGTGGTGAGGGTGATGAATGGTGGTGTGGGTGATGGACTAGTGGTTAGGGTGATGGACTGCTGGTGAGGGTGATGGATTCAGGGGGTGAAGGTGATGGACTGGTGGGGTGGGTGGATGGTTCTGGTGGGGAGGGTGATGTGTTTGTGGTGTGGGTGATGGATGGTGGGGAGGTGATGGACTGGTGGTTGAGGAAGTGATGAACTGGTGGGGGAGGGTGGTCAAGGTCTATGCTTCCAGAAGTCCATCTCCCTCCGTTGTCCCCTCAGATGACTCCTTCCACACTTCCTTGTTGGTGATGGACTGGTGGTGAGGGTGATGGATGGTGGTGAGGGTGATGTCTGGTTGGTGAGGGTGATGGACTGGTGGTGAGGGTGATTGATGGGACTGGTGGGTGAGGGTGATGGACTGTGGGAGGGTGATGAACTGTTTGCTGAGGGTGATGGACTGTGGTGGTGAAGGGTGATGGACTGTTGTGACGGGTTGATGGACTGGTGGTGAGGGTTGATGGACTGTTGCTGAGGGTGATGGGAATGGTGGTGAGGGTGATGGAATGGTGGTGAGGTTGATGAAACTGTTGGGGAGGGTCAAGTCAATGCTTCCAGAAAGTCCATCTGTGTACCCAGATGAACTCCCTTCCACAACATCCCTTGCTGGTGATGGACGGTGGTGGGGTGATGGACTGTGCTGAGGGTGATGGGACTGGTGGTGAGGGTTGATGAACTGGTGTGGGAGGTCAAGGACTATGCTTCCAGAAGTCCTTCTGTGTCCCCTCAGATGAACTCCCTTTACTCTTCCATTGTGGTTATGCGGCTGGTGGTGAGGGTGATGGATTTGTGGTGAGGGTGATGGACTGATATTGAGGGTGATGACTGGTGTGTGAGGAATAGATGGATTGGTGGTGAGGGAGATGGACTGGTGGTGAGGGTGTTGGTCTGGTGGTGAGGTGATGGACTGGGTGAGTGGGGTGATGTTTTCTGGTGGTAGGGTGATGCGTCTGGTGGTGGAGGGTTGTGATGGACTGGTGGTGAGGGTGAATGTCTGGTCGTGAGGGTTGATGGTTGGTGGTGAAGGGTGATGGTTGTGTGGTTGAGGGTGATGGACTGGTGGTGAGGGTGATTGGTCTGGTGAGTGAGGGTGATGGTCTGGTGGTGAGGGTGATGGACTGTGGTGAGGGTGATGGTCTGGTCGTGAGGGTGATGGCTCTGGTAGGTGAGGGTGATGGCTGGTGGTGAGGGTGTGATGGACTGGTGGTGAGGGTGATGGTCTGGTGGTTGAGGTGATGGGACTAGTGGTGTGGGTGGACTGGTGGCGAGGAGATGGATGATGGTGATGGACTGGTGGTGATGGTGATGGACTGTTGGTGAGGGTAGGACTAGTCGGTGAGGGTGATGGACTGGTGGGGAGGGTGTTGGTCTGGTGGGTGGGTGATGATCTGGTGGTGAGGGTGATGACTGGTGGGGAAGTGATGGACTGGAAGGTCGTGGGTGACGGACTGGATGGTGGAGGGTGAATGGATGGTGGGGGGGGTGAGGACTGTGTTTCCAGAAGTCCATCTGTGTCCCCTCAGATGAACTCCCTTCCACCACTTCCCTTGCTTGTGATGACTTGTGGTGAAGGTGATGGAACTGTGGTGAGGGTTGATGGGACTGGTGGTGAGGGTGATGGATGGTGGACGATGATGATGGTCTGGTTGGTGAGGGTGTGATGGATTGGTGGTGAGGAGTGATGGGACTAGTAGGTTAGGGGTGATGGAAACTGGTGGTGAGAGGTGATGGACTAAACTTCAAGAAGTACGTCTGTGTTCCCTCAGCATGAACTCCCTTCCACACTTCCCTTGTGGTGATGTCTGGTGGTGAAGTGATGGACTGGTGGTGAGGGTGATGGAACTGGTGGTGAGGGTGATGGACTGGAGGCGAGAGTGATGGATGGTGGGGATGGTGATGGTTGTGGGAGGGTGATGTCTGGTGGTGTGGCTGATGGGACTGGTGGTAGAGAGTGATGAATTTGTGGTGAGAGTGATGGGCTGGTGGTCGAGGGGTGGTAGACTGGTGCGTGAGGTGTGATGGACTGGTGGTGTTGGTGACGGATTAGTGGTGTGGGTGATGGACTGGTAGGAGAGTGTATGATTGGTGATGGTGAGGCGGAATGGACTGTGGGGAGGGTTAATGGGCAGGTGGTGTGGGTGATGGATTGGTGGTGAGGGCCGATGGACTGGTGGTGGTGGGTGGTGGACTGGTGGGGGAGGGTGATGGACTGGTGGTGAGGGTTTTATGGACTGGTGTGTAGAGGTTGATGGACTGGTGGGGAGGGTGATGGATTTGGTGGTGACGGGCGATGGGATGGTGGTGTGGGTGGTGGACTGGTTGGCGAGGGTGATGGACTGGTGTGTGAGGGTGATGGATCTGGTGGTGAGGGTGCATGGTCTGGTGGGGAGGGTGATGGATTGGTGGTGAGGGCGATGGACTGTGTGGTGTGGGGTGGTGGACTGGTGGGGAGGGTGTGCATGGTTGTGTGGGTGGTGGATGGTGCGGGAGGGTGTGGGGTGGACTGGTGGGGAGGGTGGTGGACTATGTTTCAGAAGTCCATTTGTGTCCCTCAGATGAACTCCCTTCCCCACTTCCTTGCGGTGATGGTGTTATGGTGAGGGGATAGACCGTGGTGGGGTGAGGTTGATGGATATTATTGAGGGTGGATGGACTGTTGGTGAGGGGGGAAGGACTGGTGGGAAGGGGAAGGACTGGTGGGGAGGGGGGAAAGGACTGGTGGTGAGGGTGAGCACTGGCGTTAGGTTGATGGAACTGGTGGTGAGTGTGATGGAGTGGTTGTGGAGGGTGATGGGGTGTGTGGGGAGGGTGGAGGATGGTGGTGAGGGTGATTGGAGTGCGTGTGGAGGGTTGATGGGCTGGTGGGGAGGGTGGGTGGATGGGTGGTGAAGGTGGCGGATCTAGTGGTGACTGTGATTGGACTGGCGTGGGGTTTTTGGGGTTTTTTTGAGGGTGATGGACTTGGTGATGAGGGTGATGGACGCTGGTGGTGTGGGTGATGGGACTGGTGGTGCGGGTGATGGGCGACTGGTGGTGAGGGTGATGGATTGGTGGGGAGGGTGATGGACTGGTGGTTGACGGTGATTAGACTGATGAGGAGGGTGATGACTGGTGTGTGAGGGCGTCGGCTAGTGGTGTTGGGTGATGGACTGGTGGGTGATGGGTTAGTAGAGAGAGTGAAGGACTGTGTTTCCAGAAGTCCATCTGTGTCCCCTCAGATGAACTCACTTCCACACATCCCTTCCTGGGGAGGCACTGGTTTTGAGGGTTGATGGTCAGGTAATGAGGGTGATGGGTGGTCGGTGAGGGTGATGGGCTGGTGGTGAGGGTGATGGTCTAGGTTGGTGGGGTGATGGGCTGGGTGGTGAGGGTGATGGGTGGTGGTGAGGGTGATGGACTGGTGGTGAGGGTGATAGGAATGGTGGTGAGCGTGATGGACTAGTGGTGATGGGTGATGGTGATGACTAGTGGTGTGGGTGGAATGAGTGGTGAGGGTGATGGACTGGTGGTGAGGGTGATGGATGGGTGAGGAGTGTGATAGACTGGTGGTGAGCATGATGGTCTAATGGTGTGGGTGGAAAAACTGAATGTGAGGGTGATGGAACTGATGGTGAAGGACTATTGGTGAGAGTGATGGACTGGTGGTGAGAGTGATGGACTGTGGTGAGGGTGACGGATGGTGGTGAGGGTTGATGGACTGGTGGGGAGGCTGATGGTTGGTGGGGAGGGTGATGGTTCTTCGGTGGTGAGGGTGATGGGACTTTTTGGTGGGGAGGGTGATGGACTGGTGGTGAGGTAATGGATGGTGGTGAGGGTGACGGACTGGTGGTGAGGGTGATGGTTCTGGTGATGGTGAGGGTGATGGAATGGTGGGGGGGTGAAGGACTGTGTTTCCAGAAAGCCCATCTGTGTCCCCTCAGATGAACTCCTACCACACTTCCCTTGATGGTGATGGGACTTGTGGTGAAAGGTCGATGGGACTGTGGTGAGGGTGATGGACTTGTGGTGGAGTGATGGACTGGTGGCCGGGGGATGATGGTCTGGTGGAGTGTGGTGATGGACTGGTGGAGAGGGTGATGGACTAGTGGTTAGGGGATGGATGGTGGTGGGGTGAGGGGTGATGGACTGGTGGGGGGAGGGTGATGGGTTGGTGGGGAGGGTGATGGTCTGGTGGGGTGTGGGTGATGGACTTGTGGTGAGTGTGATGGATGGTGCGTGAGTGTGATGGACTGGTAGGGAGGGTGTGGACTATGCTTCCTGAAGTACATCTTGTCCTCAGATGAACTCCCTTCTCCACATTATCTTGTTGGTGATGTCTGGTGGTGAGGGTGATGGACTGATGGTGTGGATGGGATGGACTGAGTGGTGAGGGTGATGGACTAGTGGTTAGGGCTGCTGACTGGGAGGTGAGGGTGATGGACTGGGGGTGAAGTTGATGGACTGGTGGGGAGGGTGATTCTGGTGGGGAGGGTGATGGTTTGTGGTGTGTGTGATGGACTGGTGGGGAGGGTGATGGCTGGGGTTGAGGGTGATGAAAGTGGTGTGGGAGGGTCAAAGGTCTATGCTTCCAGAAAGTCCATCTGTGTCCCCTCAGATGAACTCCTTCCACACTTGCCTTGTTGGTGATGGACTGGTGGTGAGGGTGATGGACTGGTTGGTGAGGGTGATGGCTGGTGGAGAGGGTGATGGCTGGTGGTGAGGGTGATGAACTGGTGGGGAGGGTCAAGGTCAATGCTTCCCAGAAGTCCATCTGTGTCCCTCAGATGAACTCCCTTCCACACTTCCTTGCTGGTGTGGACTGGTGATGGATAGTGGTGAAGGTGGTGGATGGTGGTGAGGGTGATGGACTGGTGGTGATGGTGGACTGGTAGTGAGGGTGATGACTGGTGGTGAGGGTGAAGGACTGGTGGTGAGGGAAGATGGGACTGGTGGTGGAAGATGGACTGGTGGTGGTGGTGGTGGTGGTGGTGGTGTGTGTGTGTTTGTGTGTTTGCTTTCCCTAGAATCCATGTCTCCAGAAGTCCATCGCGGGCCCTCAGATGGAACTTTCCTTCCACATTTCACTAGTTGGGTGATGGCTGGTGATGATGGTTATGACTGGTGGTGACTGTGATGGACTGGTGGTGAGGGTGATGGACTGGCGGTTGAGGGTGATGGGACTGGTGGTGGTGGTGGTGGTAGTGGTGTGTGTTGTGTGTTTGTTTGCATTCCCTAGTTTCCATTGTCTCCTAGAAGTCCATCTGCGGGCCCGGATGAACTTCCTTCCACACTTCACTTGTTGGTGGTGGGCTGGAGTGGTGATGGTTCTGGACTGGTGGTGACTGTGATGGACTGGTGGTGAGGCGTGTTGATGGACTGGTGTGCGGTGTGTGCGTGTTGCGCGTGTGTGTGTGTGTGTGTTTTTGTTTGTTTGCTTTCCTAGTTCCATGTCTTCCAGAAGGTCCATCTGCGGGCCCTCAAGATGACACTTCCTTCCACACTTTCCACTTGTTTGGTGATGGGCTGGTTGGTGATGGTTATGGATGGTGGTGACTGTGATGGACTGGTGGTGAGGGTGATGAATGGTGGTGAGGTGATGGACTGGTGTGTGTTGGGGTGTAGTGTTTGTGTTTGCTTTCCCTAGTTTCCATGTCTCCAGAAGTCCATCTTGCGGGCCCTCAGATGAACTTCCTTCCTAACTTCCCCAGGTCAGCGGTGTTGGCCCCTTCCCAGTTGACCTTGCTGGATGTTAACTTGTCTTTTGTTTAGCTGGTCTACTGCCTGAGACTTGTCCAGGTGGGTTGAATTACAGGAGGGGAACACACAGAAATCTGCGTTCCTGTAATTACACCCACCAAGACAGCCTGAACAGTGGACCAGCCAAGACGAGACTGAGTGCCTCCCAACTCGGCACCAAGCTGAGGTTAATGATAATAAATCTCCGAATTCTATTTATGTTTATTTGTCGTTTTGTTAAATTTCTTTTGTTTTTTACTTAATTAGCTGTATAAGTGTTATAATTTGTCCATATGCTCTACAAATAAGCACATTTAGTAACTTTGCATGAACACACCAACACACACACACACACACACACACACACACACAACACACACACACACACACACACACACACACAGGCACACCCACCACAAACACACAAAATATATGTTATATATATATATATATATATATATATATATATATTATATATATATTATATATATATATATTGCACAGGCAATGATGAGCAGATACGGAAATGGTTAAAGTATAGATTGTATAGAATTCTGAAAAAAATGTGACTGAGAGTGCAGAATGTATATTGATCGAATATAATTGGTATAGTACAGCATATACTTTAGTATAGTTTAGTAGTATGTAGTGTATAGTAAAGATATATAGATATCCTTAATTATAAATGGGTATTTATAAAGAAGTCCAGTGACTATTGACAAAAACTTATTTTAGATACAGCAAGAATACACTTATGAAATTATCTTATGGAAGATAAGGGAATTTAATCGGCAAATAATTAAAGGAAGTCTCACCTTTTTGTGGTTTTTATGTGTAAAGTAAAAGACACAAGTGTAACTAATGTGACATTTTATTGTGGCAACGTTTCGCTCTCCAGGAGCTTTTTCAAGCCGTTACCTTTGACAAAGTTCCTGGAGAGCGAAACGTTGCCTCAATAATATGTCATTAAGGTTGCGCTTGTGTTCCTTTTAACTTTACATATTGTCGGTTAATTCTACCAACATTATTAGTTTTCATGTCTTCACGTCTGTTATCTTCACGGCTTGTTATCTTACGTTTGTTTATCTTCGTCTGTTTATCATTCACGCTGTTATATTCACGTTTGTAAGTCATCGTCTGTTATCTTCACGTTTGTTATCTTCACTTTTGTTATCACGTCTGTTATCTTCACGTTTATTATCTTCGTTCTGTTTCTTCACGTCTGTTATCTTCGGGTCTGTATCGTCACGTCTGTTATCTTCCACGTTTATCTTCGTCCCCCCTCTGTTATCTTCACGTTTGTTCTCTTCACGTTTGTTATCTTCACGTCTGTTATTCTTCCACGTTGTTATCTTCGTTTGTTATCTTCACGTCTGTTATCTTTCACGTCTGTTTCTTTGTCTTTCTTTACTATTCTCGAAAAAAAAATATTCGCAGTCACAAAGACAAAAAAAATATAAAAACTGGGAGAAATTAAGGACAGTTTGAAAGGACTCGCGTCTTGACCAAAATAATTTCAAGTGTTGATAGCACAACTGGCTGCTGGAACTCTCTTGTTATTGTTTCTGATTCGCTTATTATGTATTAGAATGTTGCTCCACTGTAACCGTATATTACTGTATTATTCTTGTAGGTTCTTGTACGGTACTTGTATATTGGTAAACTGCTCTGTTGCTCGTTATTGTACGTTTCTTGTGTTTCTTGTGTGTTACTGTACTGTTTTTTATGTTGATAACTGCACTTGAGTGTTAATATATTGTTGTACTCTTGTCGTTACTATATTGTTGTATCTTGTGTTATATATTGTTGTACTCTTGTGTTACTATATTGTTGTAATTTGTGTTACTATATGTTGTACTCTTGTACCGTTCTATATTGTTTTGTACTCTTGTGTTACTATATTGTTGTACTCTTGTGTTACTATATTGTTGTACTCTTGTGTTACTATATTGTTGTACTCTTGTGTTACTATATTGTTGTACTCTTGGTTACTATATGTTGTACACTCTGTGTTACTATATTGTTGTACTCTTGTGTTACTATATTGTTGTACTCTTGTGTTACTATATTGTTGTACTCTTGTGTTACTATATTGTTGTACTCTTGTGTTACTATATTGTGTACTCTTGTGTTACTATATTGTTGTACTCTTGAGTGTTACTACTATGGTACTGAGAGTGACTTTTTGTGTGTTAATATACTATTCTTTTCTATTACTGCCCTGTTCTTGCATGTTACTCTACCTTTAATGATATTGTACTTATTGTATTCTTGTGTGCTGCTGTTTCGTTTTTGTGTAATACAATGTTCGTTCTCTAGGTTGACGTGCTTGTTGTATTGTTGACGTGCTTGTTGATTGTTGACGTGCTTGTGTATTTTGACGTGCTTGTTGTATTGTTTGACGTGCTTGTTGTATTGTTGACGTGCTTGTTGTATGTTGACGTGTTGTTGTATTGTTTGACGTGCTTGTTGTATTGTTGACGTGCTTGTTGTATTGTTGTTGACGTGCTTGTTGTATTGTTGACGTGCTTGTTGTATTGTTGACGTGCTTGTTGTATTGTTGACGTGCTTGTTGTATTGTTGTTGACGTGCTTGTTGTATTGTTGACGTGCTTGTTGTATTGTTGACGTGCTTGTTGTATTGTTGACGTGCTTGTTGTATTGTTGACGTGCTTGTTGTATTGTTGACGTGCTTGTTTGTATTGTTGACGTGTTTGGTACTGTTGCCGTGCTTGTGTATGTATGACTTGCTTGTTGTTATTGTTGACTTGCTTGATTGTATTGTATGACGTGCTTGTTGTATTGTTGTGAGTGCTTGTTGTATTGTTGACTTGTTGTTGTATTGTTGACGTGCTTGTTGTATTGTTGACGTGTTGTTTGTATTTGTTGTTGCGTGCTTGTTGTATTGTTGACTTGCTTGTTGTATTGTTGACGTGCTTGTTGTATTGTTGACGTGCTTGTTGTACTGTTGACTTGCTTGTTGTATTGTTGACTTGCTTGTTGTATTGCTGACGTGCTTGTTGTACTGTTGACGTGCTTGTTGTATTGCTGACGTGCTTGTTGTACTGTTGACGTGCTTGTTGTATTGCTGACGTCAGCTCAAGATTTCACACTGTTGTTTACTACACGGATCTTCAATTGTTTCCCACTGCACCTTCAACAACAGTCTCTCTTACACTAACATTTATATCTCCCTCAAGCAGGTATTTTGCTCCACTAAAATTTACCAACACTTATAAACTTATGGAATCTAACTGTAGAAAAATATCGTTAACAGAAATAAGATAATTATGAAATGCTAATTAAATATTTGAAAAATTAAAAAAATATATAAATATAATTGCCAAGGAAATTAAGTTTACGCCTATTCATCATATAATAAATAATACAAAACTTAAAAATATTATTAAAATGTTATTATAGTAAAATTAATGAAAATATCAAGTTATAATAATAAGTGAATGTTATTTTCCATTCAGTATATTATGTTTATTATGCTTAAGCTATGTGAATATACTGACTAGTATATCTTCAGAGCTGCACTGTCACCGAAGCAGGTGTATCTGAAACACTGGTGCAGTCTGACAGCTAGGTGCAGCTCTGACAGCAGGTGCGCTCTGACAGGCAAGGTGCTGCTCTGACAGCAGTTGCTGCTCTGACAGCAGGTGAGCTCTGAACGCAGGTGCAGCTCTGATGCAGGTGAGCGCTGACAGCAGGTGTGCTGCTCTGACAGCGGTAGCTGCTCTGACAGCAGGTGCCTGCTCTGACAGCAGGTGCAGCTCTGACAGCAGGTGCAGCTCTGACAGCAGGTGCAGCTCTGACAGCAGGTGCTGCTCTGACAGCAGGTGCTGCTCTGACAGCAGGTGCTGCTCTGACAGCAGGTGCAGCTCTGACAGCAGGTGCAGCTCTGACTGCAGGTGCAGCTCTGACAGCAGGTGCTGCTCTGACAGCAGGTGCTGCTCTGACAGCAGGTGCTGCTCTGACAGCAGGTGCTGCTCTGACAGCAGGTGCTGCTCTGACAGCAGGTGCTGCTCTGACACAGGAAGGTTAACACCCAAAAATCTTACTTCTATTCACTAGTTTAGGAGTTTGGCAAAACAAGTATGTTTACAGTCTGGACGAGAAATAATCATGACATAGAACCTAACTGACGTAATACCTGCCAGTCCCTTAAGTTAATCAGTTTGTCTAATTCCGACGCCAGATTAATCACATGAAAGTTACATCACATAAAGTACTCAAGACTCGTACATGTATCAAGGTGTGCAACGCATTAACAAGCAAAAGATAACTAATCAGAGATAGTCCACAATATAAATTATATATATATATATATATATATATATATATATATATATATATATATATATATATATATATATATATATATATATATGTATATTATATGGTTTAAAAAACTGACAAGTTGATAATTAAAACACTTGTACAACGTTTAGGACACGTTTCCACAATAAACCTTCCCAAATGTTACACAAGTGTCTGGTTTACACACAATATAATGCACAGATACAATCATAGACAAAGTTGCTACAACTCTAGCACAGATCTAAATTCACGAAGCTTGGTAAATAATAACTGTATTCACTTAGAATGTAGAAGCAACTCTTTTCCTGAGTCTCCTTATTATAACATGCCTAATTTAATTAAGCCTAATCCAACTAAATATATTTTAGATAAGTTTACAGTAATTTAATATAAACACAATGAAATATGTTTTTTTTTTTGTTAGGCTCAGAATGTTTTTTACGAGAATATTGCATACACAGATTTTCGCTTGTCTAATTCGGCAAGAACAGCATTGTTATTTAAGCCAAAATCGCAAGTTTTACCTATTCGGCACGACATATATGTAATCTTAACTGGTTTTAAATATGTGCGGGTTATTTGTGTATTTATTAACATTTTGTGTTTATATGAGTGCAAGGGACGCATAGGTACACAAGTGCACACTTGTGTATACCTACACACACACTCACACATTTCTGCATCTCCACACTGTCCGTACAAATCACACGTTTATCCACACGAATAAAAGCGTCATGTACACAATCATCACACACAAACATACATGCGTAGAACACCTTACGTAATTCTCTAAGGTCTTCATGATGATTTAACAAATACACACTATATTGTTGTACTCTTGTGTTACTATATTGTTGTACTCTTGTGTTACTATATTGTTGTACTCTTGTGTTACTATATTGTTGTACTCTTGTGTTACTATATTGTTGTACTCTTGTGTTACTATATTGTTGTACTCTTGTGTTACTATATTGTTGTACTCTTGTGTTACTATATTGTTGTACTCTTGAGTGTTACTACTATGCTACTGAGAGTGACTTTTTGTGTGTTAATATACTATTCTTTTCTATTACTGCCCTGTTCTTGTATGTTACTGTACCTTTAATGATATTGTACTTATTGTATTCTTGTGTGCTGCTGTTTCGTTTTTGTGTAATACATTTCCGTTCCTCTAGTTGACGTGCTTGTTGTATTGTTGACGTGCTTGTTGTACTGTTGACGTGCTTGTTGTATTGTTGACGTGCTTGTTGTATTGTTGACGTGCTTGTTGTATTGTTGACGTGCTTGTTGTATTGTTGACGTGCTTGTTGTATTGTTGACTTGCTTGTTGTATTGTTGACGTGCTTGTTGTATTGTTGTTGACGTGCTTGTTGTATTGTTGACTTGCTTGTTGTATTGTTGACGTGCTTGTTGTATTGTTGACTTGCTTGTTGTATTGTTGACGTGCTTGTTGTATTGTTGACGTGCTTGTTGTATTGTTGACGTGCTTGTTTTTTTGTTTTACGTGCT
>NC_069420.1:58069216-58087493 GCF_026875155.1 Cherax quadricarinatus
TATTAAATTACTGTAAATTTATCTAAAATATATTTAGTTGATTAGGCTTAATTTTATTAGGCATGTTATAAAGGAGACTCAGGAAAAGAGTTGCTGCTACATTCTAAGTGAATACAGTTATTATTTACCAAGCTTCGTGAATTTAGATCTGTGCTAGAGTTGTAGCAACTTTGTCTATGATTGTATCTGTACATTATATTGTGTGTAAACCAGACACTTGTGTAACATTTGGGAAGGTTTATTGTGGAAACGTGTCCTAAACGCTGTACAAGTGTTTTAATTATCAACTTGTCAGTTTTTTAAACCATATATATATATATATATATATATATATATATATATATAATATATATATATATATATATATATATATATATATATATATATATATATATATATATATATATATAGGTAGTAGGTTGGTAGACAGCAACCACCCAGGAAGTACTACCGTCCTGCCAGATGACTGTGAAACAAAAACCTGTAACTGTTTTGCATGATGGTAGGATTGCTGGTTTCTTTTTCTGTCTCATAAACACGCTAAGATAACAGGGATATCTTGCTACTCCTACTTACACTTTGGTCACACTTCACAGACACGGACATGCATATATATATATACATACATCTAGGTTTTTCTCCTTTTTCTAAATAGCTCTTGTTCTTTTTTATTTCTTCTATTGTCCATGGGGAAGTGAAAAGAATCTTTCCTCCGTAAGCCATGCGTGTCGTATGAGGCGACTAAAATGCCGGGAGCAATGGGCTAGTAACCCCTTCTCCTGTATACAATTACTAAAAAAGAGAAGAAGAAAAACTTTATAAAACTGGGTTGCTTAAATGTGCGTGGATGTAGTGCGGATGACAAGAAACAGATGATTGCTGATGTTATGAATGAAAAGAAGTTGGATGTCCTGGCCCTAAGCGAAACAAAGCTGAAGGGGATAGGAGAGTTTCAGTGGGGGGAAATAAATGGGATTAAATCTGGAGTATCTGAGAGAGTTAGAGCAAAGGAAGGGGTAGCAGTAATGTTAAATGATCAGTTATGGAAGGAGAAAAGAGAATATGAATGTGTAAATTCAAGAATTATGTGGATTAAAGTAAAGGTTGGATGCGAGAAGTGGGTCATAATAAGCGTGTATGCACCTGGAGAAGAGAGGAATGCAGAGGAGAGAAAGAGATTTTGGGAGATGTTAAGTGAATGTATAGGAGCCTTTGAACCAAGTGAGAGAGTAATTGTGGTAGGGGACTTGAATGCTAAAGTAGGAGAAACTTTTAGAGAGGGTGTGGTAGGTAAGTTTGGGGTGCCAGGTGTAAATGATAATGGGAGCCCTTTGATTGAACTTTGTATAGAAAGGGGTTTAGTTATAGGTAATACATATTTTAAGAAAAAGAGGATAAATAAGTATACACGATATGATGTAGGGCGAAATGACAGTAGTTTGTTGGATTATGTATTGGTAGATAAAAGACTGTTGAGTAGACTTCAGGATGTACATGTTTATAGAGGGGCCACAGATATATCAGATCACTTTCTAGTTGTAGCTACACTGAGAGTAAAAGGTAGATGGGATACAAGGAGAATAGAAGCATCAGGGAAGAGAGAGGTGAAGGTTTATAAACTAAAAGAGGAGGCAGTTAGGGTAAGATATAAACAGCTATTGGAGGATAGATGGGCTAATGAGAGCATAGGCAATGGGGTCGAAGAGGTATGGGGTAGGTTTAAAAATGTAGTGTTAGAGTGTTCAGCAGAAGTTTGTGGTTACAGGAAAGTGGGTGCAGGAGGAAGAGGAGCGATTGGTGGAATGATGATGTAAAGAGAGTAGTAAGGGAGAAAAAGTTAGCATATGAGAAGTTTTTACAAAGTAGAAGTGATGCAAGGAGGGAAGAGTATATGGAGAGAAAAGAGAGAAGTTAAGAGAGTGGTGAAGCAATGTAAAAAGAGAGCAAATGAGAGAGTGGGTGAGATGTTATCAACAAATTTTGTTGAAAATAAGAAAAAGTTTTGGAGTGAGATTAACAAGTTAAGAAAGCCTAGAGAACAAATGGATTTGTCAGTTAAAAATAGGAGAGGAGAGTTATTAAATGGAGAGTTAGAGGTATTGGAAGATGGAAGGAATATTTTGAGGAATTGTTAAATGTTGATGAAGATAGGGAAGCTGTGATTTCGTGTATAGGGCAAGGAGGAATAACATCTTGTAGGAGTGAGGAAGAGCCAGTTGTGAGTGTGGGGGAAGTTCGTGAGGCAGTAGGTAAAATGAAAGGGGGTAAGGCAGCCGGGATTGATGGGATAAAGATAGAAATGTTAAAAGCAGGTGGGGATATAGTTTTGGAGTGGTTGGTGCAATTATTTAATAAATGTATGGAAGAGGGTAAGGTACCTAGGGATTGGCAGAGAGCATGCATAGTTCCTTTGTATAAAGGCAAAGGGGATAAAAGAGAGTGCAAAAATTATAGGGGATAAGTCTGTTGAGTGTACCTGGTAAAGTGTATGGTAGAGTTATAATTGAAAGAATTAAGAGTAAGACGGAGAATAGGATAGCAGATGAACAAGGAGGCTTTAGGAAAGGTAGGGGGTGTGTGGACCAGGTGTTTACAGTGAAACATATAAGTGAACAGTATTTAGATAAGGCTAAAGAGGTCTTTGTGGCATTTATGGATTTGGAAAAGGCGTATGACAGAGTGGATAGGGGGGCAATGTGGCAGATGTTGCAAGTGTATGGTGTAGGAGGTAGGTTACTGAAAGCAGTGAAGAGTTTTTACGAGGATAGTGAGGCTCAAGTTAGAGTATGTAGGAAAGAGGGAAATTTTTTCCCAGTAAAAGTAGGCCTTAGACAAGGATGTGTGATGTCACCGTGGTTGTTTAATATATTTATAGATGGGGTTGTAAGAGAAGTAAATGCGAGGGTCTTGGCAAGAGGCGTGGAGTTAAAAGATAAGAATCACACACAAAGTGGGAGTTGTCACAGCTGCTCTTTGCTGATGACACTGTGCTCTTGGGAGATTCTGAAGAGAAGTTGCAGAGATTGGTGGATGAATTTGGTAGGGTGTGCAAAAGAAGAAAATTAAAGGTGAATACAGGAAAGAGTAAGGTTATGAGGATAACAAAAAGATTAGGTGATGAAAGATTGAATATCAGATTGGAGGGAGAGAGTATGGAGGAGGTGAACGTATTCAGATATTTGGGAGTGGACGTGTCAGCGGATGGTCTATGAAAGATGAGGTGAATCATAGAATTGATGAGGGAAAAAGAGTGAGTGGTGCACTTAGGAGTCTGTGGAGACAAAGAACTTTGTCCTTGGAGGCAAAGAGGGGAATGTATGAGAGTATAGTTTTATCAACGCTCTTATATGGGTGTGAAGCGTGGGTGATGAATGTTGCAGCGAGGAGAAGGCTGGAGGCAGTGGAGATGTCATGTCTGAGGGCAATGTGTGGTGTGAATATAATGCAGAGAATTCGTAGTTTGGAAGTTAGGAGGAGGTGCGGGATTACCAAAACTGTTGTCCAGAGGGCTGAGGAAGGGTTGTTGAGGTGGTTCGGACATGTAGAGAGAATGGAGCGAAACAGAATGACTTCAAGAGTGTATCAGTCTGTAGTGAAAGGAAGGCGGGGTAGGGGTCGGCCTAGGAAGGGTTGGAGGGAGGGGGTAAAGGAGGTTTTGTGTGCGAGGGGCTTGGACTTCCAGCAGGCATGCGTGAGCGTGTTTGATAGGAGTGAATGGAGACAAATGGTTTTTAATACTTGACGTGCTGTTGGAGTGTGAGCAAAGTAACATTTATGAAGGGATTCAGGGAAACCGGCAGGCCGGACTTGAGTCCTGGAGATGGGAAGTACAGTGCCTGCACTCTGAAGGAGGGGTGTTAATGTTGCAGTTTAAAAACTGTAGTGTAAAGCACCCTTCTGGCAAGACAGTGATGGAGTGAATGATGGTGAAAGTTTTTCTTTTTCGGGCCACCCTGCCTTGGTGGGAATCGGCCGGTGTGATAATAAAAAAATAATAAAAAAAAAAAAAAAAAAAATATAATATATATATATATATATATATAATATATATAATATATATATATATATATATATATATATATATAATATATGGTACATGTACGAGTCTTGAGTACTTTATGTGATGTAACTTTCATGTGATTAATCTGGCGTTGGAATTAGACAAGCTGATTAACTTAAGGGATTGGCAGGTATTACGTCAGTTATGTTCTAAGTAATGATTATTTTTCGTCCAGACTGTAAACATACTTGTGAAAAATGTTTGTATTCTAGTCAATGTTACACTTCATGTTTTGCCAAACTCCTAAACTAGTGAATAGAAGTAAGATTTTTGGGTGTTAACCTTCCGGTGTGTCTACAACAGCACCTGTTGTCAGAGCAGCACCCGTTGTCAGAGCTGCACCTGTTGTCAGAGCTGCACCTGTTGTCAGAGCTGCACCTGTTGTCAGAACACCTGCTTCGGTGACAGGTGCTGCTCTGACGGATACTATCAGTGTATTCACATAGCATAGCATAATAAACATAATACTGCTGTCAGAGCTGCACCTGTTGTCAGAGCTGCACCAGTGTTCAGAACACCTGCTTCGGTGACAGGTGCTGCTCTGATGGATACTATCAGTGTATTCACATAGCATAGCATAATAAACATAATACTGCTGTCAGAGCTGCACCTGTTGTCAGAGCTGCACCTGTGTTCAGAACACCTGCTTCGGTGACAGGTGCTGCTCTGACGGATACTATCAGTGTATTCACATAGCATAGCATAATAAACATAATACTGCTGTCAGAGCTGCACCTGTTGTCAGAGCTGCACCTGTGTTCAGAACACCTGCTTCGGTGACAGGTGCTGCTCTGATGGATACTATCAGTGTATTCACATAGCATAGCATAATAAACATAATACTGCTGTCAGAGCTGCACCTGTTGTCAGAGCTGCACCTGTGTTCAGAACACCTGCTTCGGTGACAGGTGCTGCTCTGATGGATACTATCAGTATATTCACATAACATAGCATAATAAACATAATACTGCTGTCAGAGCTGCACCTGTGTTCAGAACACCTGCTTCGGTGACAGGTGCTGCTCTGATAGATACTCTCAGTATATTCACATAACATAGCATAATAAACATAATACTGCTGTCAGAGCTGCACCTGTTGTCAGAGCTGCACCTGTGTTCAGAACACCTGCTTCGGTGACAGGTGCTGCTCTGATAGATACTCTCAGTATACTCACATAACATAGCATAATAAACATAATATACTGAATGAAAATACATTCACTTATTATTATACTTGATATTTTCATTAATTTTACTTAATAAATATTTTTAATAATATTTTTAAGTTTTGTTATTTATTATATGATGAATAGGGTAAACTTAATTTCCTTGGCAAATTATATTTATATATTTCTTTAAGTTTTCAAATATTTAATTAGCATTTCATAATTATCTATATTCTGTTAACGATATTTTCCTACAGTTAGATTCCATAAGTTTATAAGTGTTGGTAAATTTTAGTGGAGCAAAATACCTGCTTGAGGGAGATATAAACGCCAGTGTAAGAGACACTGTTGTCGAAGGTGCAGTGGGAAAAACTGAAGTTCTTGTAGTAAACAACAGTGTGGAATCTTGAGCTGACGTCAGCAATACAACAAGCACGTCAACAATACAACAAGCACGTCAACAATACAACAAGCAAGTCAACAATACAACAAGCACGTCAACAATACAACAAGCACGTCAACAATACAACAAGCACGTCAACAATACAAAAAGCACGTCAACAATACAACAAGCACGTCAACAATACAACAAGCACGTCAACAATACAACAAGCACGTCAACAATACAACAAGCACGTCAACAATACAACAAGCACGTCAACAATACAACAAGCACGTCAACAATACAACAAGCACGTCAACAATACAACAAGCACGTCAACAATACAACAAGCACGTCAACAATACAACAAGCACGTCAACAATACAACAAGCACGTCAACAATACAACAAGCACGTCAACAATACAACAAGCACGTCAACAATACAACAAGCACGTCAACAATACAACAAGCACGTCAACAATACAACAAGCACGTCAACAATACAACAAGCACGTCAACAATACAACAAGCACGTCAACAATACAACAAGCACGTCAACAATACAACAAGCACGTCAACAATACAACAAGCACGTCAACAATACAACAAGCACGTCAACAATACAACAAGCACGTCAACAATACAACAAGCACGTCAACAATACAACAAGAACATCAACTAGAGGAACGGAAATGTATTACGCAAAAACGAAACAGCAGCACACAAGAATACAATAAGTACAATATCATTAAAGGTACAGAAACATGCAAGAACAGGGTAGTAATAGAAAAGAATAGTACATTAACGCACAAAAAAATCACGAGAAAAAGCAGATATGCGTATGGGAATGTGCGTGTGTGTATGTGTGTGTGTGTGTGTGTGTGTGTGTGTGTGTGTGTGTGTGTGTGTGTGTGTGTGTGTGTGTGTGTGTGTGTGTGTGTGTTCATCCAAAGTTACATAAATGTGCTTATTTGTAGACATATGGACAAATTATAACACATATACAGCTAATTAAGTAAAAAACAAAAGAAATTAACAAACACGATATGAAACATAAATAGAAGTCCGAGAAATACATCAGTAACCTCAGCTTGGTGGCCGAGTTGGGAGGCAGCTCAGTCTCGTCTGGCTGGTCTACTGTTCCAGGCTGTCTTGGTGGGTGTAATTACAGGACGCAGATTTCTGTGTGTCCCCTCCTGTAATTCCACCTACCTGGACAGTCTCGGCAGTAGACCAGGTAGACAAGACCAAGTTAACATCCAGCAAGGTCACTGGGGAGGGGCCAACACCTGCTGAACCTGGGGAAGTGAGGAAGGAAGTTCATCTGAGGGCCCGCAGATGGACTTCTGGAGACATGGAACTAGAGAAAGCAAAACACACACACACACACACACACACACACACACCACCAGTCCATCACCCTCACCACCAGTTCATCACCCTCACCACCAGTCCATCCACAAGTCACCACCAGTCCATAACCACCCACCACCGCCCATCACCAAAAAGTTGAAGTGTGGAAGGAAGTTTCATCTGAGGGCCCCAATGGACTTCAGGAGACATTTATCTAGGGAAAGCAAAACCACACACCACACACACACACACACCGACCACCACCAGTCCCATCACCCTACACCACCAGTCACCACCTATCACCACTAGCCATCACCCTCCTTCACCCTCACTACCAGTCCATCACCACCAGTCCCATCATCCTCACCACCAGTCCATCGCCCTCACCACAGTCCACCACCCTCACTAACACCATAAACCATCACCCACACCACCAGACCATCCACCCACACCAACACCAACAAACGAAAGTGTGGAGGGAGTCCATCATAGTCCGCAGATGGACTTTCTGGAGACATGGAACAAGGGGAACAAACACACACACCACCACCAGTCCATCTCCTCACCACCAGTCCAATCACCCTCACCACCATTCCATCAACCTCACCACCAGTCAATAAAAAGCAAGGAAGGGTGGAAGGGAGTTCATCTGAGGGGACACAGAAGGCACTTCTGGAAGCATAGTCCATGACCCTCCCCACCAGTTTTCATCACCCTCACCCACCCGACCATCACCCTCAGCAACTGGCCATCACCATCACCACCATCCATCACCAGCCAAGGGATAATGTGGAAAGGAGTTCATCTGAGGGGACACAGATGGACATCTGGAAAGCAAAAGACCTTGACCCTCCCCACCCGTTCATCACCCTCACCACCAGTCCCATCACTCCCTACCCCACCAGTCCATCACCCTCACCACCATTCCATCACCTCACCACCTAATCCATCACCCTCACCACCAGTCCATCACCAACAAGGGAATGTGGAAGGAGAACATCTGGAGGGGACACACGAATGACTTCTGAAGCATATTCATTCACCCCTCCCTTCGCAGTCCCATCACACTCACCACCATCCATCACCCTCCACCAGACCATCACCCTCCCCACCATTCCAGCACCCTCACCCCCAGTCATCACCCTCTCCACCAGTCCCATCACCCTAACCACCTAGTCGCACACCCTCACCCCACCAGTTCCATCACCCACACCACCATCCCTCACCCACTCGAGCAGTCCATCCGACCCTCACACAGACCATCACCAGCAGGGAAGTGTGAAGAGAGTTCATCTGAGGACACAGATGTACTTCGGAACAGCAGTCCCTTCACCTCCCTACCAGTCCCTCACGACTCACCACCAGTCCATCCACCCACACCAACCAGACCAGCACCCTCCCCACAAACAATCACTCACCCCTCTCCCACCAGTCCCATCACCCTCACCCCCATGTCCCATCAACCCACAACACCAGTCCGAACACCCTCACACCAGTCCATCACCTTCACACAAGTCCTATCACCAGGGCAAGGTAAGTATGGAAGGGAGTTCCATCACTGAGGGGAAACACAGATGGCTTCTAGAAACACAGTCCATCACCCTCCCACCAGACCATCACCCTCACCCACCAGTCGCATCACCCTCACCACAGACCATCACCCTCCCCACGCAGACCATCACCCTCCCCACCAGTCCATCACCCTCACCCACCAGTCCGTCACCTCACCACCATTCCATCACCCTCCCGAGCAAGTCCCATCCCCTCACCACCAGTCCATCACCATCAGTCCACAACCCTCCCACCAGTCCACCCACACCACTAGTCCCCATCACCCTCACCACCCAGAACCATCACTCCTCACCACCAAGACCATCACCCTCACCACCGCATCCATCACCCTCACCACCAGTTCCACACCCACACCACTAGTCCCGTCCACCCACTCCCATCCAGACATCACCCTCCCAACCAGTCCATCACCCTCACCCCAAGTCCCGTCACCCCTCCACAACCATCCATCACCCTCCCCGCAAGTCCCACACCCTCACTCCACCAAGTCCGCATCACCATCAGTCCATCACCCTCACCACCAGTCCACCCACACCACTAGTCCATCCCCCCACACCCCCACCACCAGACCATCACCCTCACCACCAGTCCATCACCCCACTCACCATCCATCACCCACAACTCACCAGTTCACCCACACCACCTAGTCCGTCACCCCTCACCACCAAACCATCCACCTCCCCAACCAGTCCCTATCCACCCACCACCGACATACACCTCACCACCAGCCCATCAACCTCACCACCAGTCCATCACCATCAAGGGACGTGTTTTAAGGGATTCATCTGAGGGCCCGCAGATGACTTATGGAGACATGTAACTAGGGAAGAAACATACACACATCACACACACACACACGACAAACACCACACACACACCTACACACACACCAAGCATCACCCTCATCACCGTCCCATCACTCTCACTATCAGACCTCACCCTCACCACCATCCCATCACCCTCAGCAAGAAGTCCATCACCTCAAAACCTGACCATCACCCTCAAACCAGTCAAACACCAGGAAGGGAAGTGTGGAAGGAGTTCACTGAGGGGACACAGATGACCTTCTGGAAAAACACAGACCTTCACACCTCTCTACTAGTCCACACCCTCACCACCATCCATCACTCTCACCACCAGATCCACACCCCACACCACTAGCCCATCACCCTCCTCAGTCAGTCCATCACCCTCACCACCAGTCCATCACCTTCCCTCGCGCAGTCCATCACCCTCACCACCAGTCCATCCAGTCACCACCCAGTCGCCACCTTCACCACCAGTCCAATCACCCTCCCACCCGGCCCATCACCCTCCCCAACCACTCCATCAACCCTCACCACCATCCATCTACCTAACCGCCAAGTGCACACCCTCACTCACCGTCCTTCGCCCCCTTCCCACCAGTCCTTCCCCCCTCACCCCAGTCCATCACCCTCCATAATAGTCCATCACCTTCACCCCCGGTTCCTTTTCCCCCTCACCACAACCTCCTCACCAGCAAGGGAATGGGGGAAGGGACTCATAGAGGACACAGATGGACTACTTGGAAACATAGTCCTCTCCTCATCCCCACCAGTCCACAACCCACAACCACCAGTCCATCACCCTCGCCCACCAGTCCACCCACCCACGACCACCAGTCAATCACCCTCAACACCAGTAGCATTACACCTCCCCAACAGTCCATCCACCCTCATCACCAGTCCATCACCCTCACCACCAAGTCCCATCACCCTAACCTCGTGGCCGCGGTGTGGGGGCGAGGGGGGAGGGGGGGGGGGGGGGGGGGGGGGGGGGGGGGGGTAATGGCCGGGGGGGGGGGGGGGGTGCTCCCCACCAGTCATCACCCTCACCACCAGACCATCACCCTCCCCACAGTCCATCCACCCTCACCCACCATCCGTCAACGCTCGAACTCACAGTTCAGTCACCATCACCACTAATTCCGTCCACCCTACACACCAGTCCATCACCCCTGTCTTGCCAGAAGGGTGCGTTACACTACATTTTTAACTGCAACATTAACACCCCTCCTTCAGAGTGCAGGCACTGTACTTCCCCAATCTCCAGGACACAAGTCCGGCCTCCGGTTTCCCTGACCCTTCATAAATGTTACTTGCTCACACTCCACAGCACGTCAAGTATTAAAAACCATTTGTCTCCATTCACCTCCTTCAAACACGCTCACGCATGCCTGCTGGAAGTCCAGCCCCTCGCACACAAAACCCTCCCTTTACCCCCTCCTCTCCAACCTTTCCTAGGTCGAAACCCCTACCCCGCCTTCCTTCAACTACAGACTGATACACTCTGAAGTTATTCTGTTTCGCACCATCCTCCACATGTCCGAACCACCTCAACAACCCTTCCTCAGCCCTCTGGACAACAGTTTTGGTAATCCCCGCACCTCCTCCTAACTTCCAACTACGAATTCTCTGCATTATATTCACACCACACATTGCTCCAACATGATACTCCACTGCCCTCCAGCCTCTCCTCGCTGCAACATTCATCACCCCTGCTTCACACCCATATAAGAGCGTTGTAAAACTGTACTCTCATACATTCCCCCTCTTTGCCTCCAAGGACAAAATAACTTTTGCTCCACAAGACTCCTAAGTGAACCATCACCCCTTGTCCCCTCATCAATTCTATGATTCACCTCATCTTCATAACCCTCGCTGACACGTTCACTCCCAAATATCGAATACATTTCACCTCCTCCATACTCTCTCCCATCCAGTCTGATATCCATCTTGCATCATCTAATCTTTTGTTTATCCTCATAACCTTAATCTTTCCTGTATTCACTTTCAATTTTCTTCTTTTGCATCACCCTAAACCAAATTCATCCTACCAAATCTCTGCAACTTCTTCTTCAGAATCTCCCAAGAGCACAGTGTCATCACAAAGAGCAACTGTGACAGCTCCACTTATGTGGATTCTTTATCTTTTAACTCCACGCCGTCTTGCCAAGAACCCTCGCATTTACTTCTCCCCTTTTACAAACCCCCATCTATAAATATATTAAACAACCACGGTGACATCACACATCTTTGACTAAGGAGGCCTACTTTTACCTGGG
This sequence comes from Cherax quadricarinatus, assembly GCF_026875155.1. NCBI lineage: Eukaryota > Metazoa > Arthropoda > Malacostraca > Decapoda > Parastacidae > Cherax > Cherax quadricarinatus. The sequence continues at coordinate 58,080,835 of NC_069420.1, forward strand.
AAATAATTTCCTCTTTCCTACATACCTCTAACTTGAGCCTCCACAATCCTCGTAAAACACTTCACTGCTTTCAGTACCTACCTCCTACACCATACACCTGCAACATCTGCCTCATTTCCCCCCCTATCCAACCTGCATAACTCCCATTCCAAACCATAATGCCACAAAGACCTCTTTAAGCCTATCTAAAATACTGTCACTTTATGTTCACTGTAAACAACATGGTCCCCACACCCCCTACCTTTCCTAAAGCCTCCTTGTTTCATCTGCTATCTATTCTCCGTCTTACTCTTAATTCTTGCATTATAACTCACCATACACTTTGCCAGGTATACTCAACAGACTTATCCCCTATAATATTTGCACTCTCGTTTTATCCCCGTTGCCTTTAATACAAAGGAACTATGCATATTGCTCTCAGCAATCCCTAGGTACATTCCCCTCTTTCCATACAATTTCTTAAATAATTGGCACAACCACTCCAACTATATCCCCACCTCTTTAACATTTCTAATCTTTATTCCTTCAATCCCGGCTGCCTTACCCCCTTTCATTTTACCAACTGCCTCACGAACTTTCCCCACACTCACAACTGCTCTTCCTCACTCCTACAAGATGTTATTCCTCCTTGCCCTATACACGAAATCACACTTTCCCTATCTTCATCAACAAATTAACAATTCCTCAAAATATTCCTCCAATTCTTCCCAGTAACCTCTAACTCTTCCAATTAATACCTCTCCTCCCTATTTTTAACTGACAAATCCATTGTTTCTCTAGGCTTTTTCTTATCGTGTAATCTCACTCCAAAACTTTCTTATTTTCAACGAAATTTTGTTGATAACATTCTCAACCCACTCTCTCAGTTGCTCATCTGTTTACATTGCTTTCACCTAGTCTCTAACCTCTCTCTTTTTCTCCGCCATATACTCTCCTCCTTGCAATCACTTCATATTGTAAAAACTTCTCATATGCTAACTTTTTTCACATCATCATTCCACCAATCGCTCCTCTTCCTTCCCGCACCCACTTTCCTGTTACCACAAACTTCTCAGAACACTCTAACACTACATTTTTAAAACCTACCCCATACCTCTTCGACCCATTGCCTATGCACTCATTAGCCCATCTATCCTCGCAATAGCTGTTTATATTACCCTACTGCCCTCCTCTTTAGTTTATAAACCTTAACCCTCTTTTTTCCCTTAGCTATCTATCTCCTTGTATCCCCATCTACCTTTTTTTACTCTCATTTATGCTACAACTAGAAAGTGATCTGATATATCTGTGGCCCTCATATAACATGTACAATCCCTGAAGTCTACTCCCACATCATTTATCTACCAAAGCAAAATCCAACAACTATCTGTACATTTCGCCCTACATAATATCTGGTATACTTTATTTATCCTCTTTTTCTTAAACACATGTATTACCTATAACTAAACCCCTTTCATACAAATTCAATCAAGGGCTCCCATTATCATTTACACCTTGGCACCCACAAACTTACCTACCACACCCCTCTCTAAAGTTTTCTCCTACTTTAGCATTCCAGTCCCCTACCACAATTACTCTCTCACTTGTTCAAAGGCTCTAGATATTCATTAACATTACCCAAAGATCTCTCTCCTCTACATTCCTCTCTTCTCCCCAAAGGGGTGCATCAGCCGCTAATTATGACCCACTTTTCGCATCCAACCTGTACTTTTTCCTCACATAAATTCTTGAAATTTACAAATGCATCCTACTCTTCTCTTTCTCCTTCCATAACTGATTCCTCTACATTACTGCTACCACTTACCTTTGCTCAAACTCTCTCAATACTCCAGATTTACACCCCACCGAAACTCCCCTAAACCCTTCATCTTTGTTTCGCTTAGGCCAGACATCCAACTTTCTTTCATTCATCAACATCATCAATCATCTGTTTCTGTCATCCGCACTACATCCACGCACATTCAAGCATCCCAGAGTTTTTAAAAAGTTTTTCTCTTTCTCTTTTTTTAGTAAATGTCTAACAGGAGCAGGGTTACCTAGCCCATTGCTCCCAGCAATTTAGATCGCCTCTATACGACACGCAAGCCTACGGAGGAAAGATTTTTTCCACTTCCCCATGGACTATAGAAGAAATAATGAAGAACAAGAGCTATTTAGAAAAGAGACAAACCCTAGATGTCTGTTATAAATATAAGCATGTGCGTGTCCTGTGAAGTGTCCCAAAGTGTAAAGTTGGATATCAAGATATCCCTGTTATCTAGCGTGTTTTATGAGACAGAAAAAGAACCCCAGCAACCTAACCATCATGCAAAACAGTTACAGGATTCCTGTTTCACATCCATCTTGAGGACGTAGTACTTCCCCTTATTGATTGCTGTCGTACCAACCTACAACCTACGACGGTAGTACTTCCTCTGGGTGGTTGCTGTCTACCAACCGACTAACCAACAGGGATGGTAGTACTTCCCTGGGTGGTTGGCTGTCTACCAACCTACACCACAGCGATTGCAGTACATCCCTGGTGGGTTGGCTGACTACCAACCTGACTCCACAGGATGTAGTACTTCCTGGTTGGTTGCAGTCAACCAACCACTACCACATGAAGTAGTAACATCCCTGGGTGTTGCTTGACTACCAACCTACTACCACAGGACGTAGTATCCAGCCCTGGGTGTTGTTGCTACCAGCCACTACCAACAGGATGGTAGTAACACCCTGGTGGTTGCTGTCTCCTACCTACTACCACAGATGGTAGTACCACCCTGGGTGGTGGCTGTCTACCAAACCTATACCAACAGAACGGTAGAACCAAACCTGGTGGTTGCTGTCTACCAACCACTACCACAGGATGGAAGTACTTCCCTGGGTGGTTGCTGTCTCCAACCTACTACCACAGGATAGTAGAACTTTCCCAGGGTGGTTTGCTGTCTACCAACCTACTACCGACAGGATGGTAGTACTATCCCTGGGTGGTTGCTGTCTACCAACCTACTACCAAAGACGTATTACTTCCTCCTGGGGTGGTTGCAGTCTACCAACCTACTACCCACAGCTGGTAGTACTTCCCTGGGGTGGTTGCTGTCTACCAACCTACTATCACAGTGATGGTAGTACTTCCCTGGGTGGTTGCTGTCTACCAACCTACTACCACAGACTGTAGTACCACCCTGGTGTTTATGTTGTCCTACCAACTCACAACCCCAGGATGGTAGTACCACCCTGGGTGGTTGCGTCTACCTACCTACTAACCACAGGAAGGTAGTAACCACCCTGGGTGGTTGCTGTCGACCAAACCTACAAACCACAGGACGTAGAACCACCCTGTGGTGGTTGCTGTCTACCAACCTACACTACCACAGGATGGATAGTACCACCCTGGGTGGTTGCTGTCTTACCATACCTACTACCACAGGATGGTAGTAACCACCCTGGTGGATTTTCAGTCTACCAACCTACTACCACAGGATGGTAGTACTCCCTGGGTGGTTGCTGTCTACCAACCACTACCCACAGAATGGTAGTATACATCCCTGGTGGTTGTCAGATCTACCAACCTACTACCCACAAGGAGGTAGTAACTTCCCTTTGTTGTTTGCTGTCTACCCACCTACAACCACAGGAAGGTAGTACACCTGGTGGTTCTGGCTGCTACCAACCGACTACCACAGATGTAGTCACCTCACCCTGGGTGGTGCTGTCCTACCAACCTACAACCACAGACGGTATACCCACCCTGGGATGGTTGTTTGTCTACCAACCTACTACCACAGAACGGTAGAGCCATCCCTGGGTGGTTGCAGCTACCAACCTACTACCACAAGGAACCGGGTAGACCACCCTGGGTGGTTGCTCTCTACCAACCTACTACACGAATGGTAGAACCACCCTGGGTGGGTTGCTGTCTATCACCCTACTACCACAGGAGGACGGTATTACCACCCTGGGTGTTGCTGTCTACCAACCTACTACCACAGGAACGGTAGTACCATCCCTGATGGTTGCTGTCTACCAACCTACAACCACAGGATGGAAGTACCACCCTGCGTGGTTGCTGGTCTACCAACCGACTACCCACAGGTGGTAGTACCACCCCTGGGATTTTGTAGATGTCTACCAACCACTACCACAGGACGAATTACCACCCTGGGCGGTGCTGTCTACCAACCACTACCACATGATGGTAGTACCACCCTGAGTGTTGTTTGTCTACCAACCTGAACCACAGGCACTGTAGTACCACCCTTGTGGTTGCTTACATACCAACCTAACTACCACAGGACGGTAGTACCTCCCCTGGATTGGTTTGCTGACCTACAACCTACTACCACAGGATTTAATTCCCAACCCTGAGTGGATGTTGACTACCAACCTACTACCACAGGACGTAGTACCGACCCGGGTGGTTTGCTGTCTACCAACCTACTACCACAGGACGGTAGTACTACCCTGGGTGGATGCTGTCTCCAACCTACTATTCTTGTTGTTACATTATTTTTTTTAAATTCTTTTGAATTGACTGTTTTTCTGTTTTTATTGTACTGTTTTTTTATTACAAATATTTTTGTGTGAAATTATGTGGTTTGTTTATTAAGCTTTTTTATGTGTTATTGTCTAATTTATTTGTCACTACACTTTTTTTATTTTCCAATTTACTTTTTTATTGTTTTCTAATGATTTGTGTCATATTTTTTTTTTTTTTGTTATGATAACGTTTTTTGATTACTTTCATGTTTTGTGTGTTAATACACTGTTTTATTCATGTAAACCATCTGATTGTTTCATCTTAACCAAACCTACCACGGGGGGGTTTTGAATCTCTCCCCGGGGGTTTTTCAAACCCCGCTCGTGGTTCGGTTTGTTTCAATCGGCCATTACGATTTCGGGTTCTTTTTTATTCATCTTATACTTTAAAAAACGAATCGCTACCTAAAATCTTTTTTCCAATATGTGTTTCCAAAAAATATTTCCAACAGAAACCCACCGGGGGTCTTTACTAAAGTCTTCTGGTAACAGTCCCTTTCCGTAGTAAATTTTAATAGCGTCCAGTCTTTTAAACTTGATTCCTACCCAAAAGAAAACCTAAGAAAAGAACCTGCCATAATTTTTTTAGGTATTTACCAGCAGGTTTCATACAGTGTTATTTAAATCTGGGGTTCAGACAGACTTTATACACATCACAACACAACGATGGTGGTGAAAAAAACACAAACAGCAGAGAGGAAAATTTCACCTGTGAAACAAAATCCTTCATTCAAAAGTTCCCCCCTTTTCAGTTTTGTCTTTTTTATTACTTTCCAGTATATTCCTTATCTCTGCAACATAGTGCCCACAACATTCATGTGAATATATCGCAACATAGTGCACCAAACCCCCAGTTTTTTCATATATGTTACTTGTACATCACAGTAATAACAAAGTTGGGAGACATTAACACCAGTCGTACTGGCCAGGGGTTTTGGCAGCCACCCCCAAAATTCTTTTATCAGTAGATCGAATCATCCAGGTTGATAGTTTTTATTTCATCACAGAGATTTTTTTTTCCATCGTTGTGGTGAAAGTTTCTTTTGTCATTATTGAAAAGGGGGAGAGAAGAGTGTTGGAAAACTGGAAAAATTATTTAATTAATTTAAAAAAATAATGTTTATTAAGATAATTTTTAAGAAAATCTCTGTTTTCTCCAAATCTTGAAGTTAAACACTTCTTCCATTTTTATCCTTTTCCAAAATATTTCATCAAAATATTGTAACCCTCATTCCGTTTCTTAAGAAAATTTAAATAATATGATCAAGAATTTTCTTTTTTTTTTACACTATTCATATAGAATCATCAATTTAAACGTGGTGGAAGAGTGTGATATGTTTTGAAAACGTGTACCTGTATATATATGTGTAGTAGTTTTTTGTGTTTGTGTTTTTGTATGTGTACACATGTATGTTATATTTGTAACGTAGAGTGTGTTTTTAGTGATGTGTATGTGACACATGTTTGTATTATTGGTCGTAGTAGTGGTTTTGTGTGAGGTTGTTACACGTATGTATATTATTGAACGTAGTAGGGTTTTTTGTAGTGTGTGTTGTGTACACATGTATTATATATAGTGTACGTAGTAGTGTGTTTGTAGTGATGTGATGTTACACATGTATGTATTATATTGTACGTATATGGTTTGTAGTATGTGTTGTTAGATGAAAGTGAAAAGAAACATCAGAAGAAAAATTATGTGAATACATAAAATTCACAATAAAGAAAGGCACAGTTCTGTGGACGTGTCAGCCTGCTGACTCGCTGTCACCTGGGTGACTCGCTGGGGGGGGGGGGGGGGTCACCTGGTGACCCTGCGTCAGCTGGCTGACCCTGCTGTCAGCCTGTGACCGCGTCAGCCGGGGTGACTCTGCTGTAGCCCGGCTGACTCTGCTGTCAGCCTGGTGACCTGCTGTCAGCCTGGCTGACTTTTTGTCACCTGGGTGACTCTGCTGTCAGCCGGGTGATCTGCTGTCAGCCTGGCTGACCCTGCGTCAGCCGGCTGCCTGCTGTCAGCCCGGCACTCTGCTGTCGCTGGGGATTGCTGTCAGCCTGGCTGATCTGCTTTTGGTAACAGTTAGTCAGTCAAATAAAAAAAATGGTCAATAAGAAAAATAAAATGGGAAATTTAGAATGTA
>NC_069420.1:58087993-58117029 GCF_026875155.1 Cherax quadricarinatus
TGTTTTTGGGGACGTGCTTGTTGTATTGTTGACGTGCTTGTTGTATTTTGACGTGCTTGTTGTATTGCTGACGTGCTTGTTGTACTGTTGACGTGCTTGTTGTATTGTTGACGTGCTTGTTGTATTTGACGTGCTTGTTGTATTGTTGACGTGCTTGTTGTATTGCTGACGTGCTTGTTGTATTGTTGACGTGTTTGTTGTACTGTTGACGTGCTTGTTGTATTGTTGACGTGCTTGTTGTATTGTTGACGTGCTTGTTGTATTGTTGACGTGCTTGTTGTATTGTTGACGTGCTTGTTGTACTGTTGACGTGCTTGTTGTATTGTTGACGTGCTTGTTGTACTGTTGACGTGTTGTGTATGTTGACGTGTTGTTGTATGTGACGTGCTTGTTGTATTGTTGACAGCTGCTTGTTGTATTAGCTTGACGTGCATGTTTTATTGTTACGTGCTTACGTTTTTGAACGTGCTTGTTGTATCTGTGACGTGCTTGTGTATTGTTGCTGCATTTGTATTTACGTGCCTTGTTGTATGATCTGACGTAGCTTGTTGTATGTTGACGTTTGTTGTACTTTGACAGTCATTGTTGTAATTATGACGTGCTTTTGTATTGCTGACGACAGCTCAAGAATCACACTGTATGTTTACTACAAGAACTTCAATGTTTCCCACTGCACCTTCAACAACATACAACTTACACTAAATTTATATCTCCCTCAAGCAGTATTATTAGCTCCACTAATAATTGTACCAACACTTATAAACTAATGGAACTAACTGTAGGAAAATATCGTTAACATAATGTTAATTATGAATGCTTATTAAATATTTGAGAAACTTAAAAAACATATACAAAATAATTTGCCAAGAAAATTAAGTTTACCAGTAGTCTCTGAAAATATACAAAGTGACTCTACAACAAGTGTAGCTTGAAAATCATTTATAAAGTGAACATGCTAATGAAATAGTCAGTATAATATACAGGAATGATCTTCGACAATCAGTGCTTAGTTTACTATCTAGTGTCAGCTCTGACAACAAGTGCTGCTCTGACAACAGGTGCAGCTCTGACAACAGGTGCTGCTCTGACAACAGGTGCAGCTCTGACAACAGGTGCAGCTCTGACAACAAGTGCTGCTCTGACAACAGGTGCAGCTCTGACAACAAGTGCTGCTCTGACAACAGGTGCAGCTCTGACAGCAGGTGCTGCTCTGACACAGGAAGGTTAACACCCAAAAATCTTACTTCTATTCACTAGTTTAGGAGTTTGGCAAAACATGAAGTGCAATATTGACTACAATACAGACATTTTTCACAAGTATGTTTACAGTCTGGACGAGAAATAATCATGACTTAGAACCTAACTGACGTAATACCTGCCAATACCTTAAGTTAATCAGCTTGTCTAATTCCGACGCCAATTAATCACATGAAAGTTTACATAACATAAAGTACTCAAGACTCGTACATGTATCAAGGTGTGCAACGCATTAACAAGCAAAAGATAACAGATAACTAATCAGAGATGTTCCCACAATATAAATTGAAATATATAATAATATATTATATATATATAAATATATATATATATATATAAATAATATATATATAAATATAATATCATATATTATATGGTTTAAAAAACTGACAACTTGATAATTAAAACACTTGTACAAAGTTTAGGACACGTTTCCTACCATAAACACTTCCCAAAAGTTACACAAGTGCTGGTTTACACACAATATAATGCAGAGATACAATCATAGACTAATTGCTAACAAACTCTACACAGATTCTAAATTCACAAGCTTGGTAAATAATAACTGTATTAACTTAGAATGTAGAAGCAACTCCTTTTCCTGAGTCTCCTTATTATAACATGCCCTAATTTAAAATTAAGCCTAATCCCCAACTAAATAATATTATATAAGTTTACAGTAATTTAATATAAACACAAGAAATGTTTTTTTTCTTTTTGTTAGACTCCACGAATGGTTTTACGAGATACGATTGCATACACAGATTTTCGCTTGTCTAATTCGGCAAGACATCATTGTTCTTTAAGGCAAAATCGCAAGTTTTTAACCTATCGCACGACATATATCGGTGTAATCTTAACTGGTTTTAAATATGTGCGGGTTATTTGTTGTATTTATTATCATTTTGTGTTTAATATATGAGTGGCAAGGGACGCATAGGTACACAAGTGACACTTGTGTTATACCGACACACACACTCCACACATTTCTGCATCTGTTATTGCAGTTCTGAACAGCGGTTTAGTGCCGATGAAAGGTAGCCGTAGGTAGGCAATGATACGGCCGTGACTAGATGGCTTTAATCGGGTAGGAGTGGGGGAGTACACAACGGGCAGTGTAGGGAGTGACCGCAAGCCAAAATAGCCAAATGCAAAGCACATAGGTGAATCTTTCACTGATAAAACATAGAATAATGTAGAGCAAATAAATGTGGGAAACAGAAGAAAAGTTTAATGGGCAGGCACAGATTGTATCACTGCAAGGTAGAATAAAACTAATACTTAAGTACTTGAAGATTACACTTATTAAAAGGCAAAAACACTAACACAAAACAGTGCAAGGGTGTCAACATCTGTGGCTAACTTGCAGGTGCAACTAACAAAATAACAGCACTCAGAAATTACATTGAAAAACTGTATGTTAGAGGTAAATTGTATAAATGTATAACACTGAACAATTTAAATCAATAACTGAGGTGCAAGAAGCAGAATAAAATACTGGAATTTAAAATGTAGGAGTGCAAAAAAAAAAATACAAAATTTTTAAGAATGCTGTAGTAAGTGGCAAACAGTGCCTGAATGACACTTGAACAATTTACTGAAATATGGCTTCAGTAACTAACTGAATTGGTGCCGGACAGTTAAATAAATGTCACAAAATATTAGGAAATGCTAGGTTAAATCCCTGTTTACTTAACTTTGAGTGCAGATGACGAAGGTACGGGTGCCAGGTACGTTCAGTGAGCTCTAGTAACACTACAACGAAGCCTCGTAGCATTTGTAATACTGCTATGGCTTCAATGTCGAGAAAAAAATTATCAGAAAGGACTTGGGAAGAACAGGAGGACCGGGGTAACTCTGTGGAGGTAAAGATATTAAAACGTGGATACCCGGCGTAGAACCCAGCTGTGTTTGGTTGTTTACACTGGCAAGCGTGTCTGGGCGTGCTGACTGACTGAGGCTTCAGCAAACGGAGAACAAAACATTTACTGCACTACACGAACGTGCTAAAAACAAGGCTTAAGTGAAACTTTGAACTGGACAGTAAGTTTTACTGTAAACAAATCACTGGGAAAACGAGAACCTGGTGAATGAACTGGGAAATAAAACAGCAAGGGAAAGGGAAAAAAAAGATTAACTGGGCAACACAAAAAAAAACTGCCAACTGGCTGGAGATACGTAGACGCTGAGTAGTTGTAGACACTATATGATCCCGAGCACTGTAGACGCTGAACTATTGCTGGCTTAGGGGCTAAGCCAACGGGTTCCCACGTGGTTAAGCCAGGTAGGAATCTTCTTGAGGAACAGAAAACACAACACACAATGGACGGCGAGATGGACGTCGTTGTGCGTAGCAGAGAAGGCAGGTGTGTTTACGACCCGCGCAAGTTAGGGTAATAAACCAACCCCAGAGCTGCCTCGTGGTCACTCGTGGAGCCAACACAAACCAACACACAAACGACCTCACTCTAACTTCTTGTAGCGAGAAGTGGCGTAGGGACGCTGTAGGAGGCAGGAAATGGTGGCTGGAGAGTGGTTGAAGGGCTGTAGAGAGGGTGATGAGGTGAAACACGTGACTGCTAAGGCTGGAGATGACGCGTGACGGGCCTATGTCCAGATTTTGTGGAAAAAGTCTAGGACGAAGATCTATCACAGGTCCCGTCAAGAAGCTGGGAGTAACCGATACGCTCTTTAGGCCAGCAGGAGCGTGGATGACGACGGAATTGTATGTTGAACTGGCGTCCCGACCGATGGTGTTGACCCCTTCCACCCTGAAGAGGCTCACAATGCCGCTGACATTTCCGCTGTCAACCACTGTTATTGCTGTTTCTGACAGCGGTTATTAGTGCCGATGAAGGTAGCGGTAGGTAGCGCAATGATAGGCCCGTGGACTATATTGGCTTAATCGGTAGGATGAGTTACACAACGGGCAGTGTGAGGGAGTGACCGCAAGCCAGTCCGTGGAGGGGGGAGCACCTGTGAGTATCACGTCGGTCGGTCGAGGAGTGAGAGAGGGTGGTCTGTGTTTTCCCACCGACCTAGGTAAGGCCTACAGAGGGCTCACTGAATGCCGCGAAATTGTACTAGTCGATAGCAGAACGGAGCTAGCTGTGGTGCTCAGACAGTACAGGCTGTCTACACATCTCCACACTGTCGTACAAATCACACGTTTCTCCACACAATAAACGCGTCATGTACACAATCATCACACACAAACATACATGCGTATAACACCTTACGTAATTCTCTAAGGTCTTCATGATGATTTAACAAATACACACGTACACACATACTTCATCCACCATGCACGTACATACACAAGCACATTCACCATGGCTACTACACACAAGCACATCCACCATCCACGTACAACACAAGCACATTCACATGCTACGTCACACACAAGCACATTCAACCATGCTACTTACACACAGCACATTCACCATCTACGTACACACAAGCACATCGCACCATGCACTACATTCACACGCACACAATACCACTACACACACAAAAAACTATCTACCATGCCATATACACACAAAAATACATCCATTATGCCACGTTCACACAAGTACATCCACTATGTCACGTACTCAGGTACTACCTTTTGTGTGTGTACGTTATGTGAATGTACTATTGTGTGGACCATCTCTGATTAGTTTATATGTACTCTTGTTTGTTAGTTGCATTGCTCACCTTGATACTTGTAGAACCATATAGTAACACACAAAGTGCAGTTACACTTAACAATAGTAGTGTAGTAACACTGGAGAGTAGAACCATATAGTAACACACAAAGTACACTTACACATAACAATAGTAGTGTAGTAACACTGGAGAGTAGAACCATATAGTAACATACTAAAAAGGTGAAGTTACACATAATACATTTACATAAGGAACGTACAATAAGAACAACAGAGCAGTTTTACCAATATACAATTACTCGCACAAAACATACAAGAAATAATACAGTAATATACGGTTACCGTGGAGCAACATTCTAAACATAATAAGAGAATCAGAAACATAACAGAAGAGTTCCAGCAGCCAGGTTGTGGCATCACCGGGTGGGGGGGGGCATTGGAAATTATTTTTGTCAAGAGATCGAGTCAACAAAAATTGTCCTTAATTATCTTCGGTGATTTTTCTTTTTGTCTTTTTTTAATATTTTTATATTTTTTCTAGTATACGAAGATCACACACATAAGACACCGAAAATTACAAAGTGAACTTCCTTTAAATAATAATTATTTCTAGTTACTTCTTATCTTCCATATGATAATCATAAGTGTATTTCTTGCTGATCTAAAACAACTTTCCTGTGAACTAGTCACTTCTTTTATAAATTCCATATATATTATATGGATATCTACATAAAATATACTATATACTACATATATCACAAACTATACAAAAACGTAGAACAGTATAGCTAATGCTATACTATATAAATACTATTCGATGCACTATACTTTCAATCACTTTTTTTCAGAATTTTTATATTATTATATATACTTTAACTCTTTCCATATGTCCCCATCATTGCCATGTGTAAGATAATTTAGTTCTATCATCCGTGTGAGAGACCAGTGTAGATATGTGCATGGAAATGTGTCACCTGAGTGGTATAGATGTTACAATACAAGTATTGAACGGAAACGTGAGAATTAGAGTTTTGCAGGTATCGTAAGTGTGACGAAAGTATTATTATCTTGAAGTTTGTGTGTTGTGTGTGTGTGTTGTGTGTGTGTGTGTGTGTGTGTGTGTGGTGTGTGTGTGTGTGTTGTGTGTGATGTGTGTGTGCGTATTGTGTATATGTGTGTGGGGGGGTGTTGGGTCGGCGCGCGTCATGTTTAACCGTTGTGGATCTGATAGTGAGGTGCTGGCCAGACCCTTATATACTTCCATGGATGCTTTACTTTCATATGTTCCTTGATAATGTTAGTAGTCACGAAAGCGCTTGGAATGTTCTCTATTCTTTCAGAGTGGTTGGTTTTGCATATATATATGATATATATAATATATCTATATATATATATATATATATATATATATATATTATATATATATATATATATATATATTATATATATAGTATCTATATATATATATATATTATATATACTATATATATATATATATATAATATATTATGTATACAAGGCAGCCATCGTGTAGAGCAGAACTTTATTAACATAGCTGTGTTAAAACTCTGTACACATCTTTTACATGTACGTGCATGTAGAATAGTATACAACATTTGCGACCTTCAAATTCATTTTATGAAACACGAAAAAACGGAAGTTTTTTTAAATTCGTTGCAATTATTCATGGAGAGATTTCGAGATTCTCACTTTCACTCTCTACATACACAATAACATGTACACGCGATATTCATACATGTTATAGCATTCATACCTAATAACATATACACAAGAACATCAAACCGCAAAGATGTACACATGACAATCATCACCACACAACATGTATACATGACAATCATCAATAACTACATGAAACACATGACAATCAACACAACAACAATGTACACATGGTACACATACACAATAACACTGTATTAATTGTATACATAATGACATCGTACACATGACAATCATCAACTCACAACATGTACACAATGGGCACACATACACAATACGTGTATTTAATGTGTACATAACATGTACACATACAATCAACACACAACATATACACAGACAATCATCACCACACGCGATGTAACATGTGCAACACACAGCTCAATAGCCCGTCATTAATGTGTAACATAACACGTACACATGTCGAATCAACTTACATCATGTTCCCATGATAATCTCAACTTACAACATTACACAATGACAATCATCAACACACAACATGTACACATGGACAATCATCAACACACAACATGTACAACATGACAATCATCAACACCAACATGAGTACACAATGACATCATCAACTCACAACATGTAACAACAATGACAATCATCCAACACAACAGGTACAACATGACAATCATCAACACACTACATATACATAGACAAAATCATACAAGACACATGTGCATATGCACACAACACAACACGTGTAGTTAAGTGTACATAATAACAATGCACATGACACACAGTCCCTCCAACAGTGCCTCAGTCGGTCACATCTTTAAATATTCACAAGTTACACAATCAATGTTCCCCAGATTACTGTAAAACTAACATTTTTTGTCTATATATTCTGAATATTGAAGCAAATACTCCATATCTAAATTACCCCATATATGTACTCTGCTACATTGTTGTAATCATGTGGACGAGACATTATGTCATGAGAATGTGTACCATTATGGTACATAGTGTTCGTGATGGGCTTTGGAGTGATATATTTGTGTGCCAATGTATGAGTGATCTCAGTCTATTTATATGATAGCCGATAACTGTGTACATTGGTTGTGTGCGTAATTTGTAGTAACATGTATGTAGTGTATGTATAATGGATTATGAAGTAAGTGAATGTGTTTTAAACGTATAAATATTTGTGAAAGATACTTATATATGAGTATATGCAAACAATTTCCCTGCGCTTGTTAGCCTTTCAGTGCAAATGTAAAAGAACGTATAAATAAACAAAAAGGAAACAGTGTAATATTTAACGATAGTTTATGAAATGGTGGTGACAAATTAACCACATTTGGGTACGCATCCGCAAAATAAAACACACACAAATACATTTAAAACAGCTTAATAAGTAAAAAAAAACTTGTTCTCATATATTTTCATAGAGTAAAATAAAAGATTTCTGAAATTTATGTTAATTAGCCTCTCGAGGTGGCGAACTGTGAGGGGCCGCTTGTGCGTTCTAGCTGACCTACGTCCAGGCTGTCTTGGTGGGTGTAATTACTGGACCAGTTTTCTGTGTGTGTCACATCCAGTAATTCCACCCACCTTGGACAATCTCTTCTACCGTAGACCAGCTAGACAAGACCAAGTTTCATGCAAGCGAGGTCCACGAAGGGTGGCAACCGCTGACTCTGGGGAAGTGGGGAAGGGAGCCACCTGAGGTGACACTATGGACTCGTGGAGACACTGATCCGGGGAAAGGCACACGCTGACTCTGGGAGTGGGAAGGGAGTCCACTTCCGGTGACACAAGTTGATCCTGGGGACACTGATCCTGGAAGCACCGCTGACTCTGGGGGAAATGGGGAAAGGATTCCACTCAGTGACACAAGTGGACTCCTGGAGACACTGATCCGGGAAGCACCTCCGACATTAGGGAAATGGGGAAAGGAAGACTTCGGAGCGCGAGCGAGGATGGATTCCTTGGATACACACCATGAACTTGAGGAAGGTTGTTGTTGAGGCTGACCTTTGGGTAAGTGGGGAAGGGGAGACATCCGGAGCGAGCGGATGGTTTCCTGGATACATGAACCGAGCAAGGCAAGAATACATGCATTTAAGGCTGTACCTTGGTAAGTGGGGAAGAAGATGATCCGGCGGTAGACGGAAGGATTCCTGGATACATGATCCTGGAATGGCAATAATAACCGCTGTCCTTGGGGATGTGGGAAAGGGAGTGCAACTCAGTGACATAATGACTCCTGGAGACCTGATCCGGGGAAAGCACCCGCCGACCTTAGGGAAATGGGGAAGGGAAGACATCCGGAGCGAGCGGAATGGATCCTGGATACATGAACTTGGGGAAGGTTGTGTGTTGAGCAGACCTTGGTAAGTTGGGTAAGGGAGACCCATCCGAGCGAGCGGATGGATTCCTGAAACAAGAACTGAGCAAGCAAGAATACATGCAGTTGAGGCTGACCTTGGTAAGTGGGAAGGAAGATATCCGGCGGTAGAACGAGATTCCTGGATACATGATCCTGCGGACTGGCAAGAATACCGCCTGCCTTGGAAAGGGAGTTCACCTGAGGGTGACGTAATGATTCCTGGAGACACTGATCCGGGAAGCACCGACGACCTTAGGAAATGGGGAAGGGAAGACATCCGAGCGGAGCGGATGGAATCCTGGATAGCATGACTTGATGTAGGTTGTTGTTGAGCTGATTCTTGGGTAAGTGGGAAGGGGAACATCCGGACGAGTGCGGATGGATCGGGAGGATACATGATCCCGAGCAAGGCAAAATAACATGCAAGTTGAGGCTGACCTTGGGTAAGTGGGGAAGGGAAGATATCCGCGTAGACGGAAGGATTCCTGGAATACAAGACCCCTGGGGACAGCAAGAAAACATGTTGGTGAGGCTGACCTTAGGAAGGTGAGAAGGGAAAACATCCGGAGGTCAGACAGATGGCTTTTCCTGGATACATGAACCTGGGGAAGGTTGAGGCTGGAAGGCAGAGAGAGAAAGAGAGGCGAGGCTGACCCTTTGGAAATGAAGAAAGGGGAGACATCCGGGGGGCCCACAGATGAAATCCTGGATACATGAACCTGGGGAAGGCGAGGGGGGGGGGACCTAAAGACGAACCACTGGCCTCCACGTGGCAAGGTCTGGTAAACTCAAAGATAACTCTGAGGCTGACAGTGGTCGCAAATATATTATATCAATATCATTATTATTATTATGTATATATTATTATGTTATTATTATTAATTATTATTTTTATTATTCTGATTTGGATTCAAAAGCGTCAACCAGCCGCCTGACAGTAGCATCGGTGATGTTATTCCACTCCAGCCTTCCTGACAGTAGCATCGGTGATGTTGTATTCCCCACTTCAGCCGCCCTGACAGTAGCATCGGTGATGTTAATTCCCACTACAGCCCTCCCTGACAGTAATCAATTGTGGTGTTATTCCCACTTCCAGGCACGCCTGACAGTACATCGAGATGTTATTCCCACCTTCACCCTCCCTGACAGTAGCATCGGTGGTGTTATTCCCACTCCATCCTCACTGACCAGTAGCATCGGGGTGTTATTCCACTCCAGCCTCACTGACAGTAGCATCGGTGGTGTTTTCCCGACTCCACTCTCCTGACATACCACTGGTGTATTATTCCCACTCCAGCCTACAGTCAGTCCATGGGTGTTTTTTCCCCACTCAGGCCTCCCTGGACAGTAGCCTCGGTGTGTTATACCACCTCCAGCCTCCCTGACAGTAGCATCGGTGGTGTTATTCCACTCCAGCCTCCCTGACAGTAGCCATGGTGGTGTTTTCTACTCCAGCCTCCCTGACAGTAGCCAGTGGTGTTATTCCCACTCCAGCCACCCTGACAGTAACCATGGTGGTTTATTCCCACCCAGCCTCCCTGACAGTAACCATGTGGGTTATTCCTACTCGGGAATAACACGTCAGTGGCATCTCGCTGGTGCCACCCACGTTATCATAATATGAAAAAAATCCCCAAAAAGGAAATACTTTCATCATCATTCAAACACTTTCACCGTCACTCACGACAGAACACTGTCCCCTTGCAGAGGCGCTCAGACACAACAGTTTTATAAGCATATATTGAAGTAATATTAGATACGTCTTCCTAAAACTGCCAATATCCCAATATCCGAATGGGTTAAACTGGTCTTTTAACAAGACCTCATGTAAAATTGAGTCCTTTCTTATATTTTTCTCTTGCTTTAAGATATATTTTTTTTAAATTTTATGGTAATGTAAAAACTAAACTTTGGGTTCTAAAAGAAACCTTAGCAAACTACCTAACCTTTAAATTTTAATTTAATTTGATTTAGCCTAATTTAACAAAAAATTTTTAGGATAAGTTTACAATAATTTAATAATAAACAAACACAATGAAATACATATTTTTCCGTAGGTTTCATATGGATTTTTTGCAAATTATTGCATACACAACTTTCACTTGTGTATGTTTTGTATGCTGTTATTTGGAAGTTACTGTACTTTTCTTTTGTTACCTATTACAACCCAGGAGTCCCAAAGGCCTGTTTCCTGTGTGTAAAGGCAGCGAAATAAACACAACAGAAAAGCTTTTGACTTGCATTATCCTTCACCAATTAGAACAGGTTGGACAACACACATCGTACTGGCCAGGTTGTGACTACACACAGTCTTACAGGCCAGGTTGTGACAACACAACAGTCGTACTGTCCAGGTTAGTGATCAACACCAGTCGTACTGGCCAGGTGTGACAACACACATGTCGTACTGGCCAGGTTTGACTACACACAGTCGAAACTGGCCAGGTTTGTGACAACACACCGTCGTAATAGCCAGGTTGTGACAACACACACAGTCGTATCGGCCAGTTGTACTAGACACAGACGTACTTGCCAGGTTGTTGACACACACAGTAGTACTGGCCAGGTTGTGACAACACACAGGTCGTAATGGCCAAGTTGTGACACACACAGTCGTACTGGCAGTTGTGAACTAGACACAGTCTACTGGCACAGGATTGTGACAACACACAGTCCGTACTGGCCAGGTTGTGACAACACACAGTCGTAATGGCTCAGGGTTGTACAACACACAGTCGTCACTGGACAGGTTGTGACAACACACCAGTCGTACTGGCCAAGGGTTATTTTTTTTTTTTTGTAGGCAACACACAGTCGTACTGGCCCATATTTGGAGAACACAACAGTCGTACTATCCAGGTTTTGACAACACACAGTCGTACTTTCCAGGTTGTGACAACACAGGCGTACTGACCAGGTTGTGACAATACACCAGTCGTAACTGGCCAGGTTGTGACACACACAGTCGTACTGGCAAGTTGTGGGCAAACACACAGTCGTAATGGCCAGGTTTGACAACACACAGACGTGCAGGCCGAGGTTTTGACACCACACAGTCGTACTGGCCAGGTTGTGACAACGCACAGTCTTACTGGGCAGGTTTGTGACAACACAGTCGTACTGGCCCAGGTTGTGGCAACACACATTCGTACAGGCCAGTTGTGGCAATCACCACATTCGTAATGGCATGTTGTGACAACACACAGTCGAACTGGCCATGTTGTAGCAACACGCGTTCGTAACTGGCCAGGTTGTGACAACACAGTCGTACTGCAGTTTCTGACAACACACAGTCGTACTGGCCAGGTTTGTGACAATACCCAGTCGTACATGTCCAGGTTGTAGAAACACACAGTGGTACTGTCCAGTTTTGTGATAACACACAGTTCGTACGGCCATGTTTATGACAACACAGGGAACCGTCGTACTTTCCAGGTTGTGGCAACACACAGTCATAATGGTCCAAGTTGTTGCAACACAACAGTCGTATCTGGCCAGTTGTTGACAACACACACAGTTGTACTGGCTAGGTGTGACAACAGCAGTCGACTGCCAGGTTGTGACAACACACAGTCGTTACAGGACAGTTGTGGCAACACACATTCAAACGCCAGGTGAGACAACAACACAGCCGTTCAGGCCATGATTGTGACAACACACAGATCGTACTGTGCCAGTTTTGACAACACACAGTCGTACAGGCCAGGTTGTGGCAACACACAGTCGTACTGGTCCAGTTGTGGCAACACCAGTTCCGTACTGGCCAGGTTGTGGCAACACACAGTCGTACTGGCCAGGTGTGACAACACACAGTTGTTACTGCCAGTTGTGACACCTCAGAGTCGTTTACTGGCGAGGTTTGTGAACAACACACCAGTCCGTACTGGCCAGGTTGTGCAATAACACATCGTACTGGCCAGGTTGTGGCAACACAGCAACAGTCGTACTTGACAGTTGTGACAACACATCTCAGTTATACTTGGCCAGAGTTGTGGCAACACACCGTCGTACTGTCTATGTAGTAAAACACACAGTCGTACTGGCCAGTTTGTGACAACACACAGACGTAATGGCCAGGTTTGTGCAACACACAGTCGTACTGGCCAGGTTGTGGCAATACACAGTCGTACTGGCCAGGTTGTTGCAACACACAGTCGTACTTGACAGGTTGTGACAACACACAGTTTGTACTGTCCAGGTGTGAGACAACACACAGTCGTACTGGCCAGGTTGTGACACACAATCGTACTGGCCAGGTGGTGACAACACACAGTCGTGCTGGCCAGGTTGTGACACCACACAGTCGTACTGGCCAGGTTGTGACAACGCACAGTCTTACTGGGCAGGTTGTGACAACACAGTCGTACTGGCAAGGTTGTGGCAACACACAGTCGTACTGGCCAGGTTGTGACAACACACAGTCGTGCTGGCCAGGTTGTGACACCACACAGTCGTACTGGCCCGCTTGTGACAACGCACATTCTTATTGGGCAGGTTGTGACAACACAGTCGTACTGACCAGGTTGTGGCAACACACATTCGTACTGAAGAGAGAAGTAGCCCAGCCACCGTGGAGAGAAGACGTCGTCGTTCCTGCTCTTAAGCTGAGCAACTCTGAACACTGTTGCTCGGGAATTTTCTTGTGTTATCCTGAGTAATTCTTCACCAGAGCTGAGAGGAAACTTGCTTGCAGTCACTTCGGGCCCCATCCCATCAAGAGGGTAAGGCGGTGACTTGCTTGCTTGTTCACCCCTCTCATCCCCATCCCCCCATCCTTCCCCATCCTACCCTCACCCATACATCAACACTGGCCCACACACTTAACACACTACATACATTGCTATCCTTCTGACTGTCCTATCTTCTTCTTTTTCGCAACTTCGCTTTTGGCGGGTTAACACAAGGGCAGGGTGGGGGGGGGCCCATCTGGTAGCCCGTCAACGTGGTTTTTTAAAAACCATCCGATCTTTGGCCTTGGCCCTTTCTCCCTCACTTCTCAGGGAACGCTATCATTAGGGGCTGACCCTTCATAAGTCAGCTGAATAGGATGCAAGCTTTAACATCAAGGAAAGTTCCCTTTTTTGTTAAGAAACTCCTCTGCCAGGAGTTCCTTCCTCCAACATCATGGCGAGATACTGTAAGATTTACGCATTGACGGCAATCAAATGTCAATGATAGAAATCCTCACATGTATTTGCTCCAACTCAAACTCTTGCTGCAGTGGATGTGTTTTTCAAACCCACGCTGGAGCAGGTACTTCTCCTCTCTTTCGGAAGGAAGAGTTACTTCAACTTCTGAAGCAGATGTCTTGGATAAAACCGAAGACTTCTGGTGTTACCTCCAGTTTTTGCACCTTGATAGCTATCACAAGCTCAGAGGACTGTGTTTGTGGCCAGAATCAACAGTTTCATGAAACATAGCAACAGAGAATGAAATTGTTTGGACGACATTAACACCGAGAATTCTGACTTTAGGCGCTGTTAGAAAGCACATAAATCCCTCCTAATCCTACCAACAACAAGGTGACCTTAAAGCTAAGACTTAGACACCTGAGGAGGCCAAACTTGTGTGTCACATGGCTTCAATGTTTATTTGCACCAGATGTACACTGACCAAAATCTCCCTTGAACGATTTGTTCAGTGTACAACACTGTTTTCAAGTGTTATGCTTTGTCATATCAACAATAAATGCAGTACTCAAGGGCAGATTTGTAGCATTTGCTCTGCAACATTCGTATAGAATTGTAACCAACAAAAATACACCAAAATGTGTACCTCTGCAATGAAAAACATCATGGCTGTTCTGCTATTTGTCCTGAAAGGAAAAAGGAAATGCAGAAGAAAAATTCTTGAAACCAAGAAACTGTCCCACAGCTAAGAAAAACCACTCCCAGGCCCTAAATACAAAAAAAAAACCAAAAACCACCAACGATGCCCAAACTTCCTTCCAGCTCCTGCCTGGATCAAGTGGGACTCCTCAGGTCTCTAAACCAATGTTTCAATGTTTGGATACTGCCCCTCTTGGAGCGCCCCAATTCTAACCCACACTTACACCATACACAAACGCAACAACAAGGTCAGTATCATCTTCCTATGTCTCAAGGTATCCAACAGCCGGGATATACGAGAAGCGCTCAACTAATGTATATGATGGCCAAAGACATACAGGTGTGGTGACATTTCAACTCTGCTCTCGAGGTTTATAAATGATCTGTTAATGGCTAATGGGATTTCTCCCATCACTATCCCAGAAAATGTAACTATATGACCCAGCCTTCTCATAACAAGAAGTATTCCCTCCACGCCATCACAAAATAAGCCTAATTCATCCCTGCTCAGGGATCGCCCATCTCACTAAGCAGGTTGTCACTCCCCTCAACCCGATAAGTCAATAACACCTAACATAACAATCCCCATAAAAGTGGTGGGCCTACTCTCCCTCTATTGAAGCTGATCCTATTGAACAGGAACTTTCCCAGGGTAACTCACCTTGCTACCTAATAATTCCCTTGGAGCCACACAGTCACCATTAACTCTCACTAGCCTCTGTTTTCCTGTAACTGGGAAATCATACCTTCAGTTTTCTGATGATAGACTCTACCGATCTTATGAGTCTGTTAATATTACTAACCTCTAGTGAAGATGATGGCATTTTAAATACACAAGCACCTACGCATAAGTTCCCTCCTCCCCTTGAACGAGTCAGCAGGGATAGTGTGGATACAACACGTGAACATTACTTGCAGCGTTTCAGACCCGGGGGGGGCATACACGAGCGAAGTGGCAAGAAATAATGGGATTACAAATTTTCCAACTTAAATTACAACATTTCTTTAATAACGTTACCTTCTTGAGGTGAACTACATAATGTACAATCCCCGATGTTATAACTTCTGAACGAGACAGCTGCAAGAGTTGATCAATATATTTAAATTACACTGGTTACTCTACTTGGATGAAAATCGAGAGGACCATTTAGTCGAGTAGCCATCTTAAGTAAAATTAGGTTATACATTATAAAAAAATTCATGTTGAAATGAAGAATAACATTCTTGCAATAGAAATGACAACGTCTCCATGGACAACTATTGATAGTCACTAGATATTTTCCCCCGAACAACAATATAAGAGTACAATTCCTCTACCTAGGATATTAATTAGGAATAATCCCACCATACTTCTAGCTGGTAGAATATTAAAGCACCATCACCCTGCCCTCTTCAACTGTGGAGTTGTAATCCACTGGGTGACCTAAAAGGAAAACAACTCTTTAATAATCATGACAGCTAGCAACTTGTCATTTCAAGGCCCCATTCTTAAATCGTATATTTGACCTCTCCAGGACAACCAGATAGAGTACTAACAAACCGAGACTATACATCTTTTCACTGTCGTATATCACTAGTGTAAATGTAGGATCTACCATATCCCTGTTATAAACAAGCAACAAACTTCCTCCATTTAGAATACTATACTCCTAAAACCCAACTTAGCACCCTAGGATTTGACCCCTCAGGGGCATAACTGGGTGAGGATGAAATTGGGTGTCATTGGAAAATCTACCTTCCAGTGCAATTGATGGATGCCAATAAGGATCCCGGCATAATCGAATAATTGAAGAACTAATGCAAGGGTGAGTTTACTTGCCATTAGCTTCCACAAAGATATACCAACAATATAAACCACTAGGGAAATTAAGACAATTTAAGAAATAATCACGCAGAATACCGAAGGCATCTTCAAAACGCGACAAACACCAGCAGCTACCCTGCACTCGATTAAGTCAAAATTAATTAACATTATTAGTCATATTGAGGCACAAACGGACTAAGGAAATACTAGTTCATCAAGCTCATCAGTATAACGTGAACCACAAGATTTTGGAGTAAGAGCGACAAACTTTTAGGGGCAAAGCACAAGGCTATCCTAACTAACCTAGTTCATACCTTCACTTATGAGGATATGAAGAAGTTGAAAATTAAAAACTTGACGATCCACATGAATGAAGGACCAGGCTATTTGATGGGTGATGTACGGGAGAAAATTCTCTCCCACAATAACAGACGTCAATTTAATAATAATCATTTCATTTGGTCCAATGAATGAGAGATGAGAACTTGGATGATCTACAACCACTACCTCCATCGATACTTCAACTCTTGAAGATACCCACTCCGCTTACTAGACCTAATACCTACTAAGATAAGTCAAGGTTATTGGAAAGAATGAGAAAATAGAGCCCCTGGCCTCTCTGGAATAACAATGAAACAAATAAAGTACCTACCTAGAAATTGTAAACAGTCTTTTGGTAAATATCTTTAGATGCCAACTTGGACTCAGGACATTTCGGTTGTTTTAAAGACTGCTACGATGATCTTTCTTGGAAGTGCTCTCTGACAACAAGGTGCTTGCACTGACAACCAGTTCAGCTCTGACAACAAGTGCTGCTCTGTGACAACAGTGCAGCTTCTGACACAGGTGCTGCTCTGACAACAGGTGCTGCTCTGACAATCAGTTGCAGCTCTGACAACTAGTGCTGCTCTGACAAACAGGTGCAGCTCTGACAACAAGTGCTCTCTGACAACAGGTGCAGCTCTGACACAGGTGCTGCTCTGACACAGGAAGGTTAACACCCAAAAATCTTACTTCTTTACCTATTTTTAGGAGTTTGGCCAAACATTAAGTGTAATATTGACTAACAATACAGACATTTTTCACAAGTATGTTTACAGTCTGGACGAGAAATAATCATGACTTAGAACCTAACTGACGAAATACCTGCCAATACCTTAAGTTATCAGCTTGTCTAATTCCGCGACGCCAATTAATCACATGAAAGTTTACATAACATAAAGTACCAAGACTCGTACATGTTATCAAGGTGTGCAACGCATTAACAAGCAAAAGATAACAGATAACTAATCAGAGATGTTCCCACAATATAAATTGAAATATATAATAATATATTATATATATATAAATATATATATATATATATAAATAATATATATATAAATATAATATCATATATTATATGGTTTAAAAAACTGACAACTTGATAATTAAAACACTTGTACAAAGTTTAGGACACGTTTCCTACCATAAACACTTCCCAAAAGTTACACAAGTGCTGGTTTACACACAATATAATGCAGAGATACAATCATAGACTAATTGCTAACAAACTCTACACAGATTCTAAATTCACAAGCTTGGTAAATAATAACTGTATTAACTTAGAATGTAGAAGCAACTCCTTTTCCTGAGTCTCCTTATTATAACATGCCCTAATTTAAAATTAAGCCTAATCCCCAACTAAATAATATTATATAAGTTTACAGTAATTTAATATAAACACAAGAAATGTTTTTTTTCTTTTTGTTAGACTCCACGAATGGTTTTACGAGATACGATTGCATACACAGATTTTCGCTTGTCTAATTCGGCAAGACATCATTGTTCTTTAAGGCAAAATCGCAAGTTTTTAACCTATCGCACGACATATATCGGTGTAATCTTAACTGGTTTTAAATATGTGCGGGTTATTTGTTGTATTTATTATCATTTTGTGTTTAATATATGAGTGGCAAGGGACGCATAGGTACACAAGTGACACTTGTGTTATACCGACACACACACTCCACACATTTCTGCATCTGTTATTGCAGTTCTGAACAGCGGTTTAGTGCCGATGAAAGGTAGCCGTAGGTAGGCAATGATACGGCCGTGACTAGATGGCTTTAATCGGGTAGGAGTGGGGGAGTACACAACGGGCAGTGTAGGGAGTGACCGCAAGCCAAAATAGCCAAATGCAAAGCACATAGGTGAATCTTTCACTGATAAAACATAGAATAATGTAGAGCAAATAAATGTGGGAAACAGAAGAAAAGTTTAATGGGCAGGCACAGATTGTATCACTGCAAGGTAGAATAAAACTAATACTTAAGTACTTGAAGATTACACTTATTAAAAGGCAAAAACACTAACACAAAACAGTGCAAGGGTGTCAACATCTGTGGCTAACTTGCAGGTGCAACTAACAAAATAACAGCACTCAGAAATTACATTGAAAAACTGTATGTTAGAGGTAAATTGTATAAATGTATAACACTGAACAATTTAAATCAATAACTGAGGTGCAAGAAGCAGAATAAAATACTGGAATTTAAAATGTAGGAGTGCAAAAAAAAAAATACAAAATTTTTAAGAATGCTGTAGTAAGTGGCAAACAGTGCCTGAATGACACTTGAACAATTTACTGAAATATGGCTTCAGTAACTAACTGAATTGGTGCCGGACAGTTAAATAAATGTCACAAAATATTAGGAAATGCTAGGTTAAATCCCTGTTTACTTAACTTTGAGTGCAGATGACGAAGGTACGGGTGCCAGGTACGTTCAGTGAGCTCTAGTAACACTACAACGAAGCCTCGTAGCATTTGTAATACTGCTATGGCTTCAATGTCGAGAAAAAAATTATCAGAAAGGACTTGGGAAGAACAGGAGGACCGGGGTAACTCTGTGGAGGTAAAGATATTAAAACGTGGATACCCGGCGTAGAACCCAGCTGTGTTTGGTTGTTTACACTGGCAAGCGTGTCTGGGCGTGCTGACTGACTGAGGCTTCAGCAAACGGAGAACAAAACATTTACTGCACTACACGAACGTGCTAAAAACAAGGCTTAAGTGAAACTGAATTGGGGGCATATAAACTTTCAATCTAAAAATTATGCTATTTACTATGGCTGGACACCACCTGTAAGAAGCCATTGTCACGAAATTATAAACTGCCAGAAAATTATTGCCTTCATTGTCGCATAAAT
Organism: Cherax quadricarinatus; assembly: GCF_026875155.1. Taxonomy (NCBI): domain Eukaryota; kingdom Metazoa; phylum Arthropoda; class Malacostraca; order Decapoda; family Parastacidae; genus Cherax; species Cherax quadricarinatus. Next base: position 58,107,797 of record NC_069420.1, read on the forward strand.
ATCCGTTGTGCAATCGCAAAAAAAAAAAAAAAAAAAAAAAAAAATTGCAACTTGTATAATTACTCCCAAATTTCCCAGAGTCATGTACTTATATATCTGTTATATCTATGTGACTCTGATGGTTTAGTATTATACCCCTTAAAGAATATCCTTATCATTTCACATACACTTTTTAAATTACACCAAAGTGGTTGGGCCACTTACCTTTTATATCCTACCTCTCTCCCCCCTCCCACCCTTTTCCAATATTTCCATCCTTACCCATCCTTCTTCCTTACCCATCTTACCAAAGCTCTGGTCATAAGAAGAAGTGCCTCTGTCCTGCTGAGTGCTTTGTTTGCTGACTTACAACCGGGTGTAACGAGCCATCAGACAAACCATTTGTGCTCGTAATATGGGTGCTTGTCCAGGATAGGATCCATTGTATCCTTCGCACTGCATTTACAGTGGTCCCAGGTCTAGTCCCACTATTCCCCCTCACGGGGCTCGAAGGGAGAAGCTAGGCCTCTGGTCTGTCCATCTTCCCCGCTCCAGGGAAGCTCGTGGAATGGCAGTCTTGTGAGCTGCAAGTGGTATAAGATCTGGTACTTTCCCCGCCCTTGGAGGACTCGAGGACTCTGCAACTTCTCTTCAGAATCTCCCAAGAGAGTGTCGTCAGCAAAGAGCAACTGTGACAACTCCCACTTTACGTGTGATTCTTTATCTTTTAACTCCACGCCTCTTGCCAAGACCCTCGCATTTACTTCTCTTACAACCCCATCTATAAATATATTAAACAACCACGGTGACATCACACATCCTTGTTTAAGGCCTACTTTTACTGGGAAATAATTTCCCTCTTTCCTACATACTCTAACTTGAGCCTCACTATCCTCGTAAAAACTCTTCACTGCTTTCAGTAACCTACCTCCTACACCATACACCTGCCACATTGCCCCCCTATCCACCCTGTCATACCCCTTTTCCAAATCCATAAATGCCACAAAGACCTCTTTAACCTTATCTAAATACTGTTCACTTATATGTTTCACTGTAAACACCTGGTCCACACACCCCCTACCTTTCCTAAAGCCTACTTGTTCATCTTCTATCCTATTCTCCGTCTTACTCTTAATTCTTTCAATAATAACTCTACAATACACTTTACCAGGTGTACTCAACAGACTTATCCCCGTATAATTTTTGCATTCTCTTATATCCCCTTTGCCTTTATACAAAGGAACTATGCATGCTCTCTGCCAATCCCTAGGTACCTTACCCTCTTCCATACATTTATTAAATAATTGCACCAACCACTCCAAAACTATACCCCATCTGCTTTTAACATTTCTATCTTTATCCCATCAATCCCGGCTGCCTTACCCCCTTTCATTTTACCTACTGCCTCACGAACTTCCCCCACACTCACAACTGGCTCTTCCTCACTCCTACAAGATGTTATTCCTCCTTGCCCTATACACGAAATCACAGCTTCCCTATCTTTATCAACATTTAACAATTCCTCAAAATATTCCTTCCATCTTCCCAATACCTCTAACTCTCCATTAATAACTCTCCTCTCCTATTTTAACTGACAAATCCATTTGTTCTCTAGCTTTCTTAACTTGTTTTCTCACTCCAAAACTTTTTCTTATTTTCAACAAAATTGTTGATAACATCTCACCCACTCTCTCATTTGCTCTCTTTTACATTGCTTCACCACTCTCTTGACCTCTCTCTTTTTCTCCATATACTCTTCCCTCCTTGCATCACTTCTACTTTATTTATTCTAAAAATTAATATATATATATATATATATAATTTTATATATATATATAATATATAATATATAATATATATATATATATATATATATAATATATATATATATTTGTCGTGCCGAATATGTAAAACTGTCAATTAGCAAGAACTCATTAAAATTAAGTCCTTTCTAAATTCTCTTTACGTTTAAAGATGTATTTTTTTCATTAATGTTAATGTAAAAAATTTTAATTTTGCTCCAAAAGAATCTTAGAAAACTTACCTAACCTTATTTTAACAAGAACAATTTATTTTAGCCTAACCCAACTAAATATATTTTAATTTGTTTACAATAATTTAATACTAAACAAACCAATCAAATTATTTTTTTTCGTTAGGTCAGAATGATTTTGCGAAATTATTGCATACACAAATTTTCACTTGTCCTATATGGCAAGATGAGCGTTGCTATTTAAGCCAAGATCGCAAGTTCTCTGCCTATTCGGCACGACATATATATATATATATATATATATATATATATAAATATAATATATATATGTCGTCCGAATATGTAAAACTGGTCAATTACAAGAACTCATATTAAAATTAGTCTTTCTAAAAACTTCTCTTATACTTTAAAGATATATTATTTTTCATAAGTCATGTAATATAATTTTAATTTGCTCCATAAAATCTTAAAAAACTTACCTAACCTATTTTGAAATTATTTTAGTAAAATAAATATATATTGAATTTGTTTAAATATTTAATACTAACAAACAATGAAATATATTATTTCGATTAGTTCAAATATTCTTGCCGAAATATGCATACAAAATCTAGTCACTTGTCCAATAGGCAAGATGAACTTCTATTTAAGCAAGATCGCAAGTTCGCCTATTCGGCACGACATATATATATATATATATATATATATATATATATATATATATATATATATATATATATATATATAATATATATATATATATATATATTATATATGTATATATATATATATATATATATATATATATATATATATATATATATATATATATATATTTATATATATATATATATATGTATATATATGTATATATTAATATATATATATATATATATATATATAAATATATATATATATATATATATAATATGTCGTGCCGAATATGTAAAACTGGTCAGTTAGCAAGAACTCATTTAAAATTAAGTCCTTTCTGAATTTTTTTCTTATACGTTTAAAGATATATTTTTTTCATTAAGGTTAATGTAAAAATGTTTAATTTTGCACCAAAAGAATCTTAGAAAACTTACCTAACCTTATTATAACAAGAGCAATTTATTTTAGTCTAACCCAACGAAATATATTTTAAATACGTTTATAATAATTTAGTACTAAACAAACACAATCAAATATATTTTTTTCGTTAGGTTCAGAATGATTTTGGCGAAATTATTGCATACACAAATTTTCACTTGTCCTATATGGCAAGATGAACGTTGCTATTTAAGCCAAGATCGCAAGTTCTGCCTATTCGCACGACATATATATATATATATATATATATATATATATATATATATATATATATATATATATATATATATATATATATAAGAAGATCACAGTAAACAGGTGATTTCAGAATATGCAAAACAACCACTCTGAAAGAATAGAGAAATTCCAAGCGCTTTCGTGACTACTCACATTATCAAGGAACTATGAAAGTAAAGCATCCAAGGAAGCTATATAAGGGGTCTGTCGGCACCTCACTATCAGATCCCACAACGGTTTAAACACGTGACGCGCGGCGAGCCAACTTGGAAGGTCCTTGGCACAACTCACCCCACAAACTATTCTACCCAAGAAATAAGAAATTTTAAAGATTATTTGTCCAGTGTATTATTAAATTCTTCCCAAATTCTAATAGAATTTGGGAAGAATTTAATAATACACTGGACAAATAATCTTTAAAATTTCTTATTTCTTGGGTAGAATAGTTTGTGGGGTGAGTTGTGCCAAGGACCTTTCCAAGTTGGCTCGCCGCGCGTCACGTGTTTAAACCGTTGTGGGATCTGATAGTGAGGTGCCGACCAGACCCCTTATATAGCTTCCTTGGATGCTTTACTTTCATAGTTCCTTGATAATGTGAGTAGTCACGAAAGCGCTTGGAATTTCTCTATTCTTTCAGAGTGGTTGTTTTGCATATATATTTAAATATATATATATATATATATATATATATATATATATATATAATATATATATATATATATATATATATATATATATAATATATATATATATATATATATATATATATATGCAAGCAGCAGTTTCACTTTAAATATGTTATTATCAGACACTTTTGATGAGAATAGAGAAATGAGCAAAATCACTTGGAAATTGCGAGTTGACAATATTGCTATATACAGAAGATATAAATCCGAATTTAATTCGAGAGAAATTGCTTATTAGGCAAAGAAATATTTTCCTGGAGTTGTGGAGAAAGAAGAAAAATTACAATCATTAAAAGTGGATGTGATGAGTCACTCGCTCAGAGTGTGAAGTTCCCACAACTAATTAAAACAAGTCCTAGAGATTTGTGTCTCAACTTAATGGTTCAGTGGATCAATTACGTGCACGGCTGACACCTCAAGTGATGTGATGTCTGTCTTTCTCTGTCACTGCCTCTCTCCCTCCGTCTCTGTGGCTAACCTGTGGCTCATGATGATGTTGTAAACTACATGATGTTCGTAAACGAGCTGTTTACAGTTTTTTTTAAACAACTCGGGAAGAACAAAAAGGCACAATACCGTGAATGGAACAATTCACAAATAACCAGCACGTAGGAGAAAGAAACTTATGGCGACCAGTCTGTCCGAATTGTGTATTTAAACAACTACATATAAACTTTTGCTTAATCTACTATATTTCACCTAAATTTCCCTGGTTTTCCAAATGATTCTAAGTTCAAAATAACTAAGTTATGAATGAGGAACATTTCTTGTAGATCTCTGAAAAATACAGAACTGGATTCCAATTTACAAGATAATTTTCTGCTTAATTTATTCTTTGCCAGTTATGATCGTAATTTATCAGACCGATGCAAAGCATTGCAAATAAATGAGGAAACAATTGCAAATAGTATCGTATAAAGGTCTGGAAATTGTCTCATTTTTTAATACCTATACCGGATACAGTTCATTAATTCCAAACTATCTTGAATAGTAGGAAGGTATTCTAAGGACGTGTTGTAGGTATCATGAACGGTTTTTGAATTCCTTGCATGAATTCAGCCAAGACAACACTTGACTGCTGTCTTGGCTACAAAACAGCACTGAATTCTTGTAGTGGTTAAGGCAATGTGAACGTTGTTCTCTCTCCTGAGGCGGGAGAATGTGTCGCAGGACCTAATCCTGGTTTCATTCGCTGCCTGACCACGGTAGAGTGCGGTTGTGCTCTGCACCCCTCTGCTGTTTTCAGGCGAGCTACCTCAGTTCGTCACAACCTTTGAGTAGTGAGGACTTGCGCTACACATGGGTTAAAATAAGGAATGTGGCTTTTGAGGCGACTGAATTTGTAATAAAAGATGAACTACGTAATTATGGTACGGTTCATATGGCCTCTGCAGGTCGGTGGGCCGCTGGACCTTATGCTGGAAGTTTGGAGGGAACATATTCAGTCAAAATGACCTTACGCCATCCCATACCGTCCTATATTATGTTGCAAGCATTTCGAACTCAAGTATATGTAACATATGCGGGGCAACGTCGTACGTGTCGGCTGTGTGGGTCGTATGACCACATAGCGGCACAGTGTGGTAAGCGTCGTGGGAATCTCCAAATATCGCAACAGCAACAATCGGAAGAGGTCGAGGACAACGGACATCTTGGAGTGAAGAGATAGAAAAAGCGCAGGAGAATGCTTTGGAGGATGCAAAACAGCGAGAAGAATCACCATCACTGGACATAAATAAAGTATTTGAAGAGACTCTGCCCACTATGGGGGACGAGGATGTAGCGGCGTCTTTAGTGAAGGCACTGGATGTATTGTTAGACGAGTCGATCATCAACCGTGTGGAGGACCCAGGTGCAATTTTGGGATCGGTTGAGCATCATGGTGAGGCGACGGATGAAAGCATTGAGTCTGGTGTGTCGCATGGTATGATGGTGAATATAGCAGAAGTGGAGGTGCATCATGATAGTACTAATGCAGGTGGAGGGTAGCACTAATGCAGGTGGAGGGTAGGACGCGAAAGCGAACTGCGACCCCATCAGACTCAGACGACGTGCTTATTCCTGCCCAAAGGTCAGGGAAAAAGTCTTGGGCGGATGTACAGAGAAAAGGGAACAGTGAATCCACGAAACAAGAGTTTATCAAGGTGATTCCCAAAAAAAGGGGAGAGGGATAGAGGTGTTGTAAAATGTATAAGTGAAAAGTCTATACCTAGAACGAAAGGAAAATCCCATTAATTGACTTTAAGGTTTTGACAATAAATATTAACGGTTTGAGATCTGAGCGGAAGCGAAAGTGGTTTAATGAATTTTTGGTGCGTCTAGATGTGAATGTGGTATTTATCCAAGAACACAATTACAGAATTGGATATGAGTTAGAAATGGACGGTTACCATGTGTATATGGAATATGCGACGAGGTTAAAAGGAGGCGTCGCCATTCTGGTAAAGGAAAATAGCCCGTTTGTAGTACGCCATAGTGAAAGGGGGGAGGGGAGAGTGATTAGGGTGGATGGTTTATGGGGTAGAGTACATATAAGTTTTGTAGGTGTATATGGGCCGGCCGAGGGAGATGTACGACTTAAAACTCATTTTGTACAAGATGTATTAGTATATTATTTACGTAGTTTACCAAATGTAGCGATAATAGGGGGAGACTGGAATTGTGTAATACGACGAAAAGATGTGGAGCCTCGAGGAGCGGGTTGTTGCTTGGGGTTCCTGGGAGATTTATTGACGAGTGTGGGTTTAATGGATGTGTGTGGGGGGGTGGCATGGTGGAGCATACTTTCATTAGACGAGATTATGCGGCGAGATTGGATAGAATGTACGTGTCTAGTGCTGTTACAGTGCGGAGAGTGAGTGTGATAAATGTGTTTTTTTTCGGATCATAGAGGAGTTGTAATGGATGTAGATATTGAGGGTGTGCCTAGAAGGGGTCTGTCATTTTGGAAATTAAATGTAAAGTTATTGAAGAGAGAGGAAAGTCGTTTGTCTTTTGGGCATATGTGGGAACGCCTTGTGGTTGAAGCACCTGGAGATGTGGCTTTGGTTAATTGGTGGGAAAGGATAGCCAAAAAGCGAATTAAGGAATATTATATTAGTCAGGGAGTGAGATATAATCAGTTACAGTATGGTTTCCAACGATATTTAGAGGGGCAGTTGCGCGACTGCTATGTACAAGCGAATGCTAATTATCCTGTTACAGAAATTGAACGAATTAAGGAGCAACTACGAAATTTACAAAACGAAAGGTTTGATGGGGAAAGGCTTAAGGGTGGAATCGAAGTGGTTTTGTGGGGAGATCGGCCGTCGGCGTGTGTATTGAGGAATCAACACAGACGTCGCAAAGCAATGGAGTTAATGGGGTTGAATGTCCAGGTAGGTATGCAGGGGTATAGAGTGAATCAGGTGTTGACGACGACGGAGGGTATGAGTGGGTATATTGATGCTTGGGTTAAAATGAAAACGCAAAGTGTTGGAATAAGTGAAATTGCATTGCAGTCAATCGGTAGGTTTGTGCGTTGTGAGCTGGAGGAGCATGATCGTTTGATGTTGGGAGGGCCGATAACGGAGTGTGAGACTTGGGAGGCTTTATCTGGGGCGCAATTGGGTAAGGCGCCAGGAATAGATGGGTTGCCCAGCGACTTTCATCTTCAAAATTGGAACGTTTTAAAGGGGTTTTTGGTACGTTTATTCAATATCATGAAGCGGGATGGGGTTTTAGGGAACAACAAAGGTTGGATGTGGTCGTCCTAGTTCCTAAAGGCGAGCCATTAACGGTTAAAGATTATCGTGCAATCTCGTTATTATGTGGGGACTATAAAATTTTTGGAAGGATCTTGGCTAACAGAATAAAAAAAGTCCTGGGCAAAGTGATTGACAAGGGACAATATGGGGTGCCGGGCAGGTCTATGTATGAAGGTCACGGTATGATTAGAAGTTTTATTGAAGAAAGAGTAAGATTGGGAGGGGGGGGGGTATTGGCTATAGATTGGGAGGCGGCATATGATAGTGTGGAACGGGAGACGTTATGGAAGATCATGAGATGGCAGGGTTTGGGGCGGAAATTATATCATGGGCCAAATTAATGTATCAGGAGGCAACCTTGAGTGTGCAGGTGAATGGGAGGTTGGGAGATCGAATTCAGATGGGAAGGGGTTTGCGTCAAGGTTGTCCCCTTTCACAAATTTTTTTTGCTTGTTTTCAAGATCCCTTTTATAGAGGGATAAGGGTTTTATTGGAAGCAAAGGGGATGGGTAATGTAAGGGATGGGGGAGCGGGCATTGTTGGATATGTCGACGACACGACGATTTTGGTGAGAGAAAACATGGATTTGATTCGGGTAGAAAAGTTAGTGAAAGTTTTTGAAAAGGCTACTGGCATGACGATCAACATGGGGAAAACAAAGTATATGAATCTTGGAAAAGGGTCGCGTGAGGAAGGAATGGTAGTTGAAAGGTGGGAAAGGGTGGACCAAATAAAGATATGTGAGATCGTTTATGTAAATGATATCAAGTCAGCACAACAAATAAATTCCGTGCGTATTGTTGATAGTGTTCTGAAGCGTCTTAGTGGGTTAAGAGCTGCTAATTTAAGTTTCGCAACAAAGGATGATAACAACGAATGTGCTATTATATAGTAAACTATGGCATGTTACGGTAATATTTCCGATACTTCGTTGTGAGTTAAAAAGGTTACAAAAAAGTGTTTTTAGATTCATTTGGGGAACAGGGAGCGAATGGTTAAGTAGAGCGGTTGTCACACTCCCGGTTGGCCGTGGAGGGCTGGGTCTTGTAGATGTCGAAAAGAGGATAATAAGTATGTATTTAAAACATAGTTATAAGCGGGAGGGTGGGCGAAAGAAGACGGTCTTCATAGGATACACCAGGATATGCGACGGTGGTGGGGGGTCTGGAGTTCATGATGGGTGAGGCAATGTTACGGGTCTTCATAAACGTGAGGGATCACTCACAAATTAAATTGAGAAATCTTGATAGGGCAGATGGTAAGGCTCTGGTAGCGGCGGTAGAAGGAGTTTATCCGATGTATGATTGGCATAATATTTGGGGGCGTTTAAATAAATTGCGTTTAAAACCTAAAGTCAGAGAAGTTATGTATAGATTTTTACATGGAATCTTGCCGTCAGGAATGGTTTTATTCTATAAGGAATACGAGAGGATGGGGGAAGCAAGGGTTGGGAGGGTTGGCGCTATTTTTCATACGTATATTTTTGCGATTGGGTTTTTT
>NC_069420.1:58120029-58142271 GCF_026875155.1 Cherax quadricarinatus
TAGTGGGGAGGGTAAAGGATGGGGGGAGAGTGATGGATTGGGGGTGAGGGTGAGGATGGGGGGGAGGGGGGGATGGACCTGGGGGTGAGAGTGATGGATTTGGGGTTTGAGAGTGATGGACTGGTGGTGGGGTTTGGTGGGCTGGTGGTGAGGGTGATGGACGGGTGGTGTGGGTGAGGGATTAGTGGTGAGGGTGAGGACGGGTGGGAGTGATGGTTTTGGTTGGTGGGGGTGATGGACTTTTTGGGGGGGGTTTAAGGCAGGTGGTGTGGGTAAGGTTTTGGGGTTGAGGGGTGATGGACGGGTTTGATGAGGGGGTGGACGGGTGGGGGAATTTGGGGGTTACTGGTGGTGGGGGTGATGGATGGGGGTTTGGGGGGGTGGACTGGTTTTTTTTGAGGGGACTGGTGGTAAAGGTGGGGGATGGTGGGAGGATGAAGGATTTAGGGTTTCCAAAATCCATCTGTGCCCCATCAGATGAGCTCCCTTCTCCATTTCCCCTTGCTGGGGGATGGGGGTTGGGTGGGGGGAAAAAGGGAAACCGGTGGTGAAGGGGAGGAAAAAATTATTGAGGGTGATGGACTGGTGGTGGGGGGAAGGATTGGGGGGGAAGGGGGAAGGATTGGTGGGAGCGTGATGGAGGGGGGGGGGGAGGGTGAGGGCGGGGTGGGAGGGTGATGGACTGGTGGTGAAAGGGGGCGGATGGGTGGTGACTGTGTTGGAGGGGTGGGGGGGGTAAAGGGACGGGTTTGGTAAAGGGTGTTTGGACGGGTGGTGGGGGGGAAGGACGGGTGGTGAGAGTAAAGGGGACTGCTGAGGGGGGTGAGGGACGGGTGGTGAGGGTGAGGGGCTAGGGGTGTGGGTAAAGGGAACTGGTGGTGAGAGTGATGGACGGTGGTGGGGGGGTGAGGGGCTAGAAAAAGGGTGAAGGCTGTTTTTTCCAGAAGTCAATTGTGCCCCCTCAGTTTAAAACCCCTCCCCCCACATTTTCCACCCCTTTTTTGAGGGAAAATTTTTGGGGGTGTTGGTCTTTTTTTTGGGGGTAAAGGACTCTTGCTGGGGGAATGGACGGTGGTGAGGGGGGATGGACGATAGTGAGATGAGGACTGGTGTTTGGGGTTTGAGGGTTTGTGTGTGTGTTTGTGGGGTGTGGGGGTTTGTGTGTGTTTTTTCCCTTTCCCCCTATTTCATGTCTCCCAGAACCCCATCTGGGGGCCCCCCCGGAACCCCCTTTAAAAACACTTCCCTTGTGGGTAAAGGACGGGGGGGTGAGGGTGATGGGCTGGGGGTTTGGGGTGAGGGTTTTGGGTGGGGGAGGGTGAGGGTTGGGGTGAGGGTGATAAACTGGTGGTGAGGGTGATAGAATGGTGGGGAAGTGGGAAGGAGGGTTGGAAAGGGAAAGAGGGTCGGTGGTAAAGGGTGAGGGTGCGGTGGAAGGGGTAAGGGACTGGGGGTTTGGGGGGTGGGGTTGGTGGAGAGGGGTTGGACAAAGTGTGGGGATGGACGGGTGGTGAGGGTGGGGGCTGATGGTGGGGGGGGTATGGACTGGTGGTAAAGGGTTTAAAGGACTTGCGGGGAGGGTGAGGGGACTGGGGGTTTGGGGGTTTAAAGGGGACTGGTATGAGGGTGAGGGGAAGGTGGGGAGGGTGGGGTCTGTGGGGGGGTTATGGTCTGGTGGTGAGGGTGATGGACGGGGTTTGGGGGGGGTTTGAAGGACTGTTTTTTCTAAAAAGTCCATCTGTTCCCCTCAATGAACCCCTTCCACACATTCCCTTCCCGGGTTAAATGGACTTGTAGTAAAAGTGATGGACTGGGGGTGGGGGTGAGGGATTTGGTGGCAAGGGGGGATGGACGGGGGTGAGGGTGAGGGGAGGGGTGGGGGGGGTAAAGGGTTTCGGGTAGGGGGGGGTGAAGATGTTTTCCAGAAGTTATCTTGTGCCCCCCTCAGATAAAACTCCTTCCACACTTCCCTTTTGGTAGGGTCTTTTGGTGAGGGTGATGGACTGTGGTGAGGGTTGTTGGACGGGGTGGGAGGGGGGAATGGACGGGGGGTTAGGGTAGGGAACGGGTGGGGGGTGGGGTCGGGGTAGGGGGGGGTGAAGGACGGGCTTCCAAAATTTTCATCTGGTCCCCTCAGATAAACTTTTCTTCCACACTTCCCTTATTGGGGGTGGTCGGGTGGTGGGGGTTTTGGACTGCTGGTGGGGGGAAAGCCTGGTGGGGGGGTGATGGCTGGTGGTGGGGGTTTGAGGAAACTAGTGGTTGGGTGATGGAGGGTTTGGTGGGGGTGATGGACTGGGGGTGGGGGGTGATGGACTGGGTTGGGGAGGGTATGGGGGGTGGGGAGGGGTTGGGGGGGGGGGGGGGGGGGGGGTTTGGGGGGGGGGGGGGGGGGGTGGGGGTGATGGGGGGGGTTAGTGTGATGGAGGGTAGGGGGGGTGAAGGACTATCCCCTTCCAAAAGGGCCAAATCTTTTGTCCCCTCAGATGAACTCCATTCCACAATTTCCCCTTGTTGGGGGGGACTGGTGGTGGGGGTTTGAGGACTGGGGGGGAGGGTGATGGTCGGGTGGGGGGGGTGAGGTCTGGGGGTTTGGAGTAAAGGAAACTGGTGGGGGGGGGAAGGACTGAAATTCTAGAAGCCCCAATTTTGTGCCCCCCTCAGATAAAATTTCCCTTCCAAAATTCCCTTTGGGCGGGTGTTGGACTTGTAGTAAGGTGCCTGACTGGGGGTGAGGGTGATGGATTTGGGGGCGAGGATGTTTGGTCTGGTGGGGGGGGTTGAGGGAAACTGGTGGTGAGGGTGAGGGACGGGGGGTGAGGGTGAGGATTTGGGGGGGAAGGGTTGATGGTCTGGTAGGGGGGGTTTGGGGACTGTTTTCCGAAGTTTCTGTGTCCCCTCAAAATAAAAACTCCCCCTTCCACACTTCCCTTGTTGGTGAAGGTCTGGGGGTGAGGGTGATGGACTGGCGGGGTGGGGTGATGGACGGGGGGTGAGGGTGAGGGAAACTGGTTTGGGGGGTGATCCTAGGGGTTTTGGGTGATGGACGGGGGGTGAGGGTTGATGGCTGGGGGTGGGGGTGATGAACGGGTGGGGAGGGTAAGGTCGGGTTTGGGGGGGGAGGGTGATGGTCGTGGGGGTGGGTGATGGAGGGGGTTGGTGAGTTTTGATGTACTGGAAGGGAGGGTGAAGGCTTGCTTCCAGAAGTCCATTTTGGGGTCCCTCAAAATGAATTTCCCTTTCCCCACACTTCACTTTTTGGGTGTTTGAACGGGTTTGGTGGGGGTTTGGATGGGGGTGGTGGGGGTGGGGGACTGGTGGTGGAGGGTAATGACTGGTGGTGGGGTGATGGATGGTGGGGGGTGATGAACTGGTGGGGGGGGGGTAAAGGTCATGTTTCCCCAGAAGTACTTTCTGTGTCCCCTCAGAGGGAACTCCCTTCCACATACCCTTGCTGGTAAAGGGGACGGGTGGGGGGGTTGATGGCTGTTGCGAGGGTGAGGGGACGGGTGGTGGGGGTGTTAAATGGGGGTGAGGGTCAAGGATTGTTTCCAGAAGCCCTTTTCAGTGTTCCCTCAAAATGAACCCCCTTCCACATATCCCTTGGTTAGGGCCCTGGTGTTGAGGGTGATGGATTTGGTGGTGAGGGAATTAGGGTGGTGGTTTGGGGTGCTTGTTCCCCTTTTTCCCATGTCCCAAAAGTCCATCTGGGGGCCCTTTAAAATAAACTTCCTTTCCACACTTCGTTTGTTGGTGAGGTGTTGTGGTGGGGGTGATGGTCTGGTGGGGGGGGGGTAAATGGACTGGTGGTGGGGGTGATGGACTGGTGGGAGGGGGATGGACTGGTGGTGATGGTGATGGACGGGGAATTTGGGGTGATGGACGGGTGATGGACTAGGGTGAAGGTGGGGGACTGGTGGTGAGGGTGTGGAAATGGGGGTGAGGGTTGGACGGGTAGTGAGGGTGTTTTGGATTTGGGGGTGAGGGGAAGGGGACTGGGGTGAGGGAGGGGGGGAAATGGGGTGGTGGTTGGTGTTGGGGTTTGTGTGTTTGCTTTCCCTGATCCATGTCCCAAGAGCCCATCTGGGGGGGCCCCCTCAGATGAATTTTCCCTTCCCCATTTCCCACTTGTTGGTGTTTACTGGGGGTGAGGGTGATGGACTTTTTGGTTTAGGGTGAGGGGCGGGGTGGTGAGGGTAAATGGATTTGGTGGTGGGGTGTGTGTTTGTGTGTTTTTGGGGTGTGTGTGGTGGGTGTGTTTGTTTTTCCCTATTTCCCAAATGTCCCAAAGTCCATCTGGGGGCCCCCCAGATGAATTTCCTTCCCTTCATTTCCCCCCGGGTTTTTCAGCGGGTTTTGGGCCCCCTCCCCATGACCTTGCGGATTGTTAATTTGGGGTTTTGGGTCAACCGGTTACTCCCGGACTGCCCAGGTAGGTGGAATTCAGGAGGGGAAAACCCAGAAACCCTGCGCCCTTTAATTACACCCGCCAAGACACCCTGGAAAAAGGAGCCCAGCCGGGACGAAAATGAGCTGCCTCAAAACTCCCCAAAAAAGCTGGGGGTTTACTGTTTAAAATTGGGATTTTTATTTATTTTTTCATATCATTTTTTTTAATTTTTCTTTTGTTTTTTTTTACTTAATTGGGCTGTATATTGTTATAATTTGCCCAAATTGTCTACAAAAAAGGGCACTTTAGGGAACTTTTCATGAACACACACACACACACACCCCAAAAACCAAAACACACACAAACACACATACACACACACACATACACACCGCACTTTCCCATAGCATGTTTGCTTTTTCTCAAAACTTCTTTTAAAAATTAAAATTGCATTGAAAGGGGCAATAAAACGAAAGGGAAAAATTTTATTATAGAAATTTTAAAGGGTTATTTTTAGAGATGGGGTTTTTGTAAAAAACTTGACAGTCGAAGAAAAAAACCTGTAAAAGATAAGCAAAGAAGACATTTGTAATTTAAATTTTTGGGTTAAAGGGTAGGTTACGGGAAAATAAATCTTTCCCCAATTTAAAATTGTCTTAGTTTTTAGTTTTTTTCTGGCCATCCTTTTCCATTTAATGACAGGAAAACTCCCCCAACCCCCACACACACATTTTAAAACACACAAACACAAAATATACACACAAAACACACACCCCTCACAGCCACAAACACAAAACACACACATCCCCAGCACCACAAAAAGGGCCCTGACACACACCCCCAACACACACACACACACTCACAGCCACACCCACAAAACACACATACCCAGGCACCACACCCAGGGTGCAAAAACACACACACACACACACACAACCCCTCACAGCCACACACACACACACACATACCCAGGCACCCCACACACAGGCGTGCACACACACAAAACACCAAAACACACACAATCACAGCCACACAAACCCCACAACACTTTACCCGGGGCCACACACCCGGGGCGTGAAACCCCAAAACACCACACCACACACACACCTCAAGCCACACAAAACACACACACACATCCCCGGCAAAAACACACACAGGCGTGCACACCACACACACGGGTCACCCCCCCACACACCACACAAAACCACCCAACACACACCACACCCCACACAACAAAACCCGGGCACCCCACACACACACACAGGCGCGCACACACACACGGCGCAACACAACACAACACGGGCGCACACACACAAACACACACACACGCCCACACAAACACACCCCACACACCACCACCCCCAAACACACGAAACACACCCCACACACACACACAGGCACACACACACACACACACACACGGGCCACACACACACACCACACACACACACCCCACACACACCACACACAAAACACACACACACAGGCACACACACACACAAAACAGGCACACACACAAACACACACACCACACACCATACACACACACACACACACACCACACAACACACACAGCACGGGACACACGGGGCCCACCACGGGCCACCAGGCACCCCAAAACCCCAAAAATATATATATATAATTTATATATATATATATAATATAAATATTTTTTTATTTTTTTTTTTAATAAATATTATATATATATAATTTATATATATTATTTATATATATATATAAAAAAATAATTTATATATATATATAAAATATATATAATATTTTTTTTAATAAATATATAAAATTTATATTATCTAAAAATATATAAAAATATATATTATAAAAATATATTTTTCCTATATTATTATATATAAAAAGCTTGCACAAAAAAAACTTGAAGAAAATTTAATCCCTTTCTTTCACAGTCTACAATTCTTTTTAAACTCAAATTCCCACGTTTACGTTCATTTTCTTTTTTTCAAACCCCTTTTACCATCAGGTACACTTTTCCATGCAAAATATTAAAACTGTCTCTTTCGGATGTTAGAACTAAATTAAAATTGCAAAGAAATGATGGGCAATACAAAATTGTTAAGTAAAAAAAGTAATAGAATTCTAAAAAAATGTGCCCAGAGTGAAAAGTGTATATTGCATCGAATATTATTGGTATAGTACAGCTTTATGCTTTAGTAAATTTTTAGTATGTATGTAGTATATAGTAAAGAAAATAAGATATATTTTAATTATAAAGGGGAAATTTTATAAAAAAGTGACAATTCCCAAAAAACTTATTTTAGATACAGAAAGAAAAACACTTATGAATTATCTTATGGAAAAAAAGGGAATTTAATCAGAAATAATTAAGGAAGCCCTCACTTGAAGTTTTTTTGTGTAAAGTAAAAGACACAGTAAAAACTAAGGGTGACATTATATTGGGAAACTTTTCCGTCTCCGGGGCTTTTCAACCGTTATTTTTTACAAAGCTCCGGAAACCCAAAACTTTTCCAAAAAAAATAAAAATAACATTAGTTGCTTTTGTGCCCTTTTTTATTTTAAACATTTTTCCCGGAAATTTCTACAAACATTATTATTTTTCAGGGTTTTCCCACGTTTTGTTATCTTCATGTTTGTTATCTTTTTTTCTTGTTATCTTCACCTTTATCTTAAACGTTTGTTATTTCGCTTTTTCCCTTCACGTTTGTTGGGCTTCACGTTTGTTAGCTTCAGGTTTGTTATCTTCACGTTTTTTATTTTTCGTCTTTTTATCTTCACGTTTGTTATCATCGTCTGTTATTTTCCCACGTCTTTTATCTTCACGTTTTTTATTTTCGTTGTTATTTTTGTTTTTTATCTTCACTTTTTTGTTTTAATTTTTCCTTTTGTTTCTTCAGTTTGTTACTTCAGCTGTTATTTTCCCGCTGTTTATCTTCGTTTTTTATTTCACGTCGTTATCTTCACGTCTGTTATCTTCGTCTTTTAAATCTTCACTTTGTTATCTTCACGTCTGTTTTTTTTCGCTGTTATCTTACGTCGGGGGACCCGGGGGGGCTTTTTTTAAAACATTCTGGGAAAATAAATTCGCAGTCATAAAAACAAAAAAAAAAAAAAACCCCCGGGGAAAAAAATTTAAGGACATTTTTTGAAGACTCGTTCTCTTGACAAAAAAAATTTTCAACTGTTGACCCCCACCAACCTGGCTGCTAGAACTCTCTGTTATTGTTTCTGATTCTCTTTTTAAATTTATTAGAATTTTTGCTCCACTTTTCCCGGGATATTACGGTTTTATCCTTGTAGGTTCTTGTGCGGTATTGTAAAACTGGTCTGTTGTCGTTATTGTACTTTTCTTAAATTTTTTTGTGTGTTACTGTATTTTTTTTTTATGTTTAACGGCCCCTTTTCCCTGTGGGGTTCCCTATTGTTGTTACTCTTGTGTGTTATTTACTATGCTTCAAGGTGTTTTTTTTTGGCTTTAAATGTACTTTTTTTTTCTATTTTCCCCCTTTTCGGGCATTTTCTGTCCTTTAATGAAAATTGTACTTATTAAAATTCTTGTGTGTTGCTTTTTCCCTTTTTGGGCGTAATATTTTTCCTTTCCCTCTAGTTAACGGGGTTTGCTTTTTATTTTTAAAACTTCTTTTGTATTGTTGATTTTGCTTGCTGTTTTGTTGATTTGCTTTTGTTTTTTGTTGACGGGTTTGGGTTGTTTTGCTGACGTGCTTGTTGTTTTTGCTAAATTTGCTTGTGTATTGCGACGTCAGCTCAAAAATTTCCACACCGTTTTACCAAAAGGGAACTTAAAATTTTTCCCCCCTGCACCTTAACAACCCTCTCCTTACACAAATTTTTATATCTCCCTCAAGCGGGTATTTTGGGCCTCCACTAAAATTTCCCCAACAATTAAAATTTTAAAAATTATAACTGTGGGAAAAAATATCTTAACGAATAAAGAAATTTATGAAATCTAATTAAATTTTTAAAACTTAAAAAAAAATTAAAAATTTTCCAAAGGGAAATTCCCCTATTCATCATATAAAAAATAACAAAACTTAAAAAATTTTTAAAAAATTTAATTAAGAAAAATTAAAGGGAAAAAATCAAGTATAATAATAAGGGAATGTATTTTCATTCATTATATTTGTTTATTTGCTTAGCAATGGAAAACCGAGAGAAATTATAAAGGGGCAGCACCGTCACCAAAGTGGGGGTTTTCGACAGCAGGTGCTGCCCCTGAAAAAGGGTTTGGCGTTGTAGACACCCCCGGGAGGGTTAACCCCAAAAAATCTTATTTCTATTCATTTGTTTGGGATTTGGTAAAACATGAAGTGAATTTTAAAATAAAATTTACAGACTTTTTTCACAAGTATGTTTACAGTCTAAAACAAAAAAATATTTTTGAAAAGAAAAAAACAAACCCGAAATCCCTGCCCAATCCTTAATTTTAATTTCAGTTTGCCCAAATTTCCCAACGCCAGTTTTAATTAATTGAAAGTTACATCAAAAAGACTCGGCCTCTTTTCAGTCCCAATTTTTTTTTAAATTTATAAAAAAAAATAAATATATTTAAAAAATTTATAATTATATATAATAAATTTATATATTTAAAATAAAAAATATATAATATAGGGTTTTAAAAAACTGAAAGTTGAAAATTTAAAAAACATTTGGGTACAGGGGTTTGGGACATTTTTCCACAAAAAAACCTTTTTCCCAAAATTTTTTGCACAATTCGGGTTTTAAACACACAAAAAAAAGTACAGAAAACAATCAAAAGACAAATTTTGCTGAACTCTACCCACAGATCTGAATTCACGAAGTTTGGTTTAAAATAAAAACTGTATTCACTTGAATGTAAAAGCAACTCTTTTCCTGAGTCTCCTTACTATAACAGGGACAAATTTAATTAAGCCTAATCCCAACAAAATTTTTTTTTAAGATAAGTTTAAAAATAATTTAAATTTAATATAAACACAATGAAATATGTTTTTTTTTTTTTTGGTTCAAAAATGGTTTTTCCCGAGAAAATTGCGTTACACGGATTTTGCTTGTTTTAATTGGGCAAAAACAGCATTGTTATTTAATCCAAAAATTAGCAATTTTTTTTCCCAAATTGGGCACAAACATATAAAAAAAATTTTAAACGGGTTTTTTTAAATTTTGTGCGGGTTATTTGTGTATTTTTTAAATTTTTGTTTTTATATGAGTGAAAGGGGACGCTTGGGCCCCCAAAAGTGCACACTTGGTATACCTACACAAAAACACTCACACATTTCTGCATCTCCACCTTTTTCCGTAAAAATCCACGTTTATCCAAAACGAATAAAAGCGTCATGTACACAACATCACACACAAACATACATGCGTAAAACACCTTACGTAATTCTCTAAGGTTTCAGAGATTTTAACAAATACACACGCACACTCAAAAACTTATTTCCAAAGCTACGTACATTTCACAAGCACAATTTACCTTTCTACTAACCCCACAAGCCCAACCACCCGCCCGTAAATACACACCACCATACCACGTACACCCCCAAAAAAACCTATCTACCATGCCTTTACCCACAAAAATACTCCCTTTTTGCCCGGGTTCCCCACAAGTTTCCTCTACTTTTGTCACGTACTCAGGTACTACCCTTTTTTGCGTGTAGTTTTGTTAATGTACATTGTGTGAACCATCTCTGATTTGTTATCTGTTATCTGTTGTTTGTTAGTGCGTTGCCCACCCCTTTTACTTTTGCCGTTTTAGTATTTTTTGTGATGAAAAAATTTTTGGTGATTAACTGGGGTTGGAATTAACAACTGATTAAATTTTAAAGGGTTTTTAGGTATTACGTCAGTTTTTCTATGTCTTATGAATGAATTTTTACCGTCCAGACTGTAAAATACTTGTGAAAAATGCCCGTATTTAGTCTTTTATTACACTTCATTTTTTGGCCCCAAAATCCAAAAATAGTGAAAAGAATAAAATTTTTTTTGGGGGTTTAAAACCCCCCGGTGTGTGTTGGGCTACAGCAGCACCTCAGCACCTGCTATCAAAAGCAGCAAAACCCCCGTCAAAACGGGACCCCGGGTGTCAAAGGAGAAACCCCCGTCAAAGCCGCATCTGTGTCAAAGCAGCAAACCCCCTGTCCAAAACAGCATCTGCTTAAAAGCAGCAACCGTTTTCAGAGCAGCAAAATCTGTCAAAGCGCACCTGCTGTCAAAGCAACACCTGCTGTCAGAGCACAACTGCTGTCCCCAAAACAGCACCCCGGGTGTCCAAAACAGCACCCGCTTCAGAGCAAACTGCTGTCAAAGCAGCAAACCCGCTGTCCGAGCAGAAATGCTGTCATAATGGGGCAACTGCTGTCAAAAACCCACCTTTCTGTCAGGCAGCAACTGCTGTCAAAGCAGCACCCGCTGGCAAAGCACACCTGTCAGAGCAGCAACTGCTGCCAAAAACAGCCCCCCTGCTGTCAGAGCAAAAAAAGGGTGTCAAAGCGCAACTGCCCGTCCCAAAACGCACCTGCTGTCAGAGCAGCAACTGCTTTTCAAAACAGCACCTTCTGTCAGGCAGCAAATGCTGCAAAGCGGGAAAATGCTGTCAAAGCAGCCCTGCTGCAGAGCAGCAAAAAATGTCAAAGCGCACCTGCTGTAGAGCAGCAACTGTGAAAGCAACAACCCCGTCAAAGCAAACAACTGCTGTCAAAGCAGCAAACCCGCTGTCAAAGCAGCACCGGGTGTCAGGGGCAGCAATGCGCAAAGCAGCACCTGCTGTCAGAGCAGGGAACGCTGTCCAAAACAGCACCTGCTGCAGAGCAGCACCTGGGTGTCGAGCAGCACCTGCCTTCAAAGCAGCAACCCCGCTGTCAAAGCAGCAACTGCGTCAAAGCAAACACCTGTTTTTTCAAAACAGCACCGCTGTCAAAAACAGCACCCCTGTCAAAACAGCCCCTGCTGTCAGGCAAACCAAAATTTCCGTCCCAAAACAGCAATGCTGTTTAAAGCAGCAACGCTGTCAAAAACAGCACCTCTGTCAAAGCAGCACCCCTGTGTAGAGCAGCACCTGCTGTCAGAGCAGCACCCTGTTTAGAGCGCACCCGCCTGTCAAAGCAGCAATGTGTCAAAGCAGCAACGCTGTCAAAGCAGCCCTGCTGTCAAACAGCACCCGCTGTCAAAGCAGCCCCCTGCTTCCCATGGCAGGCGCTGTTTGATAGTTTTCCAAAAATTCACATATACTGTATTATCATAATATACTGTACATAAATACTGGGACATAATTACTGTACATAATATACTGTACATAAAAATGCACATAAAATACTGTACATAAAAAAAAGTACCTAAATTAATGAAAAAAATTACTGTTTTCATAAATTTTGTACATAATTTACTGTTCATAATATACTGTTCATAAAATACTGCACATAAAATACTGTACATAATAAACCCGTTTCATAAAATAAATGTACTTAAAAATACTGTACTTTAAAATTTCGGAAAATAATATAATGCCATAATATACTGTACATAAATTATGTAACAAATATACTGTCATAATAAAACGTACATAATATACGACATAAAAAAAACTTACATAATTAAATGTACATAATATACTGTACATAATATAAAATTTACATAATATTTGTACAAATAAAACTGTAATTTAAAATAGTACATAATTTTACTGTTTCAAAAATATATGTACATTTTATACTGAAAATAATATTTTTTTTACATAATATACTGTAAAATAATATTTCTGTACATAATTTTACTGTACATAATATTTCACAAATATACTGTACAAAAATATCTGTACATAAAAATACTGTACTTTAAAATACTGTAAATAAAATATGTACATAAAAACTGTAATAATTTTACTGTACATAAAAAAATTAACTTTTTATAGTTCATATTTTCCCTTAAAATTTTTTTGAAAATTTTTTTAAAAAATACTTTTATTTAACCCTTTTTTTATTGAAAAATAAATTAATTTTCCCGGGAAAATAATATTTATTTTATTGGTTTTTAAATATTTAAAAAGCACTTCATAATTTTTCTAAATTCTGTTTTTTCCCCATTTTTTTCTAATTTAGTTTTATTAAAAACTTTAAAATGTTGAAAAAATTAAAAGGGGTTTTGGTTTATACGTGCATATGTGAGGATTTTAAATTTCCCCGTGTTTTGGGGATATTAAAGGGGCCGTGTGAGGGGGATATAAATGCCGTGTGAGAGTTTTAAGTGCCCGGTTAGAGATTTAAGTGCCAAATGTGAGGTTTTAAGTCCCCCGTGTGAGAGTTTTAAGTGCCAGTTTAGAAAAATATAAGTGCCCTGGGGAGAGATATAAGTGCCATTTTGGGGAGATTAAGTGCCGTGTGAAAAGATATAAAAAGCCCTGTGAGAG
Organism: Cherax quadricarinatus; assembly: GCF_026875155.1. Taxonomy (NCBI): domain Eukaryota; kingdom Metazoa; phylum Arthropoda; class Malacostraca; order Decapoda; family Parastacidae; genus Cherax; species Cherax quadricarinatus. The sequence continues at coordinate 58,132,812 of NC_069420.1, forward strand.
ATATTAAATGCCCGTGTGAAAAAGATTTAAGTCCCCCTGTGAGAGGGGTATAAAATGCCGTCTGAAAGATAAAAGTGCCAGTGTGGAAAATATAAGTGCCAGTGTGAGAGAAAATTTTTGTGGCCCGTGTGAGGAATTTTAAGTGCCAGGGGGTTTAGAGATATAAGTGCCAGTGTGAGAGAAAATAAGTGCCCGTGTGAGAGATATAAAATGCCAGTGTGGGGAGATATAAGTGCCTGTGGGGGAGATTTTAAGTTCCAGTGTGAGAGAAAAAAAGTTTCCAGTGTGAGAGTATAATTTCCATTTTGAAATAAAAATGCCAGCTGAAAAAGATATAAATGCCCGGTGTGAGAGATATAAGTGCCCGTGTGAGAGAATAAGTGGGCCAGTGTGAGAGATATTTAAATGCCCTTTTGGGAGTATAAGGGGGGGGTGAGAGAAAAAAGTGCCAGTGGGAGATTTTAAGTGCCAGTGTTGGGGGTTTTAAGTTCCGTCGGAATATAAGTGCCAGTGTTAGGGGAAATAAGTGCCCGTTGAGAGTATAAGTGCCAGTTTGGAGATATAAGTGGCCAGGTGAGAGATATAAGTGCCAGTCTGAAGATATAAATGCCCGGTAGAAAATATAAGTGCCATTTTTAGAGATAAAGTGCCATGTGAGAGATATTTAAATGGGCCCTTGGGGGAGATATTAAAATCCAGTCTGAGGAATAAGTGCCAGTGTGAGAAAATATAAGTGCCAGTGGGGAGAGATTTAAGTGCCCCGTGTGAGAGATATAAAATGCCAGTGGGAGAGATAAAAAGTGCCAGTTTTAGAGATATAAGTGCCTTTTGAGAGATATAAGGCCATGTGAGAAAATAAAAGTGCCCCGTGTGAGGATATAAGTGCCAGTGTGAGAGATTTTAAGTGCCAGTGTGAGAGATATAAGTGCCCGTTGGAGATAAAGGCCAGTGTGAAGATATAAGGGGCCAGTCTTTAGAGATAAAAAGTGCCAGTGTGAGAGATTTAAGTGCCCGTTGAGAGATATAAGTGCCGTGTGAGAGATATAAAATGCCCGTGTGAGAGATATAAGTGCCCGTGGGGAGAGATAAAATGCCAGTCCGAGAGATATAAAGGGCCTTTTGGGGAGAAATAAATTTCCATGTGGTAGATATAAATGCCAAGTGTGAGAATTTTAATTTCCCGTCTTTAGAGAAAAAAGTGCCAGTCTGGTGACAATTGCCCTTTTTAGAGATATAATTTTCCCAAGGGGTGAGAATTAATTTCCATGTGGGGGGAGTAAAAGTCCCGTGTGAGAGATATAAGTGCCAGTGGGGAGAGATATAAGTGCCAGTGTGAGAGTATAAGTGCCCGTGTGAAGGGTATAAGTGCCAGTCTGAGGGATATAATGCCAATTTTGAGGGGATATAAATGCCATGTGGGATATATAAGGCCCGTCTGAGAGATTAATGCCAGTGTAGAGATATAATGCCGTCTGAGAGGGTAAAAATTTCCCTTTTGAGAGATTTAAGTGCCCGTTGTGAGAGATATAAGTGCCCGTGTGAAGATATAAGTGCCTGTTGAGAGACAAAGTGCCGTGTGAGAAAACAAAAGTGCCAGTGGAGAGATAAAAGGCCGTGGAGAGAAATAAGTGCCATTGAGAGAAATAAGTTTCCATTTTGGGGAGATATAATGCCAGTTGAGAGATTTTAAGTTCCAGTGTGAAGGGAAAAAGTGCCATTTTGAGAGATATAAGTGCCCGTGTTAGAATAAAAGTGCCCGTGTGAGAGATATAAGTTCCAGTGTGAGGATAAAGTGCCCGTTTTGAGGAAAATAATGCCTTTTGAAGAAAGTCCCGTGTGAAGATATAAGTGCCAGTGTTAGAGATATAAGTGCCCGTGTAAAAGAAATAAATTTCCAGTTTGAGAGAAATAAGTGCCAGTGTGAGGGGGACATAAAAATGCCGTTTTGAAGAAAAAGGGGCCCCGTGTGAGAGATATAAGTGCCAGTGAGAGATAAGTGCCAGGGTTTAGAGATTAAGTGCCCGTTGGGAAAAGATATAAATGCCATGTGAGAGTTTTAAATGCCAGTTGGGGAGAGATAAAAGTTTCCAGTGTGAAGATATAAGTGCCAGTGTTTTGGGGAAAAATAAGTGCCAGTGTTTTGGGGGAGATATAAGTGCCAGTGTGAGAGACATAAGTGCCCGTGGGGGAGATTTAAGTGCCAGTGTGGAACATTTAAAGGGCCCGTTTGAGAGTTTTAAGTGCCCAGTGTGGGGAGATATAAGTGCCCGGGGGGTAGAGATTAAGTGCCCCGGTGAGAGAATAAGTGGGCCCGGGTGAGAATATAAGTGCCCGTGTGAGAGATATAAAATGCCAGTGGGAGAAAAATAAAGTGCCAGTGTTTAGAGAATAAGGCCCGTTTTGAGAGAAATAAAATTTCCCCGTGGGGGAGAGATAAAAGTGGGCCCGTGTGAGAGTATAAGTGCCCTTTTGAGAGACTAAAATGCCAGTGTGAGAGATAAAGGCCAGTTGAGAGATATAATTTCCAGTTTTGAAGATAAAGGCCAGTGTGAGAGATATAAATGCCAAGTTACAGATATTTAATGCCAGTGTGAAGATAAAGTGCCAGGGTGAGAGATAAAGTGCCAGTTTTGAAAAGTTTTAAGTCGTGTGAGAGATATAAATTTCCAGTGTGAGGATATAAGTGCCAGTTTTGAGAGATATAAGTCCCGTGTGAGGATATTTAAATGCCATGTGAGAGATTTTAAGTTCCCGTCTGAGAAAATATAAAGGTTTCCCAGTGTGAAAAAGATATAATTTCCAGTGTTAAATTTTTAAGTGCCCCGTCTGAGAGATATTAAAATCCAAAATCCCGAGAGATTAAGTGCCAGGGGGAGAGGGATAAAAGTTCCAAGGGGAGAGATATAAGTGCCAGTTTTGAGAGATATAAGTGCCCGTGTGAGAGATATAAGTGCCAGTGGAGAGATATAAGTGCCCCGTCTGAGGGGAAATAAGTGCCCCGTCTGAGAGATATTTAAGTGCCAGTGGAGGAGATTCTGGAGAAAGTGCGTGGATTTAAATTTTAAGTTCTTTTAGTAAACAACAGTGTGGGGAACTTTAGCTCCCCGTCAGAATACAACAAGCCCTCCCGCAATACCCAAAAAGCACGTCCCGCAAAACAACAAGCAAGTCAGCCCAAAAAACAAACAAATTTTAACAAAAACAAAAAGCACGTCAGCAATACAACAAGCACGTCAACAATTTTAACCCGCCGTCCAACCCAAAACAAAAAGACCCCAGCAAAAACAACAAGCACTAACAAAACAAAAAAGCCCGTCAACAAAACAACAAGCAAGTAAAAATACAAAAAGCACCCTCAACAATTTAACAAAACGTTAACAATACAACAAGCAAATTTAAAAATTTCAACAAAGCACGTCAACAATACAACAAGCACGGCGAAATTTCAACAAGCACGTCAACAATTTCAACAAGCACGGCAGGGAATACAACAAGGGACGTTTTTACAATTTTTCCCAAACCCGTCAAAAATACCCAAAAAGCACTTTAGGGAATACAAAAACAGTCAACAATAAACAACACGTCAACCCAAAACAACAAGAAAGTCAAAAAATACAAAAAGCATGTCCCAAAAATAGAACAAACAAAGTCAAGGGAAAACAAAAAGCGGGAACAATTTCCCAAAAAGCACGTCAACAAAACAACAAGCCGTCAACAAAACAAAACACCCTCAGCAAACAAAACAAGCACGTCAACAATACAACAAACATGTCAAAAAATACAACCCAACACGTCCAAAAAATAAAAACAAGACGCAACAATACAACAAGGGACGTCAACAATACCCAAAAAGCACGTCAACGAAAAAACCCAAAAAGTCAACAATACAACAAACACTTCAACAAAAACAAAAAGCACCCAACAATTTCAACAAAACACGTCAACCCTACAACAAGATGTCAACAATTTCAAAAAAAGCAAAGTCAGCAATACAACAAACAGGGCAACAATACAACAAGAAAGTCGCAATAAAAACAAGCCGTCAACCCCAAAACAACAAGGGATGGGGGAACAATACAACAAGCACGTCAACAAACAACAACATGGCCAAAAATACAAACAAGCCTTTAGCAATAAAAAGCATGTCAACAAAACAAAAAAGCAAGTCAACAATTTTAAAAAAGACGTCAACAATACAACAAAATACGTCCCAAAAATACAACAAGCCCGTCAAAAAATACAAAAAACCACGTCAAAATACAACCCAAACACGTAACAATACAACAAGCACGTCAAAAAATACAAAAAACCCCCGTCACAATAAAAACAAGCACGTTAAATAAAGGGAACCCGGGTAAGTTTTTTCGCAGAAAAAGAACAAACAAAAAAATAAAAAGAGTAAAAAAAGTAGAGTATAATAAAACAAAGGTAGGGGTAACCCTACAAGAAAAAGGGTAGAACACACAAAAAATTTTTGTAATGGAAGAATAGTTTGTTAACGCACAAAAATCACTCTCAATAGGTGTAGTAACACGGAAAGTAGAAACCCTGTATTTAAAACACAAAGTACAGTTAAATTAACAATATTTTTTTTAGTAACATGGAGGTAGGAAAAACCCTATAGTTAAAAACCACAAAGTACACAAAACATAACAATATTTGGTAGTAAACACTGGAGAGGAAAAACCATTAGTAACACCAAAGTACACTTACAAATAACAAAATTTGTAGTGTTGTAACCCCCGGAGAGTAAACCATTAGTAACACACAAAAAATTTCAAATTACCAAAAACAAAAAGGGTAGTAACACTTGGGGGGAGTTTGAACCATATAGTTTAAAAACCAAAGTACACTTAACATAAAAAGAGTAGTGAAATAACACGGAGAGAAAAAACCAAATAGTAACCCCCAAATTTCACTTACACTAAAAAATTTGTTTTAAATAAAAACCTGGAGTAGAACCATAAAGTAACACACAAAGTAAAAACTTACCCCATAACAATAGTTAAAAATGTAAATAACACTGGAGGAAATTGAACCAAAAGTAAAACGGGAAAAATACATTAACATAACAATATGTGTAGTTTTTCCCCGGAGGAAAACCATTTTTTAAAAAAACACACAAAAAACATTACCTTTTTAAAAGTAGTGTAGTAACACTGGAGGTGAAAACCCAAAAGTAACACACCAAAAATAAACTTACCCCCATAACCGTTGTAGTTTTTATAACACTGGAGAGTAAACCAATGTAACACACAAAGTTTCAAATTTCACCAAAAAATAGTTTGTAGTAAAACCCGGGGGAGTAGAAACCCTATAGTAACACACAAAGTAAATTACACTTTAAAAATAGTTGTGTAGTAACCTGGAGAAAGAACCCTAAGTAACACACAAAGCACTTTCACATTAAAAATAGTAGGTAGTAACAAATGGAGAGTAGAACCATATTTGTAACACACAAAGTGCAGTTAAAAATAACAATGTAGTGTAAATAAAAAATTGGGGGAGTAGAACCATATAAATAACACACAAAGTACACTTAACATAACAATGAAATGTAGTAACACTGGATAGTAAAAACCCAAAAAAATTTAAAACACAAAGTACACCCTTTCCCCATAACAATAGGTGTAGTAACATGGGGGGAGTAGAACCCAAAAGAACCCCAAAAAAAAAGGTGAAATTACACAAAAAACATTTACATAAGGAACGAAAAATAAAATAAAAAGAGCCCTTTTTTCCAATTTTACTAGGGACCGCACCCAAAAAACTTTCAAGAAAAATACAATAAAGTACGGGTACAGTTTGGGGCAAAAAATTCTAATACATAAAAAAGAAATCAGAAACAAAACAAGAGTTCCCGCACCAGGGTTGGGGGATCACATTTAAATTAAAATTTTTTTCAAAGTTTGAGTCTTCAAAAATGTCCTTAATTTCTTCGGGGGTTTTTTTTTTTTGGGCTTTTTGAAAATTTTTCTCAGTTACTGAAATAACACAATGAAGCACGAAATTACAAAGTGAACTTCCTTAAAATTTAAAAATTTTCTATTACTTTTTTACCTTTCCTATGATAATTTTAAGTGCAATTTTTTTGATCTAAATAAAAAAATTTTTGTGAACTGTAAATTTTTTTATTAATTCCCATATATAATTAAGGGGGATCTATATTTAATTTACTATAAATAATATATACTAAAAAAATATACTAAAACGAAAAAAAGAAAGTATGCTATTCTATATAAATCTATTCTAGCACTATAAATTTCAATCAATTTTTTCAGAATTTTTATTTAATATACTTAAATTTCCAAATTTTGCCCAATTTATTTCCCGTCAATAAAATTTATTTCTAACATCTGTTTAACAGTGTAAATTGTGCATGGAAAAAGGTGCACCTGAGAGGCATAAGGTAAAAGGGGTGACGAAAATATTATGTATCTTCAAGTTTGGGGTGTGGGGTGGTGGTGTGTGTGTGTGTGTGGTGTGTGTTGAGTGTGTGTGTGTGTGTGTGTGTGGGGTGTGGGGTATTGTGGGGGTGGGTGGGGGGTTTTGTGGGGTGTGTGTGTGATTTTGGGGGTTTTGTTGTGTGTGTTTTGTGGTGTGTGGGGTGTGGGGTGTGTGTGTGGTGGTGAGGGAAGTGAAAATATGAGAATAAAGAAAAAACTTGTTTTAAAAATTTTTTAAAAATTTTTTTTACCCAAATTTATCTTGCATAAGATAATTTTAATTTTATTGTCTTCTTTTTCCCGAGCCCCAAGTGTCTCAAAAAATTAACTTTACCTGACCCACAAGGGCTCAAACTAGAACTTTACCTGACCCACAAGTGTCTCAAACTAGTAACTTTTCCTGACGCACAAGTTTTTCAAACTAGTACTTTACCTGCCTACAAGTGTCTCAACTAGTAACTTTACCTGACCCACAAGTGTCTCAAACTAGTAACTTTACCTGACCCACAAATGTCTCAAACTAGTAACTTTACCTGACCCACAAGTGTCTAAAACTAGTAACTTTACCTGACCCACAAGTGTCTCAAACTAGTAACTTTACCTGACCCACAAGTGTCTCAAACTAGTAACTTTACCTGACCCAAAAGTGTCTCAAACTAGCAACTTTACCTGACCCACAAGTGTCTCAAACTAGTAACTTTACCTGACCCACAAGTGTCTCAAACTAGTAACTTTACCTGACCCACAAGTGTCTCAAACTAGTAACTTTACCTGACCCACAAGTTTTCTCAAACTAGTAACTTTACCTGACCCACAAGTGTCTCAAACTAGCAACTTTACCTGACCCACAAGTGTCTCAAACTAGTAACTTTACCTGACCCACAAGTGTCTCAAACTAGCAACTTTTCCTGACCCCCAAGTGTCTCAAACTAGTAACTTTACCTGACCCACAAGTGTCTCAACTAGCAACTTACCTGACCCACAAGTGTCTCAAACTAGTAATTTTTCCTGACCACAAGTGTCTCAAACTAGTAACTTTACCTGCCACAAATGTCTCAAACTTTGTAACTTTACCTGACCCCCAAGTGTCTCAAAATAACTTTACCTGACCCACAAGTGTCTCAAACTAGTAACTTTACCTGACCCCCCAAGTGTCTCAAACTAGCAACTTTACCTGACCCACAAGTGTCTCAAACTAGCAAATTTACCTGACCCACAAGTGTCTAAAAATAGCAAACTTTACCTGACCCACAAGTGTCTCAAACTAGCAACTTTACCTGACCCACAAGTGTCTCAAACTAGTAACTTTACCTGACCCACAAGTGTCTCAAACTAGTAATTTTACCCGACCCACAAGTTTTCTCAAACTAGTAACTTTACCTGACCCACAAGTGTCTCAAACTAGAACTTTACCTGACCACAAGTGTCTCAAAAAATAGTAACTTTTCCTGACCCACAAGTGTCTCAAACTATAACTTTACCCGACCCACAAGTGTCTCAAATAGTAACTTTACCTGACCACAAGTGTCTCAAACTAGCAAATTTACCTGACCCACAAGTGTCTCAAACTAGCAACTTTACCTGACCCACAAGTGTCTCAAACTAGTAACTTTACCTGACCCACAAATGTCTCAAAAATAGTAACTTTACCTGACCCACAGTGTCTCAAACTAGTAACTTTACCTGACCCACAAGTGTCTCAAACTAGCAACTTCACCTGACCACAAGTGTCTAAAAATAATAACTTTACCTGACCCACAAGTGTCTAAAACTAGTAACTTTACCTGACCCACAAGTGTCTAAAACTAGTAACTTCACCTGACCCACAAGTGTCTAAAACTAGTAACTTTACCTGACCCACAAGTGTCTAAAACTAGCAACTTTACCTGACCCACAAGTGTCTAAAACTAGCAAAATTTACCTGACCCACAAGTGTCTAAAACTAGTAAATTTTCCCAACTTTCATAATGGATATCCCTTAAAATACCGAAAAAACAACATTCTATCACAATATTGAAAATATATAAAGTTTCTGATTTTACCCAACTTTAGTAGACGAATTTTTTTTCTACTTCCAAGGGTTTTCGATTTTATTTTAAAAAGACAAACATAATTTTAACAACCGGAGTTAGAGTTCTATATGGGCGGGTACAAATTTGTGTAAAATTTCGTGTTTTGTGTGTGTGTGTGTGTGTATTTGTGATTTGCATACATATTAGCGTAAGAGGCAGTGAGTGTGTTTTATACATGTGTGTGTGTGTGTGTGTGTGTGTTAGTTACCATTTTGTCCTAGGCACATGTCGATTAGACACTAGGCCTGTGTATCGGAGTAAGTGTGTGTGTGTTGTGTGTTTTGTGTGTGTGTGTGTGGTGTGTGTGTGTGTGAGTGTGTGTGGTGTGTTTTGGTGTGTGTGTGTTGTGTGTGTGTGTGTGTGTGTGTGTTTTCATGTGCGCAGTTTTACGAGTGTATGAATGAGGTGAACAACCCAAACTTCGTTTACGGAAATGCGCCCAAATGAGTGTAAAAAACAAGTGTATGTGTAAAGTTAAATAAATTTACTTAGGTACAAGTACATGTAAAAACACTTACACAATCTATCATACATATTAACGAATATGTAAATTACCCAGGATAACCCAAAAAGTCAGATAAAGTGACTTATTAACATTGTGAGCGGCGCTTATAACTGATCGTTTTCCAAATCATAAGACAAATAACAAAATAAAAAAACGAAGTTTAATACTTATTTCAGTTATTACAACAAACATTCACAAATGCACTTAAGCTGCTTATTAACACCAAAAAAAAAATTATATTTAATGTTGATGAATTGTGTAATATAAATAGAACTCCGAATTTTCACTGAGTGCCAGGCCTTGGTGGGCGAATGGACGGTAGCTGGCTGCGTTGGCTGACCTACGTTTTAGACTGTCTTGGTGGATGTAATTACAGGACGCAGTTTCCTGGTGTTCCCTCCTGTAATTCCACCCACCTGGCAGTTCTACCGTTTGAC
>NC_069420.1:58142771-58170271 GCF_026875155.1 Cherax quadricarinatus
ACACCCCCACACACACACAAACACACACACACACACAAAACACACACAAAAGCAAGTGGATACCCTAGAAAGGGAAGTAGTGGAGGCAGGGAACCATACATATTTTTAAAAGAAGGGAATGACAAAGTCAAAAAGCAGAGAGAAAGGACCCGAGCGCAGGAAGAGGGGGGGCCCAGGAGCGGGTTCGACCCTGAAATCACAATTAGGTGAGTACAATTAGGTGAGAAACCCCACACACCACAAAACACACACACAAACCACAACCCCAAACACACACACATACCCCCATACGGGCAGGAAAGCCAGTAAAGAATTGGAATATGTAACAACAAAATGCAAGGAGGCAGGGAAAGGTTTTTCCAAGGGGAACAGTAACAACGGGAAGCCCGAACGGCCCCGGGTTTACCCGACGGTGAAAGGAGGCAAAAACAAGTGTAATAGAGAATGGAAAAAGTACAGAAGGCAGGAACACCGAAATAGGGAGATCATCGCAGAGCCGGGAAAGGTAAGCACAGGAAAGGGAGGGGGCCCCAGCGAAGTTAAAAATGAATAGCTTCGAGAATCAAGACTGCCCCGGAAAACGTTGTATGCCACATCAGGAGGAAGCCCAACAGTAAAAGACCAAGTGATCAGTTGGGACAGAAGGTGGAGAACTCACAAAAAAAGATAGGAGGATGTGAGGGGCTGAACAGGAGTTTAAAGTTAGTTTTACAGTAGAGACAGGAAGGGGGGTTAGGAGACAGCAAGGGAAGGGGGAAAATCAAGAGGGAATTACCAACAAGTGTTGGGGGTGAAAATACAAAAATGAGGAGGAGGTGAAAAAGCTCTTAATGACCTTTACACCCCAAAGGGGTGGGACCGGACAAACTCTTTCCCCCAAGGGGGCCCTTTGAGAAGGAGAAAAAGATGCTGTGCGTGCCTCTAACCACAAATCTTTAAACATCCCTTTAAACGGGCAAAATCCTGAGAAAAGGAAGACACTAATTAGTCCCCTATTTAAAAAAAGAAACAGAAAGAGGCACTAAATACAGACCTATGTCCTTTAATGTATTTTGTGAAAGTCATGGAAAAGATTATCAGGGTGAGAGTGGTCGAACACCTGGAAAGAACAAGTTATAATGAAAACGCATGGTTCAGGAAGGCAAATTTTATCACAAAAAAACCTGGGTTTTTTTTGACAAGGAAAAAGAAGTAAGGGACCGGGGGAGGGGTGGGGAGATTGCGTTTTCCTGATCGGAAGGGCCCTTTTACACGTTCCCCACAAAGATTAGGCAAAGTGGAGGGATCGGGGCGAAAGGAAAAGGGAGGGCACGGGGGGGGGGGGGGGGCATGGATTGGGGAATACCTGACAGGGAGGCAGCAACGAGTCTGGTACGTAAAAGAGGTATAAACATTTGGGCGCTTTGTTACAGGGGGGCCCCCACAGGGGTCAGTTCTAGGCCCCAGTCTATTTTTGATATATGTAACGACATGAAGGAAGAAATAACTCTAAAAGGGGCCCCTGTTCGCAGATGACTTTTAAAAGTTGATGAAAAAAATTAAATCGGACGAGGAAAAGGCAGGACTGCAAAGAGCCCCTTGCCCAGGCTGGACATTGGTCGAGCAATTTGGCTTTTTCGAATTAAACCAGCCAAATGCAAAGTCAGGGAAAGATTGGGGGGGGGCAAAAAAGGACTGCAGACAGAGTATAGGTAGGGGGAAAAAAGCCCACAGACCTCACTCGGGAAAAAGCCCTTTGGGGGTGCCCCCTAACCCCGAGCACATAAAGGGGAGGAAACCACATCAACCAAATAACCGTTGCAGCATACGGGCGCCTGGAAAAACCTGAGAATGGGTTTGGGGGATCCCTTAAATTAAGGAATCGTTAAAGGGACACTGTACACGTGTATGTTGGGCCCCAACGGAGTATGCACCACCATCTGGAACCCACCCCTTTGGGTCAAGCCGTCAAGAAGTTAGAGAAAGTACAAAGGTTCGAAACCAAGGGGCAAGCCCCCAGAGCTCAAGGATTTGTTCGAGGGGAAATTTAAAGGGAAAAATCGGACTAAACACACTGGGGGGACAAAAGGGGTCAGGGGAGACATGGAAAAAATGGAGATAACGAGGGTTAAAAGGAAACAAAATTTTTGGATGGTAAAAAAATTTTTTCAGATTGGGGTTTGTTTGGGGAAAAGGAAGCCCAGCCTTGCCGTTTTTTTTCCCGGGATGGTCTGCCCCCGATGAAAAGGGAGGCAGGGGTAGAGCCTCACTTTGCCATTCCCGTGACCCCCCCCCCCAACCACAAAGTCACAAGCCTACAAGGGATCTCCTAAAAAAAAGGGCACATGGTTTTTTGGGATAACTAAAACTATGCAATATAACACAGGGATCACAACAAAGCTGACAGCCCGGTCATGTTCCGTTTTGTCGCCCTCGACATACCAAAACTATCAATAGGCTAAAACAGGCAGGCGGATCGGGGCTGTTCTATACAATAACAAAATTCATTATAATTTTAAAAACAAAGGGAAAGGGTTATCAAAATGGATTTTACGTAATGGGTTTAAAACGTAATCATTCCAAACTATAAGCCCCAAAATCTTGTACAATAGGGGATGGAATTAAATCGATCGATCTGTTTTCAAAGCCCTCTAGGGATTCTGAGGAAAAATTTAAATAAATATAAAAAAGGGGTGAAATTAAAAAAAAAAGATTTTGGTGCCCCAAACAAAAAAACTGCCCAAATTCTCAGAAAACGGAGAGAACGGAACACGAAAAAAAAAATTTTAAAAAATTTAATCATTTTATAACAAACATTGACAATTTCCTTCATCTGGGAAACATCTATTTTATAAGCCCTAGTACTTTTAAAAACCCAAATTTCGGCAAAGGGTGGGGTTTTTCATATGCAGAATGGTTATATCTCTGGTGGGAAAACTTTTTCCCTCTGAATGGTTTAACACATGCCTTGACTGGGGGAAAATCTAAACGAGAAATCTACAAAAGTTTAATTTTGTGGGTTTTCCATTATTTGGGTCGATACAAAAAAGGAGAAACGAAAATTCGGGTTTGGGTTTACCCTGACTGTCTTTTTAAGGGGGGGAAAAAAGAGTAAAAGAGGTTTTTTTTTTTCGGGCATCTTTCACATTGTCCTGGGTAGAAAATATCATAAACCATCGCTTTTCAAATTTTCATATAAACAAAATGCGTTTCTTTGTCCCTTACCAGTATTTAATTTCTCAAACCCTTTTTACTTATACCAGAGAAAATTTTCAACTATTTCGAAAAGGTCCGACAAATTTTTTGTTTGGGAGAAAAAGGCTTTTTCGGATTGTTAAAATTTTTCGGCATTACTCTTGAAATTTATTTTGGGATTTTTTGGCGGTTTAGCAGGGCTATTAGTTACTCTAGTAAATTCTGCTTTTAAATTTAAAGAAGTGTTTAAACGGATTCTTCAAAAAAACACTCTGAGCCATGCTGGTACGAGTTGCTACGAAATAAATCAGGGTTGAAATTTGGGTTTTGGGGTGGAATATAACAACCCATAGGGTAAAGTTTTGTCTACCCCCAACAATGCATTTTTGGGGAAATTCCCTTTTGGAAACTTTGAAAAGCAAAAATTATGGCAAAATTGAACATCTGGATACTTCATCCCAAGTTTCAATTGGGGTTGATAGTGGCTCTCAGGACACCCCCAAGAAACCTTTTTATTGGTTCTTTGGCAAACCCCCCATTGCTAGCAGGATGATGGGGGAAACAATGGGGGATTTAGAGATCTTGAAAAAGTACAAAAATTTTTAAAGGGAAATCCCATTACAGAATTCCCCTCCATTATCTGTTCCCAAAGGACTTAGGGGTGGATCCCTGCGGGGGGGGGATAACCGTTTTTTAAAAACGCTCAAGCTACTGTCTCGGCAGTTTATCTCCCAATGGGAAACTAACTCACAATTTTCTGGTGAAATGGTCAAACCATAACACACAGATTTTTTGTTCCCTTTGGGAAAGGGAACTTTTAAAATTTGGGTTAAAAAATCAAGGGCAACCTTCCCAGGGTTCGCTGGGGTTTGGGGTACATTTGGATTGGATTAGGACCATTGACTTTTCCCTTTTATGTTGCATACAGCCCATACATTTTTTAAAACATACTCGGAAATTTTTTTTTTTTCCAGTTGCCAACTGGCCAAAAGTATTTCATTTTGGCTTGTTTCACAAACGACCCCATACCAGGGTTGAAAACACCTGGTGCATCGTAAAATTTGCGTAAGCTAATTCACTATTGACTGGGGAAATTTAATAACGGGTTTAAACTCTTCTGCTTGGATTTACCCAACTGGGCTGTTCAAATACAGTAATTTTTGGGCTCATTACAAAGTCACAAAAATGGGTCTGGTGGCTTCACAGAAAGGGAAAAAGATTTTTCCTGGGCGGAATCGAATCACACCAGCCAATGGGATTGTTTTTTGGGCTTTTTTGACATCCTCGACAGAAAAATGGGGGATCTGCAGTAATTTAAACAAAAAAGGGGTGAGAAAAAAAGCATTTTGCGACTAAAATTCGATTTGGGCCAAAGGTAAATGTTAAAAAGGGGGGTTTAAACCCTTTTTGGATGTAAAGGGGCCATTGGCAAAACCTTTCCCAGTGGGGTTGTTTTTTTTTGGAAAAAAAGGTATCAGGGGCGCAGGGTCTGTCAAGACATAAAAGGGGGTACTGGTAAAAAAAAGTCTGGGAAAGTGTTTTAAAGACCTTTACTATTGCAAAGCTTCTTGCCCTTTTACGTATAATTACTTTTCACCCTTCGAAAGGGGACTGGGCAAGCAAATCCCATTTTGCGTTGTATTGCCATCAGTTTTCTACCCTAGTACGGCCCTATGAAAATTGAACTGGGGCATCATTGTTAGTAAAAGGGCTTAGAAAAATTCTGGGAATTTAAAAAAATTGGAGCAGATTTTAAGCTTTTTTTTTGGGATTTTGGAATGCTCTTTTTTTGAGGGAAGGGCCCAAAAACAAAAGGAGCAACTTTTTTAAAAAAATCATTTGGGAGGGGGCAGCTAGGGAAAGAAAAATTGGCAATGAAAGATTTATAAAAACCTGCTAAGCCCAAAAAGGGAAATTTTCACGGAATCACAGTTTTGGGGTTTTTAAAAAATTTAGAAACTACGTTACTTTACTTTGATCAGTGTAACCCCTGGGAGTGACACTTACCAAAAACAAAAATTTCTGACTGAAAAATTGACATTTAGACATTTTGTTTCTTTAAATTGGCTTCTTCAAGCTTACCAAGAAACTACATTAGTTTTTTCCCAAAGGTTTTGTGACCCCACGTTTTTAGACATGACGTTTTAGGGTTTTAAAAGTACACCATAATTGAAATTACCTATGGGGACCTCTAAAAAAATTTTAAGCCTGACCCCTTGGAAAGTGATAGGGGGGGGAATCGTAACCCAAAACGCCATGGGAGGAAGTGATAATACCTGTGGGAAAGGGGGAAAAAGGGTTTTTCCCTTTTGGGGCTGTCCTCGTGAAGAGGGATTTGCCAAAAACCTTGTAAAAAGGGCCCGGGGGCGAGAAGACTTTGTTACCCTCCGATATTGCGAAAAAGGGTCCCCTAGACGGGAAGGGGGAAAAACGATCGGGAAATGGTTTTCGGATTTAATTTCCCTTTAAAGTAAATCACCGGGGCCAAGTGCCGTCCTTTTTAGGCCGGATCAAGGGGGGGCTTCCAGGGTGAATTGCTGGGGTGCAAAAAACCCCCTCATTGAGCATTTAAATTG
Organism: Cherax quadricarinatus; assembly: GCF_026875155.1. Lineage (NCBI taxonomy): Eukaryota > Metazoa > Arthropoda > Malacostraca > Decapoda > Parastacidae > Cherax > Cherax quadricarinatus. The sequence continues at coordinate 58,148,522 of NC_069420.1, forward strand.
AAAAAAAAAAAATTCCTTTTGCGACAGAAAATTTGGGGGAATGAGGCATTCTTTTCGCGGGTTATAAAAATTAGGTCAGTACCGGGGTTCAAGGGGAATACGAGGGGAAACAATAAGTTCGTTAAAAACCCATCTTCTCACCGGGAAAGGAAAGGGGTTTTACGCCCTTTTTGTTAAACAAGTCAAAAAAACGTTTGACCCGTCGGGGAAAAGTCAGGGGAGCTAATCTTTTCCCCCAACTGGTGGGATAAAATTGATCCGGGGGGGGAAGGTGGATAAGGTCCCCCACTGTTGAAATAGAAACCGACCCCCGGTCGGGTTTGGCACGTCACCCTTTTACTTAAAACAGGGAAAGGATGTGAAAATGGGTCAACGAGGTTGGTATTTGCTCTAAACAAACCCACTGTGCCCCAAAGGGTTTTTAAGCAAGGGGAAAATGGTTTAAACTGTCTCTTACAAAAAGAAAGGGAAAGGGTTTCAACAAAAAAACCCTTTGCCTTGCGGGAAATTTAAACTGTCTTAGGACTTTTAACACCTTCTGGAACTTTTGGGAACAACAACAGACACTCTATTGGGGCCCACTGGGCCCAAACAGAGACGCCCTTTCTGCAGAGGGGCAGTGACATAAACAAGAGATGGCTTACAAGTTTAAATTTTAATTTTTTTCTGACAAGGCATCCCCTGTGGAAAAACCTACTACTCGAACTAGCAGTCATTGCGGGGAAAAAGGGTTGTGCACTCAAGGGAAAGCCGGGAGTGTCCGGGGCAAGGGCAAAAGGGAAAACAAAAATGCAAGGCTGAAGGTATAGGTGGAACACGACGGGGGGTGACAGAAAATTTCAAGGGCCTGGGCCGCTTTGGGGTTCGCTATGGGGAATGCATTGGCTTTAAGGACTTAATGAGTTTAAACATACCCCGCAGCAGATGGGAAAGGGGGTTTTGATTCCAAGGGGGGGGAACCCCAGAATGGGAAAGATCAAGGTTTGGGCCCAAATTTGGGGATGCCATCGGTACGGGGGCGAGCACAATGCGTAAGGGGCTCCCCATGGAAGCAAATCCCGTAGAAGGTCACCAGGGAAAGAATCTGGTCGACAAAAAAGGAAAAAAACAAACAGTAAAGTCTTTTTCCTTGGATAGTAAAGGTGAGCAAAGTCTGACCTCGGGGCTCGGGAGAAGGGGAAACCCGCTTTCCCCCACTAAGGGAGGTTACGTAGTTGGTTCAAAAAAAAAGGAGGAAAACGTCGTAATGCTTCTCTTTAAAAAAAGCTTTTAATATTTAAATTTTTAAATTCCTAACCAAAAATTTTATTTTTAAAATTTAAAAAAACCAATGTTTTTAAGGAGTTATAACAAAAAGAAAGGGGTTTGGGCAGGAAAGGGTTTTACTTAAAAAACCTTTTTTCGTAGAGAGGTTAAGACAAACAGAAAAGGGTTTTTCAAACCAAAAGGGTTTCTTAACTTCATAAATTCCGGACTGGAGTGTTACCATCAAAAAACACTTTTCAAACTCAAGGCTTTGGGGGCTTTCCCCCAAGGAATTGGGCCCGGGGTTGGGGTTTTTAAAATCTTTTTCCCTCTCTGGTTAAAGGACCGGCGTTAAATAGATTTTGGGCGCCCCGGATTTCCCCGAATTTAAGATAATGAGGGGTTCTGGTTCTTTGTAAAACCTCTGTTTCCCCTTTTGCTTTGCTTGGAAAGGCCACGGAACTCTTTTTTGTGGGGTTGTAAGACATTTCACCCGGGTGATGGTCCATGTTTATTTATAAGTAAAGGGGGGAAAAATTTTTTAGTACCAAAAAAAAGGGTTTTCAGGTTCAAGGGGGATGGGTTGACTTTACAATAAAAAGGGGCCCCGGGTAAAACCACAATTTGGGGGAACCTCCCCGACTTTGGGGACTTTTTGTTAAAAATACCGGGGGGTCCCGGGGAAAAATTGGTTTTAACCCAAAAAAGGGTTTGGAAAACCCATAAAGGGTTTGGGAGTTTTTTAAGTACCAAAAAAAAAGGAAAAAAGGGGGACAAAGGTTTTGGGGAAAGGCAAATAAAAGGCCCCCCTTCCCTTTTTGGTCCTCCCGAGCCTTGGGTTTTTGGCAAACCCAATTTTAGGGAAAACCCAAAACGGAAAACGGGTGGCGTTTCTTTTCTTTTTAACCTTTCAAAGGAAAAAATTGCGGGTAATAAGACCCAGTTCAAAAATTTTTTGGCCACCGGTGGTTTTGATTTTTTTGGGAAGTTTTTCCCTTCCCAAACCAAAATTAATTTAAAAAACATTTGAGGGTGCGGGGGGGAAAGGGGGGGAAGGGCTCTCCTTTCCGTTTCTTATTTAAAAAACTCCAGATGGGGGCCATCAAAATGGGGATTAGCCGGTTTTAAATGCGGTAAACCAACCTTCAAGGTTTTCGGGTCACCCTTAAAAAAAATGGCATAGCATCATACGATCACGGGGCTGAAATTACGCAGGGGTAGAAGCTTAGTAAAGTTTTTAAATATTTTTATAAGGGGTTTCTCGAATTTTGGGCTGACAAATCAATGGTTTTACTAGCAGCATGTGCTGAGGCATCGCTTGAGAAACTTTAGGGCATGTTTTCAAAATGTAAAAAAGACTTTTGAGAAACAAAAGAAAATGGTTTAAATGAGGGAAAACCAACCCCGGGACTTAAATGGGGGGAAAAAAAGCCTTTAAATATTTTGGGATAAGAATTAAAAATTGACAGGTCACACAGTAAGCAAAGAATTCACACCCAAAAAAAATATTAAATGAAATGAAGAAAAACTTTTTGGGAAAAACAAGAGAACTTGTACTTTACTCAAAACCGATTTGCTCAACTTTTACTTTAAATTGAATGAATTTGGGGGACAGTGAGTTTCTTTACTTTTTAATGCAACAGGGAAAAAAAACAATAAAAAAGATGAAATGGGCTCAATAAAACTTGTGCAAAAAATAAAACCCGAGGCACAATTCACTGAAATAAAAAAAAATGGCACAGAACGAGAAAAAAGGGAAAATTTCAACACAAAATTTGCACAAAAATTATTGAAAATTTAGTCCCAAAGTGCAATAAAAAAATTTAATTTCACACACAAAAAAAGAAATAAATCAAGAAATGAACACTTTAAAAATCTTAAAACATCAACAACCCTTAAAAAAGCAAAAAAAACAATTTTTCTCTAAAAGAAAACTTAAAAAAATTTCACTAAGAGTGAATTTGTTAAAGAAAAAATGAAAAAAAATTAATAGTGAAAACAAAAAACAGAAACCCAAAAATTTTTAACACTTACATGATGCAGAACACAACAATTACATGATGCGAACACAACACTTACAAGGGTGGGAGAACCCAAAAACTTACTTTAAAGCAGAACCCAAACAACTTTCAGTGATGCAGAACACAACACTTACGTGAAGGGGGGGAAAAAAAACCCTTACAGTGATGCAGAAAAAACAACACTTAAAAATGAAGCAAAACAACACTTACAGGGGACAGACACAACACTTTCAGGATGCAGAACCCCCACCTTACAAATGATCGGGAAAAAAACACTTTCAGTGATGGGGAGAACACAACACATCCCCCAAAAAACAGACTAGATTTTTTTTGCAATGAAAATTGATGTGTGAAAAAAATTTTTTAAAAAAGTTTTTTGCTTGCCCAAAACCCAATTGGGGCCAAAATAAAATTTGGGGGGTTTTGGGGAAATAAGACAAATTAGACCAGGCTAAATGGGAAAAAAATATTAACACAAGAAAAGTTCAACACCCCAGGGAACAAAACAAAAAAAACACAAAAGCTGGGAAGAAAAAAAAAATAACAGACAACCCCTGATTGTGAAGCAGGGAAAAAGAGGTGAAAAATTTACTGAAAAACTTCCCCTGGAATCTAAACACAAGGGGATTCTGAAGTGTAACACAAGTTCCCCATACTTCCCTGGAAACTGAGGGAACCCCAAGGTGATTCTGAAAATGTAAACACAAGTTTCTATTTTACTGGGAAAACTGAGAACACAATGTGATTCTAAATGTAACCAAGTTCTAAACTGCCCCAAAATATTCACACACAACAAAGGTAAAAAAACAAGGTCTTTACTTCAAGTTATAAAAAAAAGAAACACAAAAACAACAAAACATGAAATAATAGCAACAAAAAAATTTAAAACTTTAATTAAGAAGAGAAAAAAAAAATATTGCAAACAGTAAAAAAACACTGAGTTGATCAAGAGTTTACTGAATGTCACTAAGAGAAAAAACACTGGAAAAACCCAAAAGAAAAAATTTTTTCAACATCGAAATTTTTCTCTATGAAAAAAAAAAATATTATCGCTTAACGACTTGGGGGGAAGAATGGGGTTTAAGGTTTGGAGAGTAGAGGATTGTTTAAAGTCGTCTTGCTGCCCGTCCCCTTTCCCCAGGTTTATCGTAGAATTTCGCTTACATTTGTTATTGAAATTAAAACAGGGGGGCCTTTTTTTAAAGGTGGGGCCCACTGTCGAAAACACACTCTAGCTCTTGGCCCCTATGTGGTCCTTAAAATAGGTGCACCAACCCTTTGTAGTTCACCAAAACACTCCAAGAAGTTAGGTGAGTGGGGAATGGGTGAGGTTTGTTTTTGGTTTTTTGGGTTAACAGGGCTAAGACCGACAATGGTGCCCACAAAACCCTGGTCTGGGTAGCTGGGGTTTTGGGGGTTTAAAGGCGGAAGCCCACTGAGGAAAAGCCACACAGGGCCCAAAGAAATTTCTAAGCCGGGGCGGCTTAAAAACAACCCCCAAAAAATACAGCACAACAAAGGAAAAAAAAGACAAATCCCCGGGTGGCTTTTTGGGGCTTAATCCAAGCGATGAAGACTACCACGTGGCTTACTTTTGGTACTGGGGGGAAGGGCACCGGGTTTTGTTGCTGCGGCCTTTTCTTAAACCCTCACACAGAAAAAGCTTGATAACTTCACCGAAGAGCACAAACAGGGGGGAAAATGGCTTGGAGGCAAAATAAATTTTGGGTTTAAGAGACTAGGCCCCGGGGAAGGGCTTCCTCACCACCCGACTGGAAGCTGACTTATTTTTTCAAATTAGGGCAACCCCCCGGGGGTTTATGCAAAAAAAGCAGATAAACACAAAACAAGGAGACGGACCAGTGAAATTTAAAGAAAAAGCTGGGGGAGGCCTTTGGGGGGAGACTGGGTTGAGGTAGTGGCTTGCGTTAACCTCAGTGGCCTACTGGTGGACCCCGAAATCTCCGTTTTTGCTTGGGCGAAACTTTTTCTCCAAAAAAATCGCGGTTTAAACGTCAGGAAAAAAAGGCCCCCCCGGTCCGCTGCCCCATTTATCGAAAGGGGGTTTTTAAATGGGATATCGGGGTTTTTAAAGGAAAACACAATTGTTTTTAAAGGGGGAAATAAATTGTCAGACGGGTTATGAGGAATGGAGCCCAACCCTTTCCGTGTTCTTTTCCCGGAAGGTCTGCGCCGAGTGAGAGGGAGGCAGAGGTACGAGCCTACACATGCGCATCCCGTGACGTCACACAAAGTCACAAGCCTACAAGGGATCTCCTATCTAAAGCACATGGATGATACTAATATGCTATGCTATATAACACAGGGATCAGCAACTATGCTGACAAAGATACTGCAGGGAATAGACAAGGTGGACAGAGATAGGATGTTCCAGAGAGGGGACACAGGGACAAGGGGTCACAACTGGAAGCTGAAGACTCAGACGAGTCACAGGGACGTTAGGAAGTATTTCTTCAGTCATAGAGTTGTCAGCAAGTGGAATAGCCTAGCAAGTGAAGTAGTGGAGGCAGGAACCATACATAGTTTTAAGAAGAGGTATGACAAAGCTCAGGAAGCAGAGAGAGAGAGGATCCAGTAGCGATCAGTGAAGAGGCGGGGCCGGAGCTGAGTCTCGACCCTGCAACCACAATTAGGTGAGTACAATTAGGTGAGTAACACACACTTATATATATACACACACATACACAAACACACTCATCAACACACACACACACAACACACACACACACACACACACACACCACACCACACACACACACACACACTACAAACACACACATACCACACAAACACACACACACACACACACACACACACCACACACACACACACTACACACACACACACACACACACACACACACACACACACATACACACACACACATACACACACACACATACACACACACACACACACACACAACACTACACACACACACACACATACACACACACACACAACACACTACACAACAAAACACACACAACAACACAACACACACAACACACATACAACACACACCACACACACATACACACAACACACACACACAAACACACACACACACACACACAACCACACACACACACACACACACATCACACACACACACACACATCCACACACACATACACAACACAACACACACACACACACACACACAACACACAACACACACACCACACACACAACACACACACACAATACACACACACATACACACACACACACATACACACACACACACACACACACACGATCTGGGTGACTTAACCAAAAGGAATCGACTGGGGAAATTGGACCCACATGGGGGCCAAGATACATGGAGGGCAAAGATGAGGAGGTGGTACGGGAAAACTTATGTACCAACAGTAGGGACACTAAAAGGAGAGAGGAGAGGATAAACCAGAAAGGGCTGATTGTATTCACCTTGAGTGGCGATTCGAGGAATCCATTCAAGCCCCCTTGGGGCCAGGACCATGGGGTTTTTAAGCTTCGAATAACAGTAGGTACAATGGAGGGGGAGCGGGAAAGGGCCCAGGCGAATGAAGCCAACTCAAAAAAGGGGATACATAGGATGAGGAATTCTGAAGGAGTTCAGGGGGAAGAAAAACGGCAGGGAACCCGTTAATGAGATGAGGTTTTATGTAGCAAAAAAATGCAAGGGGTGAGGAGAGGTTTGTACCCAAGGGGAACGGAATAATGAAAAAACTAGGGTGGCCATGGGTTTTCCCCAAAGGTGCAGGGAGGCAAAAACAAAGTGTGCTAGGGAATGGAAGAAATATAGAACAAAGGACCAGGGAATAAGGAGACAGTCGTAGAGCCAGAAAAGAAAATGCACAGATAAGAAGGGAGGGCCCCAAAAACAATATGAAAATACATAGCAGCGAAAACCAAATCTGACCCCAAATGTTGTACGCCCAAACGGAGGAAAACAACAGTCAAGGGCCAGGTAATCAGGCTAAGGAAGGAAGGGGAGGGGACAAACAAGAAAAGACCCTGAAGTATGTGAGGAATCAACAAGAGATTCAAAGAATGTTCACAGAGGAGAAAAAGGGGCTCCAGAAAAGCGGGAAGGGGGGGCACACCAACATTGTGGACACGTGCACACAACGGGAAGAATGAAAAGGCTTTTGGTGAGCTAGTTCCTCAAAAAGGGAATGGGGCCCAATAACATCCCCCCATGGGTATTGAGAGAGGGGGCAAGGGGGCTTGTGTACCCCTAAAACAAAATTCAAAACTCTTCGAAAAAAGGAGATTGCCGGGCATGGAAGACAGCAAAGTATTTCCCCCAACTTTTAAAAAAGGGGAACAGAATGAGCATTTTAAACTACAGCCGTGTCATGACTGTATAGTACAAAATCTGAGAAGATTTCAGGAGAAGAGGGTGGAACACCTAAAAAGGAAGATTCATCAACGCAGCCAAACGGTTTCAGGGAGGGGGAAACCCTGTTCACAAACCTTGGAGTTCTATGACAGGTGACAGCAGAAAGACAAGAGAGGGAGGGGTGGGGGGGATTGCTTTTTTGGACTGCAAGAAGGCGTTTGACACAGTTCCACACAAGGATTGATCAAAAACTGGAGGCCCAAAACGGGGAAAAAGGGGAAGGGCACTACAAGGGGTCGGGAATACTTGTCAGGAAGACAGCAGCGGGTCTGGGGGTGGCGAGGGGGTCAAGTGGGCACCTGGGACCAGCGGGGGCCCACGGGGTCATCCTAGGACCCGTGCTGTTTCTGGTATTTGTGAACGACTGACGGAAGGAATAGACTCTGAGGTGGGCCCTGTTTTCAGATCGTGAAGTTTATGAGAAGAATTCACTCGTCGAAGACCAGGAAAAACTCAAGGGTCTGGACAGGGTGCAGACCTGGTCCAGCAATTTGGGTCCTGGAGTTCATCCTACCAAGTGCAAATCATGAAGATTGGGGGGAATGGCAAAGAAAACCAAGACGGGTACAGTCTGGGGGCCCGAGACTACAAACCTCATCAAAAAAAGATTTGGGGGGTATAACACCAGGCACATCTCCTGAAAACGACATCAACCCAAAAAACTGTGCAGCATATGGGCGCCTGCAAAACCCCAGAACAGCATTCCCACTCTTAATAAAAGGGAAACATTCGGGGCCCGTACACCGTGTTCGTTACCCAAATTGGGTTTTCGGCACCATTTGGAACCCAACCCTAGCCAAACACGTAAAGAAACTAGGAAAGTGCAAAGGTTTGCAACAAGTAGTCCCAGAGCTAAGAGGGAGTCCAACGGGGGAGGTTAAGGGAAATCAAACCGACGACTGGAGGACAGTAGAGATAGGGGGGACATGATCACGACATACAAAAATACTGTGAGGATATTTGACAAGGTGGACAAAGACAGGATGTTCCTGAGATTGGACTCAGTAACAAGGGGAACAACAGTTGGAAGCTGGAAGACACAGATAATTCACAGGGATGTTAGGAAGTATTTCATCAGCCACTGAGTTGTCAGTAAGTGGAATATTTGGGAAGCGATCCTAGTGGGCAGGTTCCATCATAGCTTTACAGCAGAGGTATGATAAGCTCAAGGCTCAGGAGAGTGTACCTAGTAGCGATCAGTGAAGAGGCGGGGCCAGGAGCTCGGACCGGACCCCCCGCAAACCTCTCTACTAGGTGAGTACAACTAGGTGAGTACATAACACACGCACATACTACACTCACTAACACACTCACACACACACAACACACACAACACATTCACACACATACACACACACACACACACACATACACACGCACATACACAACACACACGTACCTCAAATACACACACAGACACACACACACACACACACACACACACACAACATACACCAAATAAACGCCGCTTGAAAGAACAATGTAATCAGTGATAAGAGGGAAAAAAAAAAGCCCCTTTATGGAAAAAATGTGTTTACCAGTGTGGACGTTATAGAAATCATTTTACCTCATTATTATTTTGATTGTATTTATAATATTATGACCAGGAAGTCTTTAAATATAATTACATATATAATATAGGGGGTGGCAGGAGGAAAATCTCAAATACAGCCTTCAGGGAGAACCTTGAGTTTTCCCGGAGCAAGTTTATTCTTTTCTCTGGAGGATGAGTGCGTCCCTATTAGAGTTTGGAGGTGGTACCTCCCTTATTTTATTATATAGATTTATAATATATATATTATATTTTCATTTATTATATATATATATATATGATATATATTTATATTATATATATATTTATTTATATCTTTCAACACACCGGCAGCATCCCTACCGTGGGCGGGGTGGCCCAAAAGGAAAAAACGAAAGTTTCTCTTTTTACATTTAGTAATATATACAGGAGAAGGGGTACTTAGCCCCTTGCCCCTTTAATTTTAGTCGCCACTTACAAACGCATGGCTTAGGATGGAAGAATTCTGTTTCTCTTCCCCCATGGAGATAAGATGAAACTAAACAAGAACAAGAAATAGAAAGAACAATAGGCAGAAAAACCCAGAGGGGTGTGTATATATATGCTGGTTACTTGTGTGTGCAGTGTGACCTAAGTGTTAAGTAGAAGTAGCAAACGTTTACCTGTAATCTTGCATATTTATAGTGAGACAAAGGACACCAGCAATCCCTACCATCATTGTAAAAACAATTACAGCTTCGTTTTACACTCACTTGGCTGGGACGGTAGTACCTCCCTGGGTGGTGCTGTCTACCCAACCCTACTAAATATAAATATATACTACGTATTATATTTAATTATTATGACACGAACGATGGTATTGAATCATTAACAACACTGCGACGAGACGAGGGATTCGAACCCATGTCGTTTTTTCGCTGAGCGAATAAATCACAGGCGATTATAAACCCACGGGTCCACTACATAGCTACAAAAATCAAGCACCCTAGCAGAGCTAGGGGTTTTATCTTGATCAGAGGGCAATGCTAATGCAGGTACTCTGAATGACGTTGGTTCGAATCCTCGGGCTATTTGCAGTGTTGTTATTGATTGCACTAACCACTCGTTGTAGTCATAATAAAATAATACGGCTTGTGGACGCTCGTCACCAAAACGGGATTAGTATTAAAATATCTAGAGGCACCCGCAAATGTGGAGAATTTTTTCAGGGAGGGGTATCAGCTTATTTAGTGATATGGTATGTGAACATTTTGATGAACAACGTAAACAACGAGGGTTGCGATCCAACGAAGTGTAGTGTGACATTCGTCAAAGAACTCTATGCTTCTAATATACTAATCGGATATCCGGGCATACTACGGGGTTCAGATAATTTACCCAGGTAAGTGTTCTTAACTCGTGATGTACTTCTATTGGTAGACTGCGCTGTGTGTATAAGTTACGAGGTAGTCACTTATCATAAAAACCCTGGTGATAAGTGGACCTTTGAGTCACTATTCACCACACCCCCTAGGGTTAATTATTATTAACGATACAATTCTATTACAGGCCCGTTGAGAAGTGGATGAGGACAGCTTCTCAAACCCTCGCCTGCAGGGCGGCTGTGTGGACGATAGATGTCTTATCAGCTATGTATACTCCATATATTTTAATCTTTAACCTTAGCTGGTAAACCATTTTCTAACAAGATCACCAATATGTCCTCGGATCAATTAGCTCTGGCAGGTAGTGCCTTGTTTTTTGGTAGGGATTGTGATGGTCCAGGGGGGTTAGAGCGTCTATGGGTTTTTCGCTCATCATAGGCAGGGCCCAAAATACATGGGTTTCGAATCATTGGCTAGTCGTTGTTGTTGTTATTGATATATATATATTTATATATATATATATATATTTATATATATATAATTATATTATATATATATATATATATTATATATATATATATGGTTGTGCCGAATATGTAAAACTGGTCATTGGCAAGAACTCATTTTAAATTAAGTCCTTTCTGAAATTTTTCTAATACGCTTAGAGGGACATTTTTTCATTAATGTTAATGTATGAAATTTTAATTTTGCCTCCAAAAGAATCTTAGAAGACTTACTACCTTATTATAACAAAAGAGCAATTTTTGAAATTAAAATGGTATAAAATTCCGACAGGTTGTTAGGGAAGACACATATGAAACAGTTACGGTATCTTTATTTCGACAAACGTTTCGCCTATCTGTAGGCTTCTTCAGTCAAGTACTGAAAAGTTGATAGATGCAGGAAGTTACTTGAAGACGATGTAATCATCCATCACCTTAAAGTTTGAGGTGGTCAGTCCCTCAGTCTGGATGAAGAAGCATTGTTCCGTTGATCTGGTACTAATAGGGATGTTGAAGTGGGCTGGATGGAGCCTTATATAGGCAAGAATGTGTGGACGTTAGAGTCACTTGAAGAGGTAAGAACTCAGATGTTGAGGAGGTCAGGTCCCTTTCAAATCCAGCCCGTTCTCACTTGTAGTGGTTGTCGAAGTTGATTGTAGGTCTGTTCCAAGATACCCTTGTGTTGCAGTGTCTGACAGATGAACATTAAAATGCTATAAATACCGACAGGTATTTTTACTCAGTATTTTATCACCATGGAGGGTGGATGCGACTGATACATCGTCGCTTCAAGTCTCGTATGCTTCTATCAACTTTCTGTACTCGACTGAAGAATAAGCCTACATGTGTAGGCGAACGTTTCGAAATAAAGATTACTAATGTTGCATATGTGTCTTACCTAACAACAAGAGCAATTTATTTAGCCTAATCCAACTAAATATATTTTAATAAGTTTACAGTTATTTAGTACTAATTACAAAACACAATGAAATATATTTTTTTCGCTAGGTTCAGGAATGATTTTGGCGAGATTTTTGCATACACACATTTTCAATTGTCCTTTTGGCAAGATGAGCGTTGCTATTTAAGCAATTGAGCGCAAGTTCTGCCTATTCAGGCACGACATATATAGATATATATATATATATTTATATATATATATATATATATATATTTTATATATATATATATATTATATATTTATCATTATTTATATATATTTAATATATTTATGTAATATTATATATATATTATATATATATATCTATATGTGTGGTTTGTGTGTGTAGTAATTCCTTTTCTGTATAAATTACTAAAAATAAGAAAAACTTTATAAAGATGGGAATGTGATTGTGCATGGATGTAGTGTAGATGATAAGAGATGATACCAGGTGTATGAATAAAAGAAGTTGCATGTACTGGTTCAAAGTGAAACAGATTTCAAGGGGTAGGGATGTTTCGGGTGGATAAATAAATGGATTAGGTCAGGAGTATCTGAGAGTGTTAAAGCTAAGGAAGGGGTAGTAATTATATTAAAGGATCAATTTATGGCAGGTTAAGAGGGAATATCAGTGTATACTTCAAGAATTTTGTGATCTATAATTAAAGTCTGAGCGAAAAGTGGGGGTGTACAGGAGGTATAGAGACAGGTTTAGCGGGAGAGGTTGGGTTTTGATGAAGTTTTGACCCAAGTGAGAGAGTAATTGTGGCAAGGGACATGAATGCCAATATGATGAGAAATCTGTTGCAGAGGGGCGTGGTTTTTAAGGTTGTGAGGCAAGAGGTTAGTGTAGGAGGTAGGCCTTCGAACTTTGATATAGAAAGGGAATTTGTGTAAAAAGGCAATACACAGTTTAAGAAAGATGATAATAGGATACGAAATTTGCTTATAGGGAATAATAAGTAGTAGGGTGTTAGACTATGTTTTCAGGGATAATGGTTGATGGGTCAACTCTAGATGTGCACGTTTATAGGCGGGCAACAGATATATCAGATCATGTTTGTTGTGGATAAACGATAGATGGCGTACAAGAGAAGGTTTATAAATGTGGAGGAGGCAGTTAGGTAAGATAAAAACAATTTTGGTAGAAAGATGAGGATAGTGAGAGTATAAGCAATGAGGCTGAAGAAGAATGGGATAGATTTAAGTATGCAGAATTAGGGTGTTCAGCGAAGTTTTGTAAATATAGAGAGGGTGGGGTGCAGGAGGGGAACAGGTAAGATTGGTGGATTGATGAGGTTAAAGAAAGTAGGTAAACAGAAAAGTTAGATTATGAAAGGTTTTACGGTAGTAGAAGTCATTTAAAGAATGGAGGAGTAAAAGAGTAGAAATTGGAGAGAAAAAGATCGGTTAAGAGAGTGGCGAGGAATATAGAAGGAAAAGAAAATGAGGAGAGTGGGTGAGATGCTGTCAACAAATTTTGCTGAGGATTAAGAAATAAGTCTGGAGTTAAGATTAATAATTTGGAAAGCTAGGAGACAAATTGTATGACAGTTAAAGAAGAGAGAAGGAAGAGTTATTAGATGGGGGAGTTAGAGGTATCGGGTACATGGAAGATAACATTTGAGGAACTGTCAAAATTTAAGATGAGACTGTGCTTTTGGTATTACCCAGAGTGGCATAAACATCTTTTAGGAGTGAGGAAGAACCAGATGTGAGTGTAGTAAGACATTCATGAAGCGGTGGGTTTAGAATGAAAGGGACTAAAGGGCTCGGATAAATGGGATCCAGATACTGAAAAGTTAAACCAAGTGGGGATATATTGTTGGAATGGTAGGTGCTCTTATTTAAAAAATGTATGAAAAGAGAGGAAAGGTACCTATGGATGGGCAGAAAGTAAGCATGCGTAGTTCATTTGTATAGTCAAAGGGGACAAAAAAGATTGTAAAAATTATGGAGATTAGGCTTGTTGAGTATACATGGGTAAAGTGTATGGTAGAGTTTTTATTGAAGAATTAAGAGTAAGCATTGAGAGCAGGATAAGGCTGATGAGCAATGAGGCCTTCAGGAAGGGTAGATGTGTAGACAAGTTGCTACACTGAATCATGTAAGTGAACCTACTGAGATAAATGAAAAAATAAAAAAAAATAAAAAAAAAATAAAAAAAAAAAAACAAAAAAAAAAAAAAAAAAAAAAAAAAAAAAAAAAAAAAAACAATAAAAAAAACAAAAAAAAAAAAAGAAAAAAACAAAAAGGTTTATGTTGCATTTATGGCTTTGGAAATGGCATTATGTAAGTTGATAAAGGGAGCAGTATGGCTGATGTGCAAGTGGTTTTGGAATTGGTGTTAGGTTACAGAGCAGTTAAAGAGTATTTACGAGGTAGTGAGGCTCAGGTTAGGGTATACAGGAGAGTGGGAGATTAATTTTCAAGTATAAGGTAGGCCTTAGACAGGAATTGTACCTTTTATGAAAGGGTTTAGGGACACTCGGTTAGCCGAACTTGAGTCCTAGAGGTTGTAGAAGTATAGTGCATGCGCTTTGAAGGAGGGTGGTGGATAGTTTCAGTTTTGAAACGGTAATATCGGTGTTCCTTGGGCAAGACAATTGATGGAGTAAATGATGATGAAAGTGTTTTTCTTTTTATAGCGTCACCATGTCTCGGTGGGAAAACGGCCCCGATGCGTTAAAAAAAATCACTCTAATTTACACATAAAAATTCACTCTCCTTCGTCGTTAACAAAGGGGGGGGAAAAACCCACTTGTTTATTTTGAATGTTCAAAAGGGAAAGAAAAGGTTTTTTGGACATAACGGAGCCATTATTTTACTTCTTGCGCCTAGGTACCATAAACCGCGCTGAAAAAGTTGAAGCCGATCCAAACGATGCTTTCTTGTTGTTATGAGGAAATGAAAAGTATGAGTTGGTGGGGGAAAAAATCGGGCCAGTCACTTAAAATTCCCCATAAGGAGATACCTGAAAAAATATAGGGGATTCAATTACTGGTATGTGAACACCCACTACTCAATCTGCTCCTGTAGCTCCATATAGTATAATAAACAAATTATCTGTAATCACACAAACATTAATTTAGGCACCAGCTTATTGTAGATGAATGGTTCAAGAAGAACCGACAAGTTGATCAATTAGACACAGTGAAACTCTTGGGTATCTTTTAATAAGGAAACGTTTCGCCACACAGTGGCTTCATCTGTCCCTGTACTAATGGTGATTGGTGAAGACACAGGACGAGTTTGGGGTAATCAGTCCCTGAGCCTGAGTCGATGTGTTCAGTCCATCAATCGTGATAGAATGTACATTCTACAAATTGATGGTACCCTGAACACACCGTCTCCTGGCTGAGGGACTCTTTACCTCAAACTCTCCTCTCTTTTAACCTTCCTGCTTTGTATTGGGTCTGATGAAAACACTGTGTGGCGCGAAACGTGTCCTCAACCCTTCGGGGTTTCAGCCGTACTAGCCGGCTTATGGCAGGAGGGTTTTGTGAAGTTACAGTATGCTTAAATTTCTAGCGCGGCAGATTGGGACGAGAGAGCTGGTAGGCCCTATATATATGAAAGCATGGATCTATGTGAGTCAGTGTGCGCAGTTTTAAAAAAAAAATTCTGCTAGCACCAGGTGTAAGAGGAAAAAAAACTGTTTGACCGTGTTTTTGATTTAATATCTGCGACTTTGCACTGTATTTTCGTATGGTATTTATTGTTGTATTCTCGTTTTTCTGGTCTCATTTTATAGAATGGAAGACATTTACAGAAAGTGACATGATTTTGGACTGATTTGACAAATGAAAGTACCTTGAAATTGAGCTCAAAGTAGCAGAAATGTTCGATTTCCAAAGATCAAAAGTAAAACAAATCATGCTTAAGAGTCCAATTCATGTGAATCTGGTGAGTCTAATAGTCTCTCACAAGTGCGCTTGATATTATTTATACGATTTTTAACTAATGCAGTAGCTGCATAACAGTAAATCTTCTATTTTTATTTATGTGAGAAATAAAAATTCAAATTGGAAGCAAAATAAATGTAAGAGGGGCTAGGGGACGTGACTAATGAACAGAGGAAATGTTATTTTAGTGCCGGGAAATGTCTTTTTGTTTATTCTGGACTCTATTCGAAATTGGCATCTTTTGAAATTTGTGTGAAATTGGACAAAATTGACTAAATTCTGACCACTTGTATTGGATAGTAGAAAATCGGTAAATGGGTGGTTCCTTTTTATCTTCGATAGAAAATATGGAGAGTTTCTAGCGGAAATAGTTATGATTTTTGTCGACTAGTACACTGCAAATTGGCCGAAAATAGGGCTCAAAAGTGTGGCAAAATCGCCGATGCGTAAAACTCAGTCGAGCCGCTAACTCGCAAAAGCATATTTCCGTAAGTTTTCCATCAAATTTATACTTTTGGTGTCATTATGATGGGAAAAGATTCTCTATCTTTTCTAAGAAAAAAAATATTTTTTTTGGAAATTTGGGCCGACCTGAGAAACAAGTCTCTAGGAGGGACCTGCACAACCCCTTATATTCATTTGATTACTCCAGCCCGCGCCGGTGAATACATGCAAAAGAAACAGTGCAGAGTGCAGTTTAGGTTTATATTTATTTAAAAAGTTTGCTTTCCAAAATTCAGCAGCAAATCAGAAGGATGCTCACAAATTACCTCAAGAACTCTAATGTATATTGTCTCTTAATAATTCAACAAGGAAGAAAAATTCCAAGCACACTGTGTGCATCTATGTATTCTCAAAACAATATGCGTGAATACGGTATATATTTAGAGGTGTTTTAGGAAAGTGAGTTATAATCAGAAGGGGGAAAGTGGAAAAGTATGCGAGGATGGATGGAAATAAACTAAGAATCTGAGTTACTTGTGCGTAAAATGCTTGGGATAGTTTCGTGTAACTAGGTATTTGAAGGGCTGACTTAGATTTTTTTTCCTCTTTAGGTTATCCCTGAACGGTTACTCTTTAAGGGTTGCTTGAATTTTGTTTTCCTTATCCCTTTTTCCTCTAATTTTTCAAATTTTCTTTCGATCATAACTCGAAAATTCCTTATTAATAGTCTTCAAATTTCAGCATTTGTGTACGGTAACGAGTAACCGAATTCTATGAACATATGAACATTGTTCAACTGACTTATGACAAGTTATTGAATCAATTCCAGCATCTGAAATAATTCAACTGATTCCAAAATTTTCAGTGCTGTAGCTTCCCAACGCTGAAAAGGGAGCCAAAAAATTTCGACTTGGAAGAGAAGAGTGAGATTCAGACGTTGTGGCACAGATTTGGATATTATATTGTGTAATTAATAACATGATTTTTTAACCCCCTTCAAATTGTTTTAAATATTTTTTCGGTTACCACTTCAGAACGATTCCATTAGTTAATGGCTGATGGCCATCTTTGGACCTGGATAGAGCTATTAAATTTATTTCAAGTGTTAACAGATTTTGTTTGAGAGGTAAAAGAGCTAAAACTTAGGAGACGTTCCGATCGATTTTAAGTTTTCACCTCTGGAGTTTTACTATCATAATTGTGGAGGACAGGGGAGGTCGAGTCAATAGCTCACGCTGTCAAGAGTTCTGAACTCACGCTTTTATTGGATGCCAATAATTTACAAGATTGCTCAAATCTATCGAATAAATAGTGACATTCATATTTTATTTCGATATATTAATAATGCTTTGCAAACTGGCTTTAAAATTTACTACGATGCATGATATAGGAATAATAATAATAATTATAAATCTTTATTTACTTAAGTTACAGTACAAGGTTTAAAGGCCATAAGCGATATCAATGACATACTATATATAGAAAGCCGCTTGTTATGCAGAGCATTTCCGGCAAATTAGATCAGTTTGTCACAGGATTGCGACACCACACCAGTCCACTAAAACCCAGGTACCATTTTCTGATGAGTGAACTTAGACAACAGGTGTAAAGAAACAAGCCCAATGTTTCTACTGGCTGGGGATCGAACCTCAGCGAGGTTTTAGCACCAGGTACTCACCTGAGTCATAAGTTTAGTCCGAGTTAGCTGCAAGTTTGTAATTTTACAGAGAGAGTTAGAAACTTGGATCTTGAAATCACATCAATTACTGGAAATGTCATTTTGATCGGCCTGCAAGTGAGAAAATTCCAGTTTGCCCAAATTTACTAATTAAACTGTTTTAGATATATAACTATAGAATTGTCTTTCTGCTGTCGTTGTCAAACAGTTAGGCACAAAGAACTGAGGTTTACCGTGAGAGTTTTGTAAAGAAGAGAATCTTATTAACTGAGCTCGTGTATAGTTATTTTAAAATAAGGCAGAAAGAGGACAAGAGACATGGCACAATAATCAGTGCAATAAGAATATTACCTGGCCTGGTGGTTAACGCTCTCGCCTTCACACGGGAGGGCCTGGGTGTTCGATTCCAGCCAGAGTGGAAACATTGGACCGTGTTTCTTTCCACCTGTTGTCTTTGTTCCCTTCAGTAAATGAGGTTACCAGGGTGTTAGGTCGAACTGGTGTGTGGTCGCACATCCTGGGGACACAGACATAAGAGGCCTCGAGTCACTGACCCGGCCGCGGGGGCGTTGACCCCCCGGAACTCTCTCCAGTTAAACTCCAGATAAAAGAGTGAGGTTACTGTATGAGTCAGACATAGCCAGATGTATTTCATAGTTGCGCAGATCCGGAAAATAGTATTCCGGTATTCCATATATCCAGCACTTAACTCAAGCACATATCCACAGCATTTTCCAATGCACCTGTACTGTTCCGGGCAAACAACTCCAGGTACCCCAATCCTCCTGCTCCAACCAAACCAGTACACAAAACCCTCAGCCACCCAACATCCCATCTGTGGAAAGAATTTTGCTCTCAAATAGGACAAGAAGGTTAAAGGCGGGTGATACGTCCAGACCGAAGAGAGGAAAGACAAGCATGAAGTATACAACGCAAGGCGATCTAGCCAGTGAACCTCGGTTCACACCTAAGGACAAATGACGAATTATATTGCATATGATAAACTCACGTCTTTAGTTTACTAATATGGAATAATTAAGGTTTAAACAGGGGTGTCCTCTGATTTTGGAATTAACATTTAAAAACGTGATGTGTGTCACGTCATTGTTGGTACTTGTGCAAAAAAAATTCTGTTATTGTTTACTGATTTCCTTGTGTAGCGTGGAGATGCCAGGGGCGGGAGATACGAGGTGCACTCGCTTAAACTATCTTTCTGTGGTTGCTGCATCCACGATAACCTTAACAAAATTAAAAAAAATGGAACGCGAATAAGTGATGGTCCGACAGCGGCTTCAGGAGATTTATGAGCAAAGGTTCGCATCATGTACAGCGACTGAAAATAGACGAAAATATTGTGTAATTTTTTGATTCTAAACGCCAGACTTTGAACGGTAAGCTAATCTCTCAGTTGCCAATTAATCTAGGTGCAGTGAGAGCTTTCCAGCGGTCGGCTAGATCAGACGACTCCCTTTAGGAGCCCAGTATACAACAGGTTGGCTTTCCGTGTTGTCTGTAAATAATTACGCAAAGTTAAACAACTGTTAAAGTCGTCATATAAACTGGAGTGATTATTTAGATACAGTCAATGATCCTCTGTGAATGTTTATGCAGGGACTGATTCATCTCTTGGACAATTGTCGAATTTCTCTGGTGCTCTGTTCAAAGTGCAAAATAGTGAATACGGACTTAGCGTTTTACGAGGAATTGGGACATATTCTTCGAATGCCAAATATATAGAATATGACATTTATTGTTCTAGTGTTTCTATATTATAAAGCCTACTTGTAAGGACTTAGGAGAATTCGTTCATCTTCTTCTGATGTCTTGTAGAGGACTTACTGTTCTGCATGTAAATTAAAGTATAGGTACCAATACTTTGGGTTATGGCAAATGTGGATCTCATTAATTATTTATTTTTATTTTTATTAGTATTATATATTATTATTATTAATTATTTATTATTATTATTTATTTATGATGCACCCCTTAATTTCGTTCTTGCTGTAACTACAAAAAAGACCTTATGTGACAACTCTAACTTCTGAGGCAGGTATGTACTGGGGAAGACCTCGTGTGACTAATTGCGTGTACAGGTAACCTTATGATCAGTGTACATTACCCTTTCACGCGATTGCGTTCCGTGTCGTATAGAAACGAGAAAGTCTATTCTTATAGGCTTCGAATTTTTTCAACATTTATTTAAGGGGAATAAAGATGAAAGCTGTAAGCCCTTTCTCCTGAAAGCTGGCTGCCTTGGATCAAAGGTCTAGCGAAGCTGGATCCATGGTATGTCAGTGTGGTGAGAATGGTTATCAGCACTGCGTACCTTGTTCCAAGGATCCGTAGGTTCGAGGCTCCTTCAGCCAGAGACTCTGTGTTTGTGTATATTTCGCACCTGCTCTGGCGAATTCCTTGCATATATATATTATATATATATATATATTATATATAGTTTTATATTTATATATATATATATATTATATATATTATATATATATATATATTTATATGGTGTAGGTGGTAGACAGCAACCACCCAGGGACAGTACAACCGTCGCCAGATGACTGTGAATCAAAAACTGTAACTGTTTGCATGATGGTAGGATTATGGTTTCTTTTTCTGTCTCATTAAACACGCTAAGATAACAGGGATATCTTGCTACTCCTACTACACTTTGGTCTACTTCATAGACACGCCACATGCATTATTATATATATACTTACATCTAGGTTTTTCTCATTTTTCTATTATAGCTCTGTTCTTTTTTTATTTCTTATTGTCTCATGGGGAAGTGGAAAAGAATCTTTCCTCCGTAAGCCAGCGTGTCGTATGAGGGACTAATAAGCCGGGGCAATGGGCTAGTAAACCTTTTGGTATACCAATTACTAAAAAAAGAGAAGAACGACAAAACTTTATTAAAAAACTGGGTTGCTTAAATGTGCGTGGATGTAGTGCGGATGACAAGGAAAAACAGATGATTGCTGGATGCTATGATGAAAATAAGTTGGATGCTCCTGGCACCCTAAGCGGAAACAAAGCTGAAGGGGTGTAGGAGAGTTTCAAGTGGGGGGAAATAAAATGGGATTAAACTGGAGTATCTGAGAGGAGTTAGAGCAAAGGATAGGGGTAGCAGTAATGTTAATAATTGATCAAGTTTATGGAGGTGGAAAAGTGAATATGAATGTGTAATTCAAGAATTATGTGGATTAAAGTAAGGTTGGATGCGCGAGAAGTGGGTATAATAAGCGTGATATATGCACCTGGAGTAGAGAGGGAATGCAGAGGAGCTGAGAGAGAGGTTTTGGGAGATGTTAGGTGATATTGTTATAGGAGCCTTTGAACCAAGTGAGAGAGTAATTGTCGGTAGGGACTTGAATGCTAAAGTAGGAGAAAACTTTTAGAGAGGGCTGTGGTAGGTAAGTTTTGGGTGTATGCCAGGTGATAAATGATAATGGGGCCCGTTGATTGAACTTTGTATAGAAAGGGGTTTAGTATCGGTAATACATATTTTTAGAAAAAGAGGATTTAAATTAAGTATACACGATATGATGTAGGCGAAAGACAGGAGTTTGTTGGATTTGTAATGGTATGATAAAAGGACTGTTGAGTAGACTTCAGGGATGTACATGTTTTATAGAGGGGCCAAGAATTATATCAGAATCACTTTCTAGTTGTAGCTACACTGAGAGTAAAAAGGTAGATGGGATA
>NC_069420.1:58175271-58201106 GCF_026875155.1 Cherax quadricarinatus
AAAAGGAGTTGTTTGTTGTCTATAAAAATTTGAAGTAAATTTATCATATGTAGAGTATAGGAAAGCTATGAGAAAAGAGTTGTTAGTAAGTTTTCAAAATCATAGAAAAATTTTTTACTGGAGAGTTAAGACTGACTGTTAAACTATGGGGGAAGGGGAATATATGTTTTCACCCGTACCGGGGGTCGATCCCCGGTACAGGTGAAATCATTAGGACGTGTTTCCTTAAGACACCTGCTGGCCATGCTCACCTGTCAGTAAAATAGGTACCTGGGTGTTAGTTGACTGGTATTTTCATTAGTGAAAGTGCTGCTTAAAAATTAAATCTGATATTGTATCAGTCAGGTTAACAGATTTCACTTAAATCAGTTTCATTAAATACTAGTTCCGTCGGATTATCTAATGTAATCTTGGGGCTCAACGGCCAAATGCATCCATTTATTGACCTTAAAGTTTTAAAACATTTGTGTTGCCACCTGCTTTTGGAAAAAGATTTCAAAAAACCCAATTTAGGAAGTTTGTTTTTTGAAGGCCAAAACCCCAAGGGGTTAAAATTTCCCTGGGATTCCAAATTTGGGTGTCCAAAAATTTTTTTTAAACCCAATTTTTTCCAAAACCTTCCAAGTAAACCCATGGAAAAAATTTTTTAAAATTTTTTTAAAATTAATTCAAAATTTTACCATTTTGAAACCCAATAATGAAAAAAATAAAAAATTTTCCCTAAAATTTTGGGGTTATTTTTGGGGGGAAAGACATCCCTTAACCCTGAAAACCCACTTTATGTTTCCCTCTTTTTAAATTTAAAACAAAGAATTTTCCATTCCCGGTTAAAGGGGAAAATCCCAAAAATTTCGGGGTTTTTTAAAAATTTAATTTAAAATATTAAATAATTAACAAAAAACCCAGGGGGGAAAAACGAGATAGCATTCGGGAAAATTCCTTAAAAAAAAGGGGGAAATTGTTTTGCCCTAAACGGAAAAGAAAAATTTTTACTTTTTTTATAGTTTCAAAGAGGCCTTAAATTTTTAAATATCCATCCTTGTATAAAATTAATTCATTGATGAAATTCCTAAACTTAACCGAACCCCCTTTAGAACCCCTTTAGATAAGAAATATTTGCTTTTTAAAAAAGGTCAAATTTTGTTTCCCCAAAAAATTTTCTGAAAAATTTTTAATTTTAAAAAAAAAAATAAAAAAAAATATAAAAAATAGAAAATTGGAAATAATCGTTAGGCCACGTATAAATTTTTATTACTCACCCCTTAAAAATTTTTTTGCAGCCCTAAAACTTTGGGACTCCGACCCTTTTAAATTTTAAAAGGGCCTTCCCAAAAACCTTTTCTTTTTTATTAAAAAGTCCTTAAAGTGACCGACCTTCTTAAAATTTTTGAACAAAAAAAATTTTTAAAAAAAAAAGAAAAAAGGGAAAGCTAATTTTTTCCCATTTAAAATTTTTGCCGTTTAAAAAATGCATTCCCTTTTCCCCCAAAACCAATTTTGGGCCCGGTTTCCAAATGACTTTTAATGTACTTTTTATTGTCAACCCTTTAAATTTTTTAAAAAAAACCTCCATTCAAAAAAGAGAAAAGGGGTTTATTTCCCTGTTGAAAAATTTCCCTTTATTCCCCCCAACATGGGCCCGGCCCAATTGCTTAAGGGAATTTTAGCCCTTTTTTTTTTTTTTTTTTTTTTTTTTGTTTTTTTTTTTTTTTTGGGGGGTTACCTAATTATCAACATGGGGGGCCCAAAAAAGCTATAATCGACCCCGAAACCAAAAAATGGGTGATTTACATACAACATTCATTTCATACATAAATACTACAAAAATATATTTTTTAAAATGCTTCTTTACAAAAAAATACATAAAAAAAACCCATAACACATACATACATACAAAATTTTTACATAATACTTGAAAACTTAAACATATACTTCCCAACAATTTTAACATATTTTCCCATAAAATGATACACATTTTGAAAAGGGGCCAAAATTAAAAAACATCAAAAAAAATATTTTAAAATAAATTTGGGAATCAAACTGGGACTTTGTGCGGGGGGGGTTAAACTTTTGCTGTTATTTACCCCAGATTTAGGGGTTTGTTTCGGGAATTTTTGGGAAGAAAACTTTAAATACTAAGGGAACTCCCTTGTTCCCCATGAAACCATTGTTAAAAATCCTCTTTAAAAAACCCTTTTTTGAAGGGCTGAAAAAAACCAAAATTTGTTTTTTTACTCACTTTAAGGGTATTTCCTTTCCGTCAGAAATTTATGGAAATTTGTTTACCCCGGGTATGATATGTTTAACAGTGTTCAAACAAAAACCAAGCAATTTTCTGTTTTAAACGGGAAAATTTTAGCTTTGAAATTGTTTTAAGTTTTTAGTAAAATTAAAAAATGCCCTAGGGTTTTTTTTT
Organism: Cherax quadricarinatus; assembly: GCF_026875155.1. Taxonomy (NCBI): domain Eukaryota; kingdom Metazoa; phylum Arthropoda; class Malacostraca; order Decapoda; family Parastacidae; genus Cherax; species Cherax quadricarinatus. The sequence goes on from NC_069420.1 coordinate 58,177,688, forward strand.
CCATTTTATATGAATGACCCCCCCAAATTTCCCAAATACCGCAGCTTTGGGGGGCCCCTGCCTAAACGAAGGGCCTCGGGATGGCCCTTTCCCCCGGGATTTCCTACCGGGAGGGTTTTTTCCTCCCTGGAGGTTTTTTCCTCCCGGAGGGAAAATTGTTAATATCTCTATTTAAGGGCTAAAGCATGCGGGGGATGAGATGAAAAGCTGTAGCCTTCTCCCTGAAAGCTGGTTTCCTTTGGGTTTCAAAGCCTAGCGCAAGCGGGACCCAAAGGGTTTACGGCCCCATTTTGGGTAGTTTTTAAAGAAAACTTTTAAAACCTTATCCAATTTCCCGTGGGTTTTCGACCCCTCAGCCAGAGATCAGGGGTTTTTTGAAATTTTTCGCGCCTCACAAAATCCCAATTTTTTCAAATCTCTGGGAAAGGGTATGCATGCAGGGGTTTAGAGGGAAAAAGGCTGTAACCTTCTCCCTGAAAGCGGGGTTTCCTTGGGACCCAAACGTGTACCCAAAAGCTACACCCCCAAGGTATTTGGTCCAGGGGTGGGTAGTTTGGTAAAGAAACTGCGTACCTTGTCCTAAGGGGTTCGTAGGTTCGATCTCCTTCCCAGAGACCCATGTTTTTATAATATAAATAAATATAATATTTTATATAATATATATATATATATATTTTAATATTTTAAATCAAAACAACACAACAAAGAAGCCGAGACCCCAAACCCAGTAACAATGTAAAAGCATTTACTCATTCCACTGAAAACTGTAAAAAAAAACCTACTTTTTAAGTGTAAGAGGGGGTGAGGGAAACACGGGTTTTTCTTTACCACTGAAATTTTTTTTTAAAAATGTTTAAAAAAACAAAATTTTCCCCCTTGCCCCCTGAAAACCATAAAAAATGTAAAATTTTTTGGATAAAATTTTCCCCCTTCGAAAAATGTTCTAAAGGGGATTAAAAAAAAATTCGGGGTTACCACGGGATAAAATATTAACTTGGGAAGGGAAATAATAAACACGTTCAGACGGGTTTGGTTTTTACTGGATTCGGTCTTTTGAAGCCCATTTTTTAAACGCAAGTAAAAAAACTTAATAGGGGAAAATCGTGTATCTTTGCAGGGGTACCCGGGTTGTTAAAATCGTTTTATTGCACTCAAATAAAAGTGGCTCGGGAAATTTTGGAGTACTCGTGATAGTGTGCACTCGAACATTAAAAACTATTTATATTTGCACTAGTGTTTAAAAAGGAAATTTTGTGAAATGTTAACTGTAATGTTGAAATTCATGATAATTTAAAAATTAAAAAAGGGTTTGCCCGTTCCCCCCCCCCCCCCCCCTTTCCATGTACCTGTACATGTACCATAAAAGTACCTGAAACAGTATTTCCATCAGTCCCTGTACAGAAAGTACCATCATGTACCTGAAAAATAGTACCACCCATGTACCTGTCATATACCATCATTTTCCCCCTTTTACAGAAGTACCAAAATGTACCTTTTACAAAATACCATAAAGAACCTGAAACAGTAGTCCCAAACATGTACCTGTACAGTAGAACCCCAATCATGTCCCGTCCCAGCAGAAACCAAACATGTACCTGTACAGAAATTACCATCATGTACCTGTAAAATAGTCCCAAATCATTTACCTGAAACAGCAGCCCCAAAAGTACCTGTACAGTATAACCACATTTTACCTTACATTTAAACCCATGTCCCGAAACAGTAGTACCATAAAACCTGTTTGGTTTTTAAACCCGTGGAAAAGTGTACTCTTTTTCTACAAATGTACTAGACTCGCCCCCTATGTTTCCCCTCACATAAATCTCCTCAAAACAAAGTACTTGTATTTTTTGTTTTACTTTTCCGGGCGGTACTTGCGGCATTTGGAAAGTTGTAAATTATTTTTAACGCTCCATTAAACCCACCTTCCAAGTAGGGAAATAAACATACTCGGGTAGCGCGTTGAAACTGCCTCCAAAAAAAACTAAACCCCTGGGTTTTCCCACTTTTAAAAAAATTTTACGAGGGAGGAGAGGGGAAAAAGGAAGAGGGGGAAAAGAAGAAGGGGTTTAATTGGGCCGAAACGAGGGAGGGGAAAGAGGAAAGGGAAAGGGGAATAGGGGGGAAGGGGAAAGAAGAAGGAGGTGGTGGACAGGGCAAAATTGGGGGAAATAAAAAACGAGAATTTTAAGGAAGGGAGCAAAAAAAAAAAAAAAAAAAAAAAAAACAAGACCCAATGACGTGATAAAAGGAAGAACAGGAAAACCCAAATAAACTACTTTTCTAAAAACCATCACCATCCTCACATAGTCATAAAAACCTATCACCCACCCACTATTTTTAACTATCACTATTTTAAAAAAAACCCCTTCCCCAAACCTTTCGCATGGGCCATACAAATTTTTACTCCCCCTAAAGCCCCATCAAAAGAGTCAAAACCCATTCTACCCACCTTACCCCAACAACATTGCCAAAAACCACCCAAAACTACCATCACCCACCACCCCCCTTTGGCCAAAACCACCCTTCCCCCAACACCATCACCAAAAATTGCCCTACCATCCTACCCCCCAAATCACCTTCCCCAAACATTGCCATACCCACCCAAAACCCACCACACCATCCCCACTTTCCCCAAACCCAAACCCAACCATAAATTAAACCATCCCCAAAATTTGGGCCAAAAAAACCAACCAAACCCCCATAAACCACATTACCACACCATCCTACCCCAAATTAAACCAATAATGTATTGAAAAAAAAATTCTGTCACCTTCACCCACCTTTTTTTAAACCACCACCCACCACAACACAAAACCCCCCATCATACAACCCTCACAAAACATAAACATCCTCCCACACAAAAAACCCCAAACAAAGTTCATAAACCTGCCCCAACACGGGCCACCCACATATCCACACCCATCCTACCCCCTCAAAATGGCCACAATCCAAAAATCCAATCCCCCCCAACAATTTATTCAACAACCCCAAAATTTTCATTGTAAAAAACCGCGTTAAAATCCCTTAAACCTTTTCAAAAACCCCCACCAAAAAATCCCCCCTCATACGTTCATACCCCTCCCACTCAAAAATCCCCCCCATACTTTTTCCATCACCCTTTCCATACTAAAAATCCTTCCAAAAGTTCTTTCCTACACACAAAAAAAACATCAAATTTCATAAACCAAACCAAAAATTCAATAATCCCCTGATATTTTTCTCATCCAACCACACTAAAAACCCTCTCATATTTTTAAATCCTACCACCCTAAAAATCCCTCTCATATTTTCCCATCCAAACCCAATAAAAAAACCCCTCAAATTTTTAAAAAAATCCACCATACTAAATCCCTATCAAACTTCACATCCAACCACACTAAAAATCCCCTTTTTCATATTTTCATCATCCCCCACACTAAAAATCCCTCCCCATATGTTCGTCATCCACCACACTAAAAACCCTATTTTAACGTTCATCATCCCCCCCAAATTAAGAATCCCCTCCTATATTCATCACTTACCACTCTAAAAAACCCCTCATATTTTCCCTCATCCAACCACCCCTAAGAATCCCTCCCATATTTACCCATCCACCACACTAAAAATCCCTTTTTTTTAACGTTCATCACCAAACCACACAAAAAATTTCCCTATCGGGGGCATATCCACCACACTAAAAACCCCCTTTACCCAAAATTTTTCACATCCTACCACAACAAAAAAACCCTAATCAAATTTTCAAAAATCCTACCACACCCAAAAAAACCCTATCAAAACTTTTTCTTTCACCCCAACCACGCAAAAGCCCCTCACAAGTTTTCACCATCCAAAACCAAATAAAAAATCCCCACATTCGTTCACCCATTATTTTTCGTTACAAACCCCCACATACTTTCTTTTCATCACCCCTACCCTCTCACTACCATCATATACACAGATCAGCAGCACCTCACAAAGAAACACCAAACTCCCAAACATTTACATAACTTTTACCACAAAAAATTTCCCCCCCAAACCAAAACCCCGGGCCATTTCTTTGTCTTTTCCACCATTTTCACTTAGACAAAAACCACCCCTTCCTCGCTCCCTCACTCAAAATGTTAAATAGGCGACACGTTTCCCTTTTTCCTTTCCCAGAGAAAATTTTTCCCCTCCTATCTTTTTGAAAGGGTCTTGCAAATTGCATTTCGCGAAAAACGAAACTTGAGGGGGAAATCCCTTTGGGACCCCAAAACTTTTTCCATCCTAAAAGGGGTTTTTGTTTTTCACTTATATATTTATATAAAAATTTTTAAAATATATATATATATAAATATATAAAAATAATTTTAAATATATATTTTTTTTATAAAAAATATATTTTAAATTATTTTAAAATAAATATTTATATAAATATATTTTATATATATTATATATATTTAAATATAAAAATTTTAAATTATATATATATTTTCATTTATAAAGTTTAAGAAAATTTTTTTTGTTCGGTTTTTTAAAAAACCCCGAATTTTACCCAAACCCGGGAAAACCCCAAAGGGAAAGTCATGATTCATCGAGACTTTTCCCCTCTTTTTTCCTTTGGGGGTCCTCAATCTTTTTTCCCCCAGAAGGGCGACCCAAACCAGCCCTATTTTCAACCCGGGTCCCTTTTTTTGCTGCAAAGGTAAACCCGGGGATAACGGGTTTAAGGGAAAAGGGCGCCAAAAAATTTTTTCCACCCCGCCGGGAATCAAACCCCGGGGACCTCCGTTGTGGAAGAAAAGAATTTTACCCCCCGCACCCCCCGGGGGCCTAATGCTAATGAAAAAAATTAAAAAATTGTGCACCAAAAGAGTTTTAAAAAAAACCCTTCCCAAAACCTTTTTTACAACAGGGCCAAAATTTAAATTTTAGCCAAACCCAAAACTAAATTTTTTTTAGAAAAGGGGGGGGGTTTAAAAACAATAATTTAAATAATAAACAAACACAATGAATTATGATGAACAAAAAGCACAATTCAACAGTCTGGTTTTTTTTAATGAGACGTTTCGTCATCCAGGGGCCCTTTATCAATAAAAACCCAACCCAAAACCCTTGAAGACTAGACCCTATATACAAAAAAAGAGGTATCAGTCCCAAAAAAACCTTTTGGAGTAGAATGCGAAAAGAAACCAGAAGTCGGGGACCCCACTGGAAAGACAGTGATAAGTAAAAAAAATGATGATACAGGGGAAAACCTCGGGTCCAAACCCATAATTTTTTCCCCAAAACTCTAAGGGAAAACCCGATTTGGTCGTGACCCGAACCTTTTTTCCCCCCATGGGATTGAAAATTTTAAAATAAAATTTAAAATTCCTTTTCCAAAGACCCCTACGAACTGAAAAAGAAAATTTTGGGGTTTTTTTTAAAAGGGAAACCAAGAATAGAAAATTTAAACTATAGAATGCACAGTGAAATAGAAAACTAAATGTAAAAAACCTTGAAAAAACCCGGGGAAAATGAAAAACCCCAGAAAAAAAAAAACCCATTGCACAAGTCCTTTTCAAAGACCAAAAACGAACCGTTTCACTGAAAACCCTTTTTTTCAAATTTTTTATGAGACGCAAATGGCGGAGAAGGGAACTCAGTCATTTAAATTTTCCGATTTTTTTAAATTTTTTTGGTGTGGGGTTAAGGGCTTTTTTTTCCCGTCAAAAACATTGCCCAAAATTTTCAATAAAACGCCCAAAACAAAAACTAAAAAAAACCCCCTAAAAATCGAAAAAATTTTTAAGCACTGTTTTTTTTGGGGCAAACCCCCCCCTTTTTTTTGTTTTTTCTCTATACAAACTGCTAGTATTTTAACTATGAAACCCGAAATTTGTTTTATCCCCTGAATAAACTTACTTAGTTTTTAAGGGTCCCCTTAACGAGGGGTATTCACAGTTACACTGAAACTACACTCCCTTTTTTCTCAAATTTATAAGTACACAAAGGGAAATTAGAAAAAGGGGTACTTTGTCCCAACCCCTCGATTTTTATAGCAAATTTAACACACACTGACCGAACCGATTAAAAGGGCGAGGGCCCCTTTGTTATGTGTCCCACAAACAACAAAATTTGGGGGGAAAATTTGGGGCGCTTGGGAAAAAAAAAAGGGACGCAGAATGTGGAAAGGGGGGGCGGGCTGTGTTTTTTTTTCGCACCCGATTAAGGTTCGTGCCCAAAAATGAAAATTTTTAAACCAAAATTTTTTGGGGCCCGTGAACCGTTTTTGTTTCAATTTCAAAGGGGGTTGGGTTTGCCCCAAAAATTCTATTTGAAACCCTTGAATATCCCTGAGGGGGTTTTGGGGGAATAAAACCCCCAACCCGAAAAACCCCGGCCTAAAAAACCCGGGCCCCCGTGTTGGATTGGGGGGCCCCCCCCCCCCCGTTTAAAAAAACCAGCTGTTTACTGCTGCCGCACCCCAACTGAAAATATGAACCACACCCCGGCGGGGTAAAATCCCCCTTTAAAGGGGTTTGTCCTTTCCCTTTCTTGAAGACGACAGGGTCTATTGGAAATCATCCATTTTTAAATGCGGGGGCAGCCCAAACAGTTTTGGGCCCCTGCACTTAACTGTATTGTCTCTCAGGGGTACTCTTTGGTTTCCCCCGGGTTTTTTCTTTGGGGAAATTTTTTTGCCATTCTCCCTTTTCGGGGGTTCTTTTGTTTTAAAAAAATTTTTTTTTTTTTTTTGGGACCCCCCTTTAAAGGTGGGAAAAAGGCCCAAATTTTAATAAATAAATATAAATTTTTTCCTTTTTCAGACCCTAAAAATACACTTATAAAATATTTAAAATATAAAAATATATAAATATATATATAAATAAAATATATATATATATATATATATTTTAAATATAAATATAAATATATATTATATATAAATTTATATATATACATTTTAAATTATTCAATCCCTTTCCCCCAAAACCTTTACCATACCTAAAAAAAACCACCAAAATTCTTCTGGTAGGCCCCCAAAATTTCTGCCTCTAGGAAAGAAAAATATATATCTTGCAGACTTTACGTTTTAAATAAAAATGGAAACCTTTCCAATCTTCCTGGAAACAACCATCAAATTTACGAGAGGTACGGGGAAAGGGGGTTTAGGGTTTGACAAAATTTATCCCTTTGCTTACGGCGGGCGGCTCTCTCGAGGCCAGAAAACAGAAAAATTTTCCCCCCTAAAAACCCTAATTTTTGGGGATTTTTATTTTTTTGTTTTAAAGGGGTTTTTGGGGTTCCCAAAATTTGTGGCAATTTCGCAAACCATTAAAAAAAGCAAGAAATTCATTGTTCCCCCAAAAACCCTTACAATTTTTTTTTCAAAAAAAAAAATTTTTTAGTTGGAAATTTATTTTTTAAATTTTTCCCCATATCAACCTACTTTGAACCAATTGTTACTGCGCCAATAAAAAAAAAAAAAAAAATCCCACGAAAAAAAAATATTAAAATTTTTCGTGAAATTTTTCTTTAAAAAAATAAAAAAAAATGTGAAAAATTGATTTTTATAAAAATTTTTCTGCTAAAACAATAATTTACATAATCAGACCCTTAAATCACAATGTGAAAAAAATTCCCCGGGTAGGGGGAAACCCTCTTTAAAATTGCCCTGCCCTTTATTAATTTTTAACCCTTTGGGTTTTTAAACGTGCTCCCTTTCCCAGTGTGCAGAAATTCAAAAAAATTTGGGTAAAGAAATGGATAATGTTTTAAAAAAAATGTAAATAAATTTTCCCTCCCCTTTTCCCTTAAAAGGGGCCCTTGACAAAACACCCACTTACGCCCTATTTTCCTCAAGCAGCTGGGCGACAGAGTGTTTGGGCTTACGGGAAGGGAAAAGTTTTCCCCAATTTTTTTGGTTAGCATTCCCTTTGCATTCTGCTTTTTTTGCTTTCCTTATGGGAAAAACGCAATTTTCCCCCCCGCCCTTTTAATAACATGCTTTTTTTCCTTTGGGAACTTCCCTTTGGTTAAAAATTACTGAAACCCCCGGTTTTTTACTTTTGTTTTGTTTCGTAATGAAGCCGGATTTTTTCTTTAATTGATGTAAAAAAAGAATTTTTTGGGGTTTTTTTGTTTTTGCAGAGTGCTACAAAGCTCAGGCCTTTTGAAACCCTTAAAAAAATTTAACCTTAAAAAATTTACCAAAAATAAAAACCCTTTAAAAGGCAAAATTCCCGGGTTTTGGAAAAAAACACAAATATCCTCCCACAAAAAAACTGAGTTTTAAGATTTTTTCCACCCCTAAACGTGGACCATGAACTTTTCACAGAAACCCCGAAGGTTCGGGTTCAGGTTTTTCAGGTTCAGGGTTTCAGGTACTTTCCCAAAGGAAATGGGCCTCCTTTGATCTTCTCCATGTGGTGCCCCCGGCATTTTGGCCTCACAAAAAAACTTTTGGAATAGGTTTTAAGGGGGAAAATTTTAAACACCCAAGGGCGGGGCAGGGTGATCTTTTTTTCAGGTCAGGGGGAGTACCTTTTCCACCGTATGACGGGGGGCGGGCCCAAAGGGAAAAGGGGAACGGGAGTCTTCAGCACAAGTAGTGTAGCAGTTGGGGTTAAAAAAACATCTCGATGCCCTTTTTGGTTGGGGAAACACGCCCTTGGGGTTCAACTGGTATCAATGCGGGAAATTCAAGCTGGGAAACAACTAAAACCCCTCCCAGCTCTGCCCATTTGACCCACACCGGCCCCGGGGGCGGGCGACCGAGTGCCAGAGTAACTCAGAAAAAATTCTCTGAAGGGGTTTGAATCCCTGACGTCTGATTTGTGCTTCAGGGGCTATTTTTAAGGGCCCAATCGACGGAAATTTCGCCCAAAAGTTTCAGCCCTTTTTGGGTGCGTTTTTATTTTTTGGTAAATAAAAACCCGGGTTCCCTTTAAAAACCCTAAAAAAAAAAGGGAGGAACCTGCGCAGGCCTAGGCCCATACTGGGCAGGCCCTTTTCACAATCCTTTTCCCCCCAAAACAAAATTTTTTTTCCCAAACCCCAAATTTTTTAAATTTGCAACCCAAGAAATTTTGTTTTTGGATAATTATTTTTTACTCAGGGTGCAAGTCAAAACCCCAAATCCAACCCCTCTCACCCTTTATTTATCCAACCAAATCAAAAACCCCCCAAAGGGTTTTAGCTTCGTTAACCCTACTAGGTAAAACTGTTCCACTCATCAACCCCCCTTTTTTTCCCAAACCCAAATTTATTTTCCTATAGTTTTTTAAAATTTTCCTATTAAATTTCCCAGAAACCCTTTTTTCCCTTTTTTAGTTTCAGAGTTGGAACCCCCTGGAGCAAAAATTCTTTTTCCCGACCTTTTTTTGGGAAACAAAATTTTTGTACATAAGGTCCTAAATTCACGACTCCATTCCATCCGGGTGTTTGAAAAAAACGAACTCGTGCCTTTTTTTTAAAGCCCGTTTTAAAAAAAATGTGTGGGTTTAAAAGGTGACGGGTTTGGCGAAGATTTTACTTTTGTGCTTATTTGTTAAGCGAAAAGTGCCTAGTGATTTGCAGGGTTTATTCTCCAACTAAATTGTTGTAGGGGAACTTTGGGCAGAAAAAACCCCTTTTTTTCCTCAAAAATAAATTTTAATTTCGGGATCTGAGGGCAAAAACCCCTGGGGTTTCAAACTTTTTTATTAGTTTCCTTTTAAAGTTTTTTCCCAGGGGACACCTGCAAAAAAAATTTTTTTGATGGGGAAATAATCTTTTTTTTTGAAAAATTTTTGTCAAAGGGGTGTTGAAGTTTTTTATATTATTTTTTCCCCGATTCTAATAAGAAAAAAAGTTAAATAACTTAAAAAACCCCTAACGCTGTAGAGAATCATTTTTTGTAATTTTTGTGTTATTTTTTTTTGGATAAATCTGACTTTGGAAATAAAATATACTTGATTTTTTATTTTGAATCTTCGATTTCTAACCCAGTGTTAAAAATTAAAAAGTGACTAACTTCCAACTACGTACTATTTTCAAACCCGGCCCCAAGGTTTTAAACAACTGTCTTCCATAAGAAAAGAAGTAACCATCACTTACCAATAACAAAAAAACTTTAATCCAGTTTAAACCTGTACTCAAGTTGTTTTTTTAAACCCAAAGTTCAAAAACCCCAAAAAAGTCTTGCGATTATTAAACCCATCAACACCCTGCTCATTGTTTTTTCTGTTTTTACTTAAAAACCCTTTAGACAATTCATACAGGTTAGCACAAAAAATTCAAAAAGGGCCTTAAATGCTCTGTAAATGGGTTTGGGAAAAAAATGCCTCTTTGAGGATCATAAAAAACCAAAAAACCCCCTTTAAAAAGTTTCTTACAAAATGTTTTTTAATGCAGTAAAAACCAAAAATTTAAAGTCTCTACTTTAAACCTGCAGCGCCATCTGAAAGGGCCTGAAATAAGAAACCGCCATTCAATTTTTTTTCCCTTTCCCAAATTTCACCGAATATCTTTTTTCTCCCCTTTTACCCGTCCCATTGTTGCCGGGAGCGCCCCGTCCCTCACTTCTGACCCCTTCCCGGGTCCACCTAAGAAATTTTTGGGGTTTTTATAGGTCACCCGTTTTTATTTTTTGCTAATATTTCTAGGCCTCCCCACAAAAATGGGATTGTCAATTTTCTTTCCCTAGGGGTTTTCCTTCGTGACAACCCCTGTTGCCTTAATCCTTTTTCATACGGGTTATATGCAGCGAAAATCGTTAAATATGTAAAAACATTCTTGTAGTTATTTTCACCCCGGGCTCACATTTCGGGGCTACTGAGTGGGGGAAAGCCAAACTACCCCCCAATCTTTCTTTTTAAATCAAGTCCCCTTTGAGGAAAAAAGCCCTTAACACCCCCTCACAGTCCCCAAAAACTTTTTTCGTTTCATTTAGTGTGGAAACCCTTTATATTGGAGCTAGTGTACTACTTCCGCCCCATTTTTCTTGAAAACCCCCCTCCTTTTTTTTCCCCTTGAAAAGCGGGGTCTGCACTCCCGTCTTTAAAATTCATACAGTGAAATAGCCCCCCAAAGGGGTTCATATATACCAAACCCCACCTTTGTTCAACAGGGGCCCCTAGCCACCATTTTTTCTTTAACGGGTGGCCTAGCCCCCGGGGGGGGGGGCTTTACAGTGACCAAAACAAACCATTGTTCATAAAGTGACCAAACCCAAACCAATTTGTTCATACAGGGGCCCCAGCCCCCATTGTTCATACAGTGCCCCAAACCCACATTGTTCATACAGTGGCCTACCACCTTTTTGTTCTTTTACATTGACCTAGCCACCATCGTTCTTTACATTTGACCTAGCCACCATTTTTTTCATACAGGGGACCTAGCCCCCATTTTCATACGGGCCTAGTCACCATTTTTCCCAACGGGTGACCTGCCATCATTTTTCCAAAAACATTGCCCCTAGCCCCAATTTTTCATACAGTGACCTACCCCACCATTGTTCTTTACAGTGACCTACCAAACCATCCCACCTCCACTTGTTACCAACCAAAAACACCCCCTCCTCTTCTATATTGGTGTATAAATTCCTGAGGGGATACATCCATTTGTATTAATGAGAAATAAACACTTGAAAAACCTGAGTTTCCCCCTTTTTTCCCCTGTGAAACCCCCGAATAATTTTACTGATTTCAGTTTTTTTGGGTTTTGACCCTCGCCTACAACGTTTTCTAAAATTTTTTTTGCTATGTGGGAAAAAGCTGCGTGCTTTTTATTTGTTTCAAATATGAAGTTACCCTTATGATGCTTTTTTCAATTTTTTTTTTTTTTTTCTTAAAGAGAGGAGCTGCCCCGGGGGCCGGGGCTTTCCCTATAACAACTCATTTCCATGGCATTATTAAAAAAAAGGTTTACAAACACAACCCCCACAAACACACACCAACACACACAAAAAACCAACACAAAACACACACACACACACACACCCCACACACCACACCACCCCAACACTACAACTGCAAAAAACGCCGTTTTCTAATACCTAAACAAAAACCCATGCCCAGCTTTGTCGACCTGGGTCTTTTCCAATACACCACCCCCCTTGTTGAGAGCTTTTTAAAATTCACGGGAAAAGGGACCCTTTTGCGAACTCATTTGAAATCTCATAAATGCAGTAAATTCCCTTTTTCTACAGAGAATGTCAGAGACTCACTGGTGCACTTGAGGAGGAACAAAACCCCAGATTATGACTGAAAAGTTTCACACATTTTCCCTGTTAAAAATTTCCCGATTTTTAAAATGTCCCCCACATTAACATGCCCGTAAAAACATTTCCCCGTAAAAGGGGGAAAGGATTTAAACCTGTGCACCCGGGGGATAAGGGTATGGAAAAACCGACATTTATAAAAAAAGTACCCATACGCCCAAGGGAAATAATCGCTCTGCCCAAATTTTTTTTGGGGTTTTTCCCATTTTCTCTAACATATCTGCTATGAAAAGAAAATTCTATGTAACTGCTTTTTGTTTTCCCCCTGAATAAATTTTCAAACTTTCCATAAAATTGCGATCCTTTTTTGACTACTCTCCACCCACAATAAGCTTGATCAACAAAAAACTGGCTGTTTAAAGACTTGATAAAGTCCACTGTGGGGGCCAAAATTTAAAAATTTAAAAAAAAAGCTCGCATTAAAAGCTTTTTGAGTCTTTTTTTACTACTATGTTATTTTACCCGGGAAGTATGATGAAAAAAAACCTTTCATCGCCTCAGAGACAGTCTGTAAAAAATTGATCAGGGGAATGCTCAGTAAAAACACTTTCAACATCAGAAAAAAACCGGGTTTTACCGGACTAAAGTCTGCGGATAAGGGGAAACCCCTTTTTTCCCAATCGGATAAGGCAGAGCTTTTTTACCCTTTAAAAATGTTAAAATTTAAATTTTTACTTTTGTAAGCCAGCCAAGCCAGTGCCAATCATTAAGGGGGTTTGGGCCCAATGGCTGTCAGTAAAAGGAAACCGGGGAGTGTTTAAAATTCTTCTTTTTAACAACTTTCATGGGGCTTTAATATATTTTCCATCAAAAAAACACCCCCCCAAAAAAGGTAAAGTTTTTTTAACCCTTTAACAAATGGTTCAGCAACCTTTTCTCTTTTTGATAGAAGGCCCCAAGAAAAAAGACATAAAAAAAATTTGGGACCAAATCTACACATTGCCTTTGGCAAAAAATTTCCCCCAAAGGGAAAAAGGGGTGTGGGGTGTGGAATTTAAAGAAACTAAGTGAAAGGGATCTTTTGCATTATTTAAGGATATAGTGACCCCCAGACAACCAAAGCTGCAGAACTAATGCAGCGCTGTGCAAAGCACAACAGCCAAAGTCCCCCCCTTTTTTAATGGCCGTGAATGTAACCACAAATACTCAGAAAAAATTTTTTTACATAGCGGGGTGGGGTTACCAAGGGACCAAAGGCTTTTTGTTTGTGTTTTAAAATCTCAGGTTAAAGGGGTTGAAAAAAGAGATTCCCACTTCTTTAGGGGGAAAAAAAGGGGGCGAAGCTTCAAATTTTGATGGGGTTTTGGGAAGGGGTTGGAGGGGGTGGGAGCTGGTGAGGGGGAAAAAGTTTTCCACATGGTTTTGGGGAGTGGCAAACCGCTTTAAAATGGGAAGTGGGTTTACAAATTTAGGAAGAAGGGTGATAAGGAAGGTTTAAAAGAGAAGATGTGAAGGAGGGGAAAAACTATTTTTCCCCTTTTTCCAGGGCAGTGTACTTCAGGGTTAGTGGGTTTTAAAAGGGAAACCCCTGGGCTCCCCCCGCCAAACAAGGTAAAAAATTTCCTATGGTGGGAAAATTTTTTCAGGTAAATAAAGGGCCGTTTTTTTCGTAACAAGATAAAAGGGCAAAAAGAGGGGGTCTCCCGGAGCTGGTGGTTTTTTATGGAAAATAGTTTACAGATTGGGTAATTTTATTCAAAGGGAAAAAGGGGGCAAGCCCAATTAAATTTTTCCTTAGGGGCTGTTAGAAAAAAAAAAATCGGAAAGGGAGGGGACCCGGGGCTGCCCGGGTAAATAAAGGTCAAACATAGAAAGTAGTCAAGGGCTAAGGAGGGAAACCCCCAAACATATGTAGCTTTTTGCCTAAAAAGGGGTGGGGAATGAAGGGAGGCTAAGGCAATTTGGGACAAATTGGTGTTTATTTAAAAGGCCCCTAAACCTTGATAGAGTGCAGTTTAATCTGCTATTGGGAAAAATTTTAAAGGCACTAAAATATTTAAAAGGGTTTTAAATTTAAATTTTTTGGGAAATTTTTTCTTTAGACAATTTATTGGGGAAAAATGTGAAAATAAATTTTGAGTCTAGTGACTTACTTTTTTACGGTTTTAAGATTGTTTTTTAAAACCCGTTTTGGGGACCCGAACCAACTAAGGAAATAATCTACCCTTTACTTTGGTTCTTGCCAACAAAGCACTGGATTAAAAAACCTTTTAGGTTAATGAAAAGGGGTGTGAAGGCTTACCACCCCCGAAAAACTTTAGTATTAACCCAAAAATGGGGCCCCCCCAAAAAATTTTGAATTTGAAAAAGAACGATAACAGTCCCAAAAAAAAACACTTTATTATTTTGAAAAAGACAATTAAATATTTTTTTTATCCTACTTAAAGGAATTTAAAAAAGGGAAAAAAAAAATAATTTTTCTGAATTCAACGTTAATATGAAAAAAAATTGAATGGAAGGGTTTGGGGGTTTGTTTTAAACCGGTGTTGGGAAAAAATTGTAGCCGTTGCTGATGAAATTTAGGGGGGGGGGCACACTGTTGAGTGACAACCCCCAAAGACTATTTTTTTTCACAAAGTCCAAACCTTGGGAAAAATTCCCTCAAGATGATAGGAAAAGCAGGGCTTTTAACCACTGGCCCCAAAAAAGAAGGGTTTGTTGCCTGGGGTTGGCTACACTTTTGGTATGCAGATAAAAAAGGGGACGGGCCCAGGGGCCTTTGGGGTTTTCCCTTTAAACACTGTTTTTTTTTGGTTGTTTTAAAGGCCCCGAGCTGACAAATTTCCCAAACTAGAAAAAAGACAAGGTTACTTACCCGCCCCAAGAAAAACGCTCTCCATGATAAGTAAAGGTTTTTTAAAAAACAAAGGTAATTATCTAAAAGCGCAAGGGAAATTTAAAAGGGAAATGAACAAAATCTTTAAAAAAGGTTAAAAGGGGAACTTTTAACCAATAATCCATTAAAAACCGGGGCAGGGGGCTTTTACTTAAAAGTTTTGTTGGGACCCGGGGAGCCGGAATTTCCATTTTTGGGCGGAGCCCCACAAAGTCCCCCTTTTCCCCCTGGGGAAAAAGGGAGATTAAAGGGGGGCTAGACTGACCCTACCTTAACAAACAGACGGGGAAAACAAACCATCGTTTACCATATACCCGCTCGGGAACTCCCTTCTGTTGAACTTTTTCCCCCACAATGAACTTTGGGGAAATGTTCACAAAACACTTAAGGGTTTTAAAATATCATGGAGTTAGGCCCCGGAAAACTGCCCGCCAAAACTCGTCACAGACTTTCCCCCCTTTGGGCGATTTTATGGGGCGGAAAAAAATTTCCGGGTGGGAAAAAAATTTGGTTTTAAAAGGGCTAAAGGGGCAGGTAGGTAATCGGGGTTTGCCAATATGAAAGTTTTTTAGAGCAAATTTTTTAACTGCGCAAGGGCAACCCTTTTTTTCCTATTAGGGAAAACCCAAATCTAAAAAAAAAATTTATCCCCAAAAAGGAAAGGGCAAAAAGATTAAAACTTTCATTGTCAGAAATGATCGTAAAAGGAGAAACAAAATAGGGGATGGGGCCCGTTTTAAAAAACAATAAATTCAAGTAAAGAGAAAATAAAAAAAAGGAATAAGAATTTAAAAAGGGAAATTTTGATGCTAAGGCGCAAGGTTTCCCAAAACAAAAACCAAAAAAGGGGGGGGAAAAAGGGGAAAAAAATAAGATTAGGGGCAAGATAGGCCCACTTAAGAGTAACTCTGGCCCAAAGGTTTTTTATGTAAAATTTTTCAAACCCCTTTCTTTCTCTCAGTTTTTTAAAACCCCGGGGGATACTAGCGAAAATTCCGAAATAAAATTAAAGAAACAGGGCATAATAAAAAATATGCACGATTTTTGGTTTAAATAGTGAAAAAGGTCCCCCCAAAAAAATAAAGAAAATTTAAAAAGGGTAACAAATCCCCAGGCCCTGATGAACTGTTCCAAGGGTGCTAAAAATCTTTTCAAATTCGCTGGGAAAAATGGGTAGTTTCCTGATAAATGGAAAAATGGGAAATTTAAAACCTATTTAAAAAGGCAGGTGACAGGGCCTTTAAACCTTTAACTATAGACCAGGTATTTGAGGGGGGAAAACATGGGAAATTTAATATGAAATTTTTATATGGGCCCTTCCAAAACGGTGTTCCCATAGATTACACCCTCCCGGGTTTTGGGGAAAATAAGGCACACGGAAAAAGGAGGAGAAAATTTTTTTATGGGGTTTAGGGAAAGGTTTTCCCAAAAAGGGACAGAGAGTTTTTCATAAATGTGGAGAAAATCAAATGGGGGGAAATCCAACGGTGTTTTTCAGGGGGCAGTGTTTTTTCCTTTGCTGTTTTTCAATCTACATGAACGACATAGATGAAGGGGATAAATAGCGACAAAAATAAATTTTCTGATTGGGGGGAAAAAAAGGCCCCCAATTCCCTTCCCAATGAGGGAAAATTTGAGCAGTGGGTTGGGGAAGTTTGGGAAACAGTTTAAAAAAAACAAATTAAGTTTTAAATGTTTGGGCAGGGCTAAAACCCCCCGCCACAAAAAAACTAAAAAAATTAAAAATCTTTAAAAATTTTCGGAAATTTTAAAAAGATTTAAAATTCTTTTTATATAGTCCAAAAACCAAGGCAAAAAGTGCATTAGTGTTCGCCCAAAAGGTAACAGAATTTCCTTGGCTTTTAAGAAGAAGTAAAAATAAAAAAAATGCTCCCGGGTTTCTTTTTTAAATCTATATAACTTTGGGGTTTGGCCTCATTTTAGATTTTTCCCCGCACGGGGTTTTTGGGCACCGTAAATTTCAGAAAAGGATAAAAATGCCCTTGTAAAACGTACAAAGGAGGGTGACAAGGCGGGTCCCAGGATCAGAAATCTTTCCCCATGAGGATAGACTGAGGGGCCCTTTAATCTTCACTCCCCTAAAAAAAGGCATAGAATTAAAGGGGATATGATTAAGGTGTAAAAAATGGAAAACAGGTATTAATAAAGGGATGTAAATAGCGTGCAAAAATATCAAAACGTAGACAGGACTCTCAGCAATGGCTTTAAATTGGAAACGTTCAGGTTCAGGAAGGACATAGGAAAACACTGGTTTGATAATAGAGTTGTGGATGAGTGCAACAAACTCTCGAGTACCGTCATAAACACTAAGACGTTGTGTAGTTTTAAAAATAGATTGGATAAATACATGAGTGCGTGTGGGTGAGTGTGAGTTGGACCTGACTAGCTTGTGCTACTAGGTCGGATGCACTCCTCCTCCCTTAAGTGACGTGTCTGACCTCACAAGGTCAAGACATGGTGGGAGAAATGGAGCTGCCTCGCATAGGCCAGTAGGCCTGTTGCTGTGTTCCTTCTTCCTTATGTTCTTATGAATATGCCCCTGCTGTAGTGGAGATGTAGTGAAACAACATAAGATTGAATTCGCTCTTCTCATAGTGTCAACGGCACACAGACTGATCGAACAGACTGAGAGACCAGTTACTCTAGTTCGAACAGGCACAAACCTCTTAGTGATGCTGGTGTAAAGGTCTCCCAGAACACAAATATCCAAATGCTCAGCAGCCGAAACAAATCCAAATCTACATTTTCAATGTCAGTCACCATCCATACTTGTGCTTTGTAGCAAATGCTTAACACAACCTCTAACCATTTACCTGTAAGGAAAAATATAAGTTTTTTGATTTCTTCATCTCTGGTGAAGAATGAAAAATTAAAGTTACCAAATAGCACCCAAGAAGAAATAGCAACAGTTGGGAAAGCATTTATCCCGCAGTTTTCATGGATGAAGGAGAGAAAAGTCACCGGAAGAACAGCGCTACATCAAGTTAGAATCACTGTAAAAAACCAAATTTCAGTTACATCACACATATCACATTTTGCAACAGTTTGCTTTCAACTAAATGTTTTTGGCTGATTATGCAGTTAAATATCAAGATTTAAAGGCGAATTGGAAGAGGAGCATTATAAATCATCAGTTACAAATTGCTAATTAAAACAAAACCAGTGTTCAAATTATTCAAAATCCTTCAGAGGACCAAAGAGATCAATGTTCTAAGATATACAAGGTTACATTAATCTTAACGACCCTCAGTCGTTGCATTATCTAATATCAGCATCGGAGGGGTTGAAGTTTTAGATACGATACTGAGAATTAATCACACGAAAAACAGTATTTATTTTTCTTTAAAATCATCCATAAAAAGCGAAACTGGGGAAAAAAGAAGTCCAGTCTTTTCTCTAAGGAAAAATTTACCATTTTGATCAAGAAAAATAAATACAGTAAATAAATATTAAACCTTAATTAATTTCCTTTTACAGTGTTCATGAGGGCATTATTAACACCCTTGCCATTTAGGCCAACTCACTGGGTTGGCCCTATTCGGCATGGACATATAAATTTATATATATAATATATATATTATATATTATATATATATATTATAATATATTTCACATTATTATATATATAATTTATATAAGTATATATTATATATATATTATTTTAGTATGCATATATTTATCTACATAATATATATATATATACGTGTATATATATTATATATATACGTATATATAATATATATATATATCTATCATATATATATATATATATATATATTATATATATTATATATACATTATATATATACGTTATATTATATATATATACGTATATATATATATATATATTCGTAAATATATATAGATTATATATATATATATATATTATATATATTTAATATTATATTATAACATCTATATATACATATATATATACATATATTATTATACATTATATATATATATATTATATATATATAATATTATTTATATATATATATATATATATATATATATATTAATATATATATATATATATATATATATACACACACACACAATTATTATATATATATAATATATATATATATATATATATATATTATTATACGTATATAATATATATATTTATATTATATATCATATATATATATACTATTTATATATATATATATATATATTATATATGTATTTATATGTATATATATATTTATATATATTTAATATATATATATATATATAATATATATATAGTATATATTATATATATGTATATATATGTATATATATATTATAATATATATATTTATATATATATATATATATTTATATATTATATATATATATATATTTTATATATATCTATTTATATATTTATTGTATATATAATATACGTATTACAAATATATATGTATATATATATATATATATATATATGTATATATATATATTTTATATATATATATATATATACGTATATTATACTATACATATAAATATATATTATATATATATATATATTATATATATAATAAATATATATATATATATATATATCTATATATTTATATATATATAGATACTATTATATATTTATATACATATATATACTTTATATATATATATTATATATATTTTTCTATATTATATATAATATATATTATATATATATATATATATATATAAATATTTATATATACAATATATATAAATATATATATATATTTATATATATATATATATATATATATATATAATATTTATTTATTTTTATGTTATATATATATATATATATATATATATATATATTATATATTTATCGTATATATATATATATAATTAATATATAATATATAGATAATATTTATATATATATTTAATGCTGATATATATATATATTATATTATATATATTTATATATATATATGTGATGTGTGTGAGTGTGTATATATATATTTATATACTTTACTTATATATATATTATATAATAATATATATATATTATATATTATTACTATAATATTATATATATAATATATATATGTATATATATATGTTATATATATGTATATATATATGTTTATAGATTTATATTATATATCTATATATATATTTATCTATATATATATACGTATATATTATATATATATACGTATAATATATGTATATATTTTATATATATTATGTATATATATATATATATATATATATATTAGATATATATATATATAATATATATTATAAATTTATTATATATATATATATATATTATTATATAGGAGGTTCCTCTTGAACTGTCCTGGGGACCTCATCATCAAGAGAAAAAGAATAAACTTGCTTCAGGGAAAAGCTCAAGGAGCGTGATAGCGAAATAATTTCATTATATTTTTGGCCCAATTTAAATGAAAAATTCAGTTTTTTAAAGCAGCGTTTGAAGCCTACACACTGTTTTTGTAGTGACTTTTGTTTTAAAAAAGAGAGATGAAAAAATAAAAGTCCCTTATCCTACGGGCAAAAAAACTCTCCCTTTTTCAAAACTGTAAGACATACAATGCTCTATTTGCATCAGATGAAGAAAAGGGTTTAGATAATTTTGGCCCCACCGCCGTTTGAGTAAAAATTCAATAGTTGGGCATAAAAAAAAAATTTTGTTTTTTTTTTTTTGTGGGGAAAAAAATCAATAAAAACAAAGCATAAAAAAAATCGCAAAATCCCCTTTACTCAGTGATTCACATTATCAAAACCGGTAAAAATATGAAACCCCCCACAAATATTTTTGCCAAAAATAGAAAAAAAAATTTTCAATAACTTTTCCTGATTTTAATATGTATTACGTTTTCTGTAAAACTCTCGGGCATAGCACGCCACAGTTCGTATGTTAGACACCCCAACACTGTTGACAAAACAGGGGGACTAGCTTTTCTCTTCCTTGAATTTGAATGGGGTTTTCAGAGAAGTTGCAAGTAGAGTATTTAGAAAAAACAATAAAAAATCGTAATTTTGGAGTAAAAAAAACACGAATTGCCCATAGTCCTTTTGATGAAAGAAAGCCCAAAAAAAATTAATTTTTGGAAAAAATACTTAGACAAATGAGGAAAAAAGTAATTACTTTCAAATTTTTGCCAAAATTATGCACTATTTTTTTGTCAGAAAACATTTTTTACCAAAATTTTTTAAATTTTTTTTTTTTTTTTTCACCCTAAAACAATTCGAGCACTCAAGGTTCTCCCGAAGCGTTTAAAAAATTGTTTTCTATTTTTAAACTTTTTTTAAAGACAAAATACTTTGAAAAAATACACTGACAAAATCAATGACAAAAGTACAATGGGAAATTAACGTAGCAATCGAGCACATCTCGAAAACTTGTTAGCTCCCGGCGGGGGGCCCACGTGCCCAGAATGTTGCAGGCTTTTCCTCTTGGATCGCAACACTGAGTCTCTAAAAAGAGGAAGCCCCCACCCTGTGTTCTTGGTTTTATGATGATTTTTCACCAGCTCTTTTGAGGAACTTTAGAGCACATTTTCCCCCATCTAAAAGGGTCTCAGACCTTTAAATTTGGGATGAAGTTTAGAAAGGGAAAGGCCCTTTAATATTTGCGGGTTTTTGGGATTTCCCTGTGGGGGCTGTCTCCCCCCTTTTGTTTAGCAAGGTAATTACCAGATATAAATCCAAATAGAGAATTAATGGTCAATAGTAAAAGAAAATGAAACAGAGTCCATCACAACCCTTAGAGTTTACGAAAGACAACATGGGTATATAACCACGATGACAATGTGCAAACCCCCCGTCCTTCTTGCAAAAAAAAACATTGCTCGACGATCCCCCCTTTAATTAAGCTAAAGGCGGAGCAACTAAGTTTTTAAAAAGTCGGAATTTTTTTTTATTTTTTTCTTATAAACCCTGGCCATTCCCCCCAAGGCAGGGGGGCCCGAAAAGAAAAAATTTCACCTCATTCACTCCCTCCTGCTTGCCAGAAGGGTGCTTTACATACGTTTTTAACTTCAACATTAACACCCCCCCTTTGAGTGCAGGCACGTCTTTCCCTCTCCGGGTCAAGTCCCCCCTCCGGGTTTTTTGAAAACCCTTATAAAGTTACTTTGCTCACCTCCAACAGCCGTCAAGTATTAAAAAAAGATTTGCTCCTTCATCCCTTTAAAAAACCCTAACATGCCTGGAAGTCAAGCCCCCCCGACAAAAACCCCCTTTAAACCCCTCCCCCCAACCTTTCCTAGGCCCCACCCCCACCCCGCCTTCCCTTCCACTACAGACTGATACACTCTTAAAGTTTTTTGTATCGCCCATTTTTCCCCACTGCCCGAACCACCTCAACACCCTTCCTCAGCCCTCTGGACAACATTTTTTGGTAACCCCGCACCTCCTCCTAACTTGCAACTACGATTCTCTGCATTATATTCAACCACACATTCCTCCAGACTGACATCTCCACTCCTCCACCTTTCTCCTCGCTGCAACATTCATCACCCATGTTTCAAAACCCATAAGAGCGTTGGTAAACTATACTCTATTTTTTCCCCTCTTTGCCCCCAAGGGACAAAGTTTTGTCTCCACAGACTCCAAGTGAAACCACCACCCTTTTCCCTCATCAATTCTATGATTCCCACATTTTCATAGCCCCATCCGCTACACGCCCACTCCCAAATATCTAAATGCTTCACCCCCCCATACCCCTTCCCTCCAATCTGAATTAATTTTTCATCCCCTAATCTTTTTGTTATTCTCATAACCTTACTCTTTCCTGTATTCACCTTTAATTTTTTTTTTTGCCCCCCTACCAATTCATCCCCCAATCTTTGCAATTTCCCTTTTCAAAAATTCCCCCAAGAGCACAGTGTCATCAGAAAGAGCAGTGTGACAACCCCCCATTTTGGTGTGTGTTTCTTTTATTTTTAACCCCGCCTCTTGCCAAGAACCCTGCATTTACTTCTCTTAAACCCATCTAAAAATATTTTAAACAACCCGGTGACATCAAAAATTTCCTTGTCAAAGGGCCACTTTACGGGGAAAATTTCTCTCTTCCTACATCTCTAACTTGACCCCACATCCTCGAAAAACTTTTCACTGCTTTCAGTAACCTACCCCCTACCCAAACACTTGCAAACACTGCCACTTGCCTCCCTATCCACCCCGTCATACCCCTTTTTTCAAATCCCCTAAATGCCACAAAGACCTCTTTACCTTACTAAATACAGTTTCCCTTTTTGTTTCACGTAAACCCCTGGGCCCCACACCCCCAACCCTTTTCCCAAAGCCCCTTGTTCATCGCTATCCTTTTCTCCGTCACCTTAATTCTTTCAATAATAACTCTACCCTAACACTTTGCCGAAACTAAAAAA
>NC_069420.1:58201606-58234098 GCF_026875155.1 Cherax quadricarinatus
TCAAAGGTGTTTTGAGGTGTTGGAAGGGGTGTTTTGATTGTAGTCAGCGGTGTTTTAGTAGTAATTCAGAGGTTTTGGGTGTGTAATTGGGAAGTACTCAAATGGTTCGTTTTTTGGAAGTGATTCAGTGTGATTGGGAAAATGTTCAGGAGGTTTTGAAGTTGTTCAAGAGTGTTTTGAGGGGTTCAAGGGTGTTCTGAATGTGTTGAAGGATGTTTTGATTGAATTCTCAGTGGTGTTTTAGTAGTAATCAGTGGTGTTAATTGGGAGTACTCAATAGTTTTTGGAATATGTTCGTGGGTGTTGTGGGATGTGGGTGTTGTTGTCGAACTAGAGTACCGCAAAAAAAGATGTTATAAGTGGGTTGTTGTTGGTAACTTTTTTCTGATGAAATTAGCTAATACGAGAAAAAAATTGTGGGTTGTTGGATGTTGTTTCATGTGACTTTTGATGTACTGGTCCCCTTATTAACTTTAATGGAACTAATAGGGTTATTAAAACGAAGAAAAATTGTGTGGTGTGTGGGGTGTGTGTGTGCGTGTGGTTAGGTGTCATAGAGTTTTTTTTTTGTGAAAATTTGGTTACAGTGATGACATTAGTTAAAACGAGTAAAATTTTGTTGGTCATTGATGAGGGTAGTGTGTCGAATTAGAGTTACCGAAAATGATGATATAAGTGGTTGTGATGAAATTAGTTTAAAACGATATTCAAAGGTGTTTGAAGGTGTTCAAGGGGTATGTTTATTGAGTATTCAAATGATTATGAGGATCTTTGGGGTGTCAATAAGTAAAGTGTTTGAGTTGTTTTGTGACACTTTTTTCTGATGTATTGTGTCCCTTAATAACTTTATGAACTAAAAGGCGTTTAAAAAAACGAGAAAATGCCTAGTCTGCGGACTGAGGGGAGAGTTGTAATTTATGAAAGATGCAGATAAATTACGAGATGTAAAAAAGCTTATTTGGGAGGTACTCAAAATAGTGTTTTGGTAAATGTATCAAAGGTGTTTTGAGTGTGTTTAAATGTTTGTTTTTTGAGAGTGTTTCAAGGGTGTTTTGAAGGTGTTCAAGGGTGTTTTGAAGGTGTTAAAGGTTGTTTTAAGGTTATTCAAAGGTGTTTTGAAGGTGTTCAAGGGTGTTTATGTGAGTATTCAAGGTGTTTTTTGTAAGGTGTACAAATGATTAAGAGAGTACTTATGAAGGTGTTCAAAATGATGTGCAGAGTACTTATGAAGGTGTTCGGGAGTATTCAGAGATGATTTGGGGTGGTTCGAATGATGTTTTTGGAGTATTTCAGTGTTGTTTGGATTTATAAAGTTATTTTTTTGTGGAGTTACCAATGATGATGAGAGTGTTTTGGAAGATGTTTCAAAGTAAAAGTGCGTATTTAACTCTTCGTTATATGTAAAATTGTGAGTAGTGAATTTTACGAAAGTCGGATGTAAAGCGATGTGGTTGACTTCTGATGCATGTGTCCACTTATTAACTTTAATTAACTTAAAAGGGTTAAAACGAAGAAAATGGGGGTTAGTGAGTGAAAATTGTGGGGTGTTGGTTGGAGTTGAGGGTTCGGGAGGAGGGGTAGGGAGGTTACTTCGTGGTGGAGTGACATGAGATGAAATAGTTACAAAAAGTCTAGACTTGTGTTGTAAAGAAATTGTGAGTTATTAACGAAAAAATGTGGCCTTTCTGATGTCCCCTTATTAACTAAAAGGGTCAGACCAAGTTTCAGCCTGTGTGCGCGTGACGTCATGACATAGGGGGCGGACCTGATTCAAACTGGTGTGACTGGTCAACACGTGACGTCACGACCGCCGAGTAACACCCTTCATTAGACCTGTAGTAAGCATGCCCCCATAGGAGGAGTCTATTTTGAATGCTTACCCCCAGAGGGGGGATTCCAAAAACTTTGATCCGAGGAATTGGAGAATTTTGAAAACCCAATAGGGGGGAATCCAAAAAACTTGATCCAAGGAGATGGAGAATTTCGAAAACCCCATAGGGGGGAATCCAAAAACTTGTATTATAGAGAAATTTTTGGGGTTGGGGGTGAAAGTGGGAGGGGGATCGAGGGAGTGGAGACTTTGATATTTGAGAAAATTTTCTGGGGATGGGGGGTGAAAGGAGGGTACCCAAAAAAACCTTGATCCAGAAGATGGAGAATTTCGAAAAACCCCATAGGGGGGAATCCAAAAAATTGTTACTTATCGAGAAAATTTGGGGTGAAAGGAGGGGGACCCAAAAAATTTGATCCAAGGAATTGGAGAAATTCAAAAAACCCCCATAGGAGGGGGAATCCAAAACTTGGTAATATCGAGAAATTTTGGGATGGGGGTGAAAGTGAGAGGGGGATCGAGGGGAAGTGGAGACTTTGATATTGAGAACCCCATAGGGGGGGGGGAGTATCCAAAACTTGTATTATCGAGAAAATTTTGGGGATGGGGGGTTGAAGGAGGGGTACCCAAAAAAAACTTTGATCGAGGAATTGGAGAATTTTCGAAAAAAAACCCATAGGGGGGAACCTTAAAAACTTGATCCGAGGAGATGGAGAGCACAAGAAAATGAAATTCAAAAAAAATTCGAAACCCCGTAGGGGAGGGAATTCCAAAAAAACCTTGATCCAAGGAGATCATAAGAAAAAAAATTCGAGGCGCGGGGGGCGATCCGGATGGACGCTGCAGAAGGCGCAGCAGACAGAAGGCGCGGCGGGGCTCGGGAATAGGCGCGGGCGGGCGCGCGGGCGGGGCGGGGCGCGCGGGCGGAGCGCGCGGACGGGGGTCGCGAAGGGCGCCGGGCGGGGCGCGCGGGACGCGCGCGGGGCCGGGGTCGCGAAGGGGGGGTCGTGGGGCGGGGGTACTGGTTGGGGGGTCAAGGGTGAGGTAGTCTCGGAGGGCGAGGTCATGGTCAAATAACCGGAAGTAACCACATCCCTAGGGTGAAAAGGTGACCTCCAGTGCTGGTCCTTAGAACGGAAGGGTTGCGCTCTGTAGAAAGGCCTAACCGGAAGGGTGCGCCACTCTGTAGAAGGCCTAAACCGGAAAGGGGCGCTCTGTAGAAGGCCTTTTCGGAAGGGTGCGCCTCTGTAGAAATTATGACTACTTTTATATATATATATATATATATTATATATATTATTATATATATATATATATAGGATGGGGTCCACCTCTAGTGTAAATTGTGGGACCCATAGCCTCGGAGAAGTGGATTATAAAGGCTTAGAAGAATATTTGGATTTCTCCTGAAAGCGTTTGGAATATTCCACTTCCCCTACACCCGATCTTTTAATATATATATATATATATATATATATATATATATTTTATATATATAGTATATATATATATTTATATTTATAATATATATAGATATTTACTTATATACTATATATATATATATATATATATATATATATATATATATACTTATATTTATTTATATTAATATATATATATTATATATATATATATATATTATTATATACTAATAACTATAATAATTATATACACACATATATATATATACACATTATTAGTATATATATATATATATATATATATATATATATATATATTATTATATATATATATATATATATATATATTATATATATATTTATTGTGTATATATTTATATATATGTATATATATATATATATATATATATATATATATATATATTATATATATAATGTATATAATATACTATATTATATAGAATATATATATATATATATATATAATATATATATATATATATATATATATATATGTATATAGATATATTATATAATTATATATATATATCATTATATATATTTATATATTTAATATATATATATATTTTTATAATATCAATATATTATATATATATATATACATATATATATATTTATACACATATATATATATATTATATATTATATATATATATATATATATTATATATTATATTATATATTTTAAATAATATATATATATATATTACATTTATATATATACACATATATTATATATATATATATTATATATATATTTATATATATATAGATATATAATATATATATATATATATATATATTATATATATATATAATGTATATATATATATATTATATATATATATATATATATATATTATATATTTATATATATTATATATTATATATGTATATATATATATTATATATATTATATTATATATATATTTTTTTTTAAATATAGGGAGAGTACCAACCTCTATAGCTGGAATGGGGTACCCTCATCCTCAGAGAAGGAGAATAAAACGTACTCAGAGAAAACTCAAGGTTTCTCCCGGAGCTTTTTGAATATTTTCTTCTCCTTACCACCCCCTATATATGTTTTTATCTAATGTGAACATTTATTATAAACAAATACATTTACAGAAAAAAACATAAACATGTATACAATGGCTCACAATGTATCAAAGATGATGAATATCCTCCAGCTCCTCCGAGGCTGGACGTGAGCCAAGTATGCAGCAAGCAATTTCCCTCTGGATGGCGACGCTGAGCGCTTGGAACATGAAAGTGCTGCCTTGCAGCTCTATGCTGGAATGGGGACCCCTCTCTCCTTCGAGAAGAGAATAAAACGCTACCTCAGAGAAAACTCAAGGTTTCCCCGGAGCTGTGATTATGTATAATTTTCTTCTCCTACCACCCCTATATATGTTTTATTCTATGTGAACATTTATTAATAACAAATACATTACAGAAAAAAACATAACCATGATACAATTGGCACAATGTATCAAAGATGATGATTTCCTCCAGCTCCTCCGGACGGCTGGACGTGAGCCAAGTATTGCAGCAGCATTTACCCCTTCTGATGCGACCCGCTGATGCGCTGGAACATGAAAGTGGCTGCCTTGGGTCCCTGGTGGGTCGTTGAGTCTGGAACAAATTCTTTAAGGAAAACGTGTGGCATTTTTTTCCCATGATCCAAGTCTCGATCCCACTGGGACAATTGATACTGTTGGTAATGTCCCTGTCTTGCCTGATCTGTACTCCTCCCTGTGGGTGGGGGGGGGCCAGCAGATCTCCCTGTCGCCCCCAACTTTGATGGATATAGGGTCAGCCAGTGTGGACACACAGGTATAGTCCATGCTAAGAGCTTGCCATTCTTCCAAGGATAGTGGTGATCCCGTCGGGCGGTTTGCTGGGTTGTGGTTATTGTTTGCTGCCAAGTGATCGTGGCTCCCTCTCGGCAGGGCATCCTGCTGTAGCAAGGGTTCTCTTAATGATGTCCGTTTGACTCATTGTGTCTTGCATGCCAGCCTTGCGGTTTTGAAACAGTTAAGGACCATGTAGACGTATTGGAGGGACTGTTGGAGGGACTGTTACCTCATCTTCCGACATAGTTTACTGTCTTCAAGTTATGTCCTAGAATTTGTATTGATAAAGCCACTGGATGGCCGAAACGTCTCAATAAAGATACCCAGATGTTGACATGTGCTGTG
The DNA here is from genome assembly GCF_026875155.1 of Cherax quadricarinatus. Taxonomy (NCBI): domain Eukaryota; kingdom Metazoa; phylum Arthropoda; class Malacostraca; order Decapoda; family Parastacidae; genus Cherax; species Cherax quadricarinatus. The sequence continues at coordinate 58,207,081 of NC_069420.1, forward strand.
TCTTACTTCATCTTGTCGGCTATTATATACCATTTGTACACAACTTGTCAGACACTTGCCCCATCATTGGAATCTTCCATTCTTGAAGGACATGTACATAACCTTCACGACTACGAATCTACTATACAACTAACCCATCTCTTTGGGATCACTGTCTAAGCATATCATACCATGGCTACACAATACCATAAGTTTCTAGACGATGGATTTTATCAGCCATTCATAAGGATTTATATGAGGATATTAACAATGGCTTTCATGGGCGAACAGTAGTTCCTTAGTATTAATGTTGCTCCTATAATACTGTATCACCCACTAACTCTGCGGTAAATAACAGCACAAGGTTTACACGCACAAAGTCACCAGTTTGATTCCAATTCATTTTAACAATATTTTTTTCGATGTTTTTTAATTATGGCTTATACGAATATGTGTATGCATGTATGTATATATGTAACTCTGTATGTAAGTATATGTTTAAGTTTGCAAGTATATATGTAACTATGTATGTATGTGTATATGGACGTTTTATGTTATATTTTTATGTATGTAAAGCATGTAAATATATATTTTTGTATGATTCATGTATGACTGAATGTATGTATGTACTCACCTATTTGTGGTTTCATGGATTCGATTCTTAGCTTTTGGCTCGCATGTTGATAATTAGGTACCCCACAAAGGGCTAAAAATTCCTTCAAGGCTTTGGTAACAGTCTTTGTGCTACATGCTTGAATAAGGAAAATGCAACAGGAAAAACCAAGTATTCATACAGTGAATGTGAGTATGTAAACCATTACTAGCCGTTGACAATAGAGGTCAACTTAAAGTCAATGCTGAGCCGTTTCCCATATGGTGGCCAACGGGAAGAGGTTCAATTCTGTGCATAATATGCAAGATATTACTGTCCTTTTTAGTCTTTCTTTGAGATGGAAGTTTTTTTGATATCACAAAATGTAAGAGCCGAGTCACTCCAAGAGTACATTAATGAGAGTACATTAAGAAAAGGTCGAATCATAAAAGGCTCTGGTCAATGTATCAGGGACTGCATTTTCACTGCAGAGCAATATTATATAGCGTAGTTAAACGATGATGCTTCCTATCTCTATTCTTGATTTTTTTATTTTCCACTTTTTGTTGTTCACCATCGCTGTAAAGTCCTAGACATTCATGCAAAGAGATGGCCAGATTAATTAAAGACTGCTGAAATAGCAGCTTCAGAGGCCTAGAACACTACTACAAAAGTAGGTACTTATCGACTGGCATCAACGAGTTATTTCTTAAGAAGTTCAGATGCTATCAATGATGATTCTCCTAGTGGTAATGTTTTATTATTTAATAAAAGTTAAATTTTATCAGAAAATTTGGGGTGGTATTCTATGACGTAATAAGCAAATATTCTCTGGCTCTCCCAGAGATCAAAATGATGGTCTGTCAGGGTTAAGTGTTTGATGCTTTCCATACAAATGACATTATTGAGGGGAACGATTTTATGATATTATCTATGAAAAATATTTTAGGTAAAATTTTCTTCTACACGTCTGTCCATCGAATGGTTGAGCAGCAGCAAATCAATTTGTTACACCAATTGGTATCTTTCAGAACTGAATTACTCTCGTGTTTGCCTCAAAAGCAAATCAGGTTTCTATTTGTAACCTGATTATAAACATTTTTCAAGTAGAAAACACCCTGTATTTGGAAGGTTATTCACCATTGAATCTTCGGTAATGGCTATAATTCAATATTGTATATTGATTAATAATTGAGGGGTTAATCAGTACAGCCTCTTTTCATGTCTGTTAAGGGTGTCTTCACCACAGCAACCAGAGAATGCCATGGAGAAAAATTACTTCGTGATGTTTCTATGACAGCTAGTGAGATGTATTTCTCAATGAATTAAAGACAAGTCTTATCAAAGCACCGTTGATTGGTTGCGATGAGTTTAAATGGTATGGCAAGTTTGGAAAAGTAAGGGCTTGTTAATGAAAGATGGTGAGAGTGCACAGGATTTGAAACCAGCCCAGGAATATGAGCTCTGGTTTATGTCTCCTTGTGCTGGAATGTAAATTCCATATTGTTTCTGGAAATCTTTGTCCAAAAGCAGGTGGCAAACACAAATGTTTTGAAACTTTAAGGTCAATAAATGGATATGCATTTGGCCGTTGAGCCCCAAAGAGTACATTAGATATCCGACGAACTAGTATTTACTGAAACTGATTTAGTGAAATTCTGTTAAACCGGTTGTTACAATATACAGATTTAATTTTTAAGCAGTACTTTCCTTATGAAAATATTCAGAGTTAAACGAGTCAAATATGCACAATCTAATTTGTGTCATTTTCTGTCACTCAGTAGCTGCTTGTGAGGTATCAGAGGGAAATAAAGCTGTAATTGCAAATACAGTAGGAATATAACAATGTAGCAGTAGTACTCATCAGTACCTTTGACCAGGCAGATGCTATCCTGCAATTTTTGCAGATAGCAGCAGTGTAGGCATTTGTTTCTGATTTGAAACGGTACACCATATAAATAACATCTCTATTTTTTGTAGTATAGTCGTTTGAGCTACATGTCAGGTGAATGACACACTTCCTTTTCTGAGGTGCTCAGTAACAACTATGCATTTAGCGTGTATGTTTGGAGCTGAATAGGCCGGGCCAGAGCCGTGTGAATAGATCTGATTGTTTGTGACCTATATGTCCGGTTTGTTGGCCTCAAAAAACCGTTGGCGCATGAATGGTAAAAAAATTATCTTTGAGGAATGTATCACTTGTCCTGGGTTACTTCTCACACATCCATAGACTGGAGAACTTGACTGACACCCTACACATATAATGTAAGGTTTCATTTCTTCGAGCATACAAATAAAGACAGATACACGGCAAAAATACATGAGTAAAATAGGAGGTACGAAGGAATGGCCACTAATTATGCAGTGTATTTCGGGTGTATCACGTTACAAATGGCTGCAGAATGTTAAAGCTCCTATTTCTAATTACCTTGTCATAATCTTTCTAATACGACCTACACTTATGTGCCTCCATTCCAGAGTTACCACAGGTTTATCCGTCTTCATACAACCCTCTTCGACGCTTTTAATTATTTCTTTCACACAAATAGATTCATCATGAAATTTTAATTTATTTCTTACGCTCAGTATACTAATCACATAAAGCTTTGATTAGGGATGCTTTGATCCAGGTCAAGGGCTCGCCTGAGGGAACATAATAAAACAGTTATTAATAAGAATTATTTCTACAAGTACACCGTTACAAGGTAAACAGGCATAGCTGACATCAATGAACTTACTATTATATAGAAAGCCCCTTGTTATAATAGAGCATTTCGGGCAAATAGGTAAATTTTGTCCCAGGATGCGATCTACACAAGTCAAACTAACACCCAGGTACTATTTTACTGACAGGTGAGTCTTAAGGAATACACGCCTAATGATACTTCACCTGTACCGGGGATCGACCCGGTACGGTGAAAACATATATTCCCCTTCCCCCTTAGTTTAACAGTCAGTCTTAACTCTCAGTAAGATATTTTTCTATGATTTTGAAAACTTACTAAACAACTCTTTCTCTATCTCATAGCTTTCCTTTACTCTAATATGATAATATTTACTCAAATTTTTTATAGACAAACAAACAACCTCCTTTTTTGTATTTTAAAGATAGTTCACTAAACATGTTCAACGTTAACACCTTGATTGACACGTATCTTTATTTTCCACATTTATTGGACTTTATTCCTATGCGATCAAAAGATTATTCCTGAGGATCTTTTAAGGTGTATCTGATTGTGTTTTATCTTTATGTTATCTTGAAGGCGGGTCGGGGGACAACCTTTTAAGTAACTGGCTGAATTTATCTTGTTTTTCTCTTCATTTTGCTTTCCGAGTCAATGTCGTCAGAACTCGGGAACCTTCATCCAATGGAAGATTTCCAAGTTTTGAAACACTTGGTTTGCGGTAACAACTGTCTCATAAAACATGCAAGTTTAAGGTAGTCTTGCTACTTCTACTTACATTAGGTCACAACTACACTTACATGCACAAGCAACAACGCATCCCATACACACCCCTCTGGGTTTTCTTCTATTTTCTTTCTAGTTCTTATTTTGTTTATTTCCTTTATTCCATGGGAAATGGAACAGAATTTACCTACGTTAAGCCATGCGTGTTGTAAGAGGCGACTAAAATGCCAGGGGCAAGGGGCTAGTAAACGTCTTCTCCTTATATATTACTAAATGTAAAAGGAGAAACTTTCGTTTTTCCTTTAGGGCCACCCAGCCTCGGTGGATACGGCCTGTTTGTTTGAAATGAAAGAATATTTATATATATAGTATATATATTATATATATATATATATGTGTGTGTGTGTGTGTGTGTATGTGCCCACGAACAAGTGGTATTGATCAATAACAACACGGCGCTAGCCAAGGATTCGAACCCATGTTGTACAGGCCTGCCTCATAGTAAGCGAGAACCACATGACGCTTTAAACCACAGGACCACCCAAACCTACAGAATGTTGCAGCAAGCGCACTGCACCATTCGGAATACTTGGCTAGCGCAGTGTTTACATATATATATATAGATATATATTTATATATATATATATATATTTATATATATATATATATATATATTAATATTATATAAATTATATATAAATATTTATTATATATATATTAATATATATATATATATATTATATATTATATATATATATATATATATATTATATTATATATAATATATATATATATATATATATATATGTCGTGCCGAATATGTAAAAACTGGTCAATTCGCAACAGAAACTCATTTAAAATAAGTCCTTTCTGAGATTTTTTTTTCTCTTATATGTTTTAAGATATATTTTTTTCATAATGTTAAGGTAAAAAATTCTAATTTTGCACCAAAAAGAATCTTAGAAACTTACCTTAACCTTATTATAACAAGAGCAATTTATTTTAGCTTAACCCAACTTAAAATATATTTTAGATTTGTTTACAAAATTTAATTACTAAACAAACGCAGTGAAATGTATATTATTTCGTTAGGTTCAGAATGATTTGGCGAAATTATTTGCATACACGAATTTTCGCCCTTGTCCTATATGGCAAGATGGTGAGTTGCTATTTAAGCCAAGATCGCAAGTTCTGCCTATTCGGCACGAATATATATATATATATTTAAGTAGTTCATAATTTCTACAGAGCGCACCCTTCGGAAAGGCTTCTACAGAGCGCACCCTTCCGGTTTAGGCCTTCTACAGCCGCGCCCACACCCTTCCGGTTTAGGCCTTTCTACAGAGCGCACCTTCCGGTCTAGGACCAGCAGCTGGGAGGGTCACCTTTTCACACTAGTGTTATTCCGGTTTTGTCCATGACCTCGCCCTCGAGACTACCTCACCTTGACCCCCACCAGTACCCCACGCCCCACGCCCCCCTTCCGCGACCCCCGGCTCCGACGGCGCCCGCGCGCCCGCGCGCCCGCCAGCGCCTTCGCGAACCCCGACCCGCGCGCCCGCCCGCGCGCCCCGCCCCCGCCCCGCCGCGCCCGCCCGCGCCCTTCGCGAGCCCCGCCCGCGCCTTCTGCTGGCCTTCTGCAGCGTCATCCGGATCGCCCCCGCGCCTAGAATTTTTTTTTTTTCTTATGATCTCCTTGGATCAAGGTTTTTGGATCTCCCCTACGGGGTTTCCGAATTTTTTTTGAATTCATTTTCTTTGTGCTCTCCAATCTCCTCGGATCAAGTTTTTATGGTTCCCCCTATGGGGTTTCGAAATTCTCCAATTCCTGGATCAAGTTTTTTTTGGGTACCCCTCCTTTCACCCCCATCCCCAAATATTCTCGATAATACAATGCAGTTTTGGATACTACCCCCCACCTTTGGGGTTCTCAATATCAAAGTCTTCCACTTCCTCGGATCCCTCTCACTTTTCACCCCATCCAAAATTTCTCGATATTACCAAGTTTTTGGATTCCCTCCTATGGGGGTTTTGAATTTCTCCAATTCCTTGGATCAAATTTTTGGGTCCCCCTCCTTTCACCCCAAATTTTCTCGATAATACAAGTTTTTTGGATTCCCCCCTATGGGGTTTTCGAAATTCTCCATCTTCTTGGATCAAGGTTTTTTTGGGTACCCCTCCTTTCACCCCCCATCCCCAAAAAATTTCTCAATATCAAAGTCTCCACTTCCTCGGATCCCCCTCCCACTTTCACCCCCCAACCCCAAAAATTTCTCTATAATACAAGTTTTTGGATTCCCCCCTATGGGGTTTTCGAAATTCTCCATCTCCTTGGATCAAGTTTTTTTGGATTCCCCCCTATGGGGTTTTCAAAATTCTCCAATTCTTCGGATCAAAGTTTTTGGAATCCCCCCTATGGGGCGTAAGCATTCAAAATAGTGACTCCTCCTATGGGGGCATGCTTACTACAGGTCTAATGAAGGGTGTTTACTCGGCGGTCAGTGACGTCACGTGTTGACCCAGCACACAGGTTGAATCAGGTCCCCCCTATGTCAGTGACGTCACGGCCGCACACAGGCTGAATCTTGTTACCCTTTTTTGTTAATAGGGGACATCAGAAAGGCACTCATTTTTCGTTAATACTTCACTATTTCTTTACAACACAAGTCTAGACGTTTTTTAACTATTTCATCTCAGGGTCACTCCCCCACGAAGTAACCTCCTCCCACCCTCCGAACCTTCACATCCAACCAACCCCTCACAATTTTCACTCATAACCCACCAATTTTTCTAGTTTTAACCCTTTTAGTTCATTAAAGTTAATAAGGGGACACCATGCATCAGAAAGTCACCACATCGCTTTACATCCACTTCGTTTAAATTCATACTCCACAATTTTTACATATTACGAAGTTAAATACGCACTTTTACTTGAACATCTTCAAAACACTCTCATAAAATCATTTGAATACTCACAAAAAATACCTTTATACATTTCCAAACAACACTGAAATACTCCAAAAACATCATTTCGAACACCCCCAAATCATCTCTGAATACTCCCAGAACACCTTTCATAAGTACTCATGCAAATCATTTGAACACATTCTAAAGGTTATCTCTTTAATTAGAGCTGTTTTAACCCCGGACGGTTCCATCACGACGTAGGAAGCTAGAGGAACCATCACCACTCCAACACACCTACTACACTCTGGCTCCTACGTCGTGGTGGATCCGTCGGGAGTTAAAAAAGCTCTGGAGGATTGCCGGAATGAATAAGGAAGGAAGTTTAAGGGTGTGGTGTATGTCTTTGTTGGAGGTGAATGTCTTAGATTTGCGTGTTGTATGTCTCATGTCTTAAATTTCCAATTGAAAGTTTAATATGTGGCGTGTGTGGTATTTTTTTTTTTTGTGATAGTGATTATGTTATGTGCTGTGTTATGTTATAGTTGTTGGTGGAAGGGTTGCTCGGAATTTTTGTGTATGTTCTTATATTTGTGCGCAATGTTTAAAAATAAGTGTTTTCAGTGATCATAGTAGTTTGAGATGCATGATCTTGTTTTTATGGTGATCTTGGTGGATTAGTGTTGATAGATGACGGTAATAATGATATGGAATTGGTGATGTGATTTACTTGTGTGAATATTATAAAATATGTGTGTTTTCTGTGATCTTGGTGTTGGGGATCATAAAATCTGGTAATGTCTTGGATAATAGTGTTCTTAGATAATGTAGGATAACAACAGGTTGAAACAAGGGGGGTTAGGTGTGATTGTTACCAACCACCAAGAAACACAATGGGAGTGTGACGTCACTGGAGTGAAGTCGTCGGTTCCTGTGAGGTGAGACATCGTGTGTTGGTGGTGGTGAGGTGAGTGCGCTTAGATATTGTACAAATATGATTTTTTTTTGTGTGTGTGTGCTGTGTGTGAAATTTTATAAAATGATTGTTTTCTGTGATATTAGTTGATTTTGAGGTAAGTGACATGGTGATTGTAGTTGGTGTTGTCTTATAGTATGTGTGTGTTAATTGTTTTCAGTTGATGGTGATCATTTGTACTAAGTGTTTGCGTATTGGTTTGTGTTATGCTTTTTGTTTTATGCGCCAAATGAGGAGGAGTTTTGGTTATAGTGATTTGGAGGGGATTTCTATTAAAGGATGGTAGATGGTGTGATGTTAAACTTAGTTTCTGGTGATTTTGACGGTGATTGTAGTATTCAGTGGTGATTTGGTAGTACTCAGTAGTGTATTTTTTGGGGAGTATTCGTGAGGGGTTTGATGGTGTTTTTTGAAGGTGTTCAAATGATGTGCAGAGCATTTTTTTTTGAAGAAGATCAGTGGTGTTCAGAGTTGGTCAAAGTTAGTCAGTGTTTAGGTTAGGTTAGGATAGGTTAGGTTAGGATAAGTTAGGTTAGGTTAGCTTAGGATAAGTTAGGTTAGGTTTGGTTAGGTTAGGTTAGGTTAGGAAGTTAGGTTAGGTTGGGACAGGTTAGTGGTTAGGTTAGGTTAGGGTTAGGTATCGGTAGGGTTAGGTAAGGTTAGGTTAGGTAAGTTAGGTAGTATTCGAGGTGTTTGATGGAGTTAGGTTAGGTTAGGATAGGTTAGGTTAGAGTAGGGATAGAGGTTGTTTGATGGAGTTAGGTTGGGTTAGGTAAGTTAGAGTTAGGTAGGATAGAGGTGATTGTGGAGTTAGGTTAGGTTCGGTTAGGTGAGGTTAGGTTAGGTTAGGAATTAGGTTAGGTTAGGTTAGGGTAGGATAGACAGTTGGTCTGGAAAAGATGATTTTCTACCTTGGATGTTACCCGCATTACATGGCGCCTGTCTGTCCTGAGTTGACGCAGGTGTTATGTTCTACCTTGGGCCGTGTGAGCGCATTACACCATGTGTTGGGGTGACCCACAATGAGTCTCTCAGAGCGAGGGAAGTGTTCTATCGGAATCGAGTAAATATTTCTACCATTGAGTGTGTTTTACCAACAAGAAATAATGTTCGATTTTACCTCTCACAAAGTTTTCAAATCTATTTGGAAAATATCCAAAAATGGAGTCGTTCAAAGTAATTCTGGAGTACTTCTATGTATTTTGAAGTGTTCCAATTTATTTTAGGTTAGGTTAGGATAGGTTCGGATTAGGTGTAGGTTAGGTAAGGTTAAATAGGTTAGGTTAGGTTAGGTTAGGGTAGGTTAGGTTAGGTTAGGTTAGTTAGGTTAGGCTAGGTTAGGTTAGGTTAGGTTGGGTTAGGTTAAGTTAGGTTAGGTTAGGTTAGGGCTAGGTATAGGTTAGTAAGGTTAGGTTAGGGTAGGTTCGGTTAGGTTTAGGTTAAGTTAAGTTAGGTTAGGTTAGGTAGGATAGGTTGGTTAGGATAATTAGGTAAGGTTTAGGTTAGGTTTAGGCTAGTTTAGGATAAGTTAGCTTAGGTTAGGTTAGGTTAGGTTTAGGTTTGGTTAGGTTTGGTTAGGATAAGTTAGGTTAGGTTAGGCTAGGTAGGATTTGTGTGTGTGTGTCTGTGTGTGTGATGTGGGGGATGTGGGATGTGGGTGATTGTGGGATGTGGGTGTTGTTGTCGAACTAGAGATACGAAAAGGACGTTATAAGTGGGTTGTTTGTGTGTCCTTTTTTCTGGATGTAAGTGTGGGCCACCCCTTATTAACTTAATGAAAATAAAAGGGTTTAAAAGAGAAAAAAAATGGGGGGTGGGGGTGTGTGACTTTATGATGAAATTAGATAAAACGAGATAAAATTGGTGGGTGTTGTGTGTGGGTGTTGTGCGGGTGGGAGGTGTGGGGATGTGGGTGTAATGATCTTAGTTTATGTGATTTTGGTGGTGTTTTGAGTGTATCAGTGGTGTTTTAGTATTCAGTGGTGTATTTGGAAGTACTCAAATGGTGTTTTTGGAAGTGTTTCAGGGGGGTGTTGTTTGGAAATGTTCAAAGGTGTTCAAAGGTGTTTGAGTGTGTTAAATGTTGTTTTTTTTGTAGGTGAATCAAGGGATGTTCAGGGTGTTTTGAAGGTGTACGAAGGTGTTTTTTTGAGGTTTTATTTCATAGGTGTTTTGAGTGTGTTCAAATGATTTTGAGAGTGTTTTTGAATGTGTTCAAAGGTTGTTTTTGTTTTGAAGGTGTTCAAAGGTTTGTTTTTGAGGTGTTTTGGAGGGTTTGTTTTTGAGTGTGGTCAAGGGTGTTTGAAGGTGTTTGAAAGGTGTTTTGATTGAATTCAGCGGTGTTTTGTTTTAGGAGTTAATCAGTGGTGTAATTGGGAAAGTACTCAAAATGGGTTGTTTTTGGAAGAGTTTCAGTGTTGATTGGAAATGTTCAAAGGTGTTTTTGAAAAGTGTTCAAGAGTGTTTTGAAGGTGCTTCATGGGGTTTTTGGGGGGTGTTTGAAGGTGTTGAAGTGTGTTTGATTGAATTCAGCGGGTGTTTTAGTAGTAATCAGTGTGTAATTGGGATACTCAAATAGTGTTTGGAATGTTCATGGGTGTTGTGGGATGTGGGTGTTGTGGTGTTTTGTCGAACTAGAGATACCGAAAAAAAATGTTATAAGTGTGGTTGTTGTTGGGACTTTTTCCGATGTGTGTGGCCCCTTATAACTTTAATGAACTAAAAGGGTTTAAAAACGAGAAAAAAAATGGGGGGGTGTGGTTGTGTGACTTTTGATGAAATTAGATTAAACGAGAAAAATTGTGGGTGTTGTGGGTTGGGGTGTTGTGGGATTGCTGGTGTTGATCTTTGTTTATGTGATTTAGGTGGTGTTTTGAGTTGTATTCAGTGGTGTTTTAGTATTTCAGTGTGTATTTGGGAAGTACTCAAATGGTTGTTTTTGGAGTGTTTCAGTGTTGTTTGGAAATGTTCAAAGGTGTTTAAAAGGTGTTTTGAGTGTGTTCAAATGTTGTTTTTTTGAAGACTGTGTTCAAAGGTGTTCAAAGGTGTTTTGAGGTGTTGGAAGGGGTGTTTTGATTGTAGTCAGCGGTGTTTTAGTAGTAATTCAGAGGTTTTGGGTGTGTAATTGGGAAGTACTCAAATGGTTCGTTTTTTGGAAGTGATTCAGTGTGATTGGGAAAATGTTCAGGAGGTTTTGAAGTTGTTCAAGAGTGTTTTGAGGGGTTCAAGGGTGTTCTGAATGTGTTGAAGGATGTTTTGATTGAATTCTCAGTGGTGTTTTAGTAGTAATCAGTGGTGTTAATTGGGAGTACTCAATAGTTTTTGGAATATGTTCGTGGGTGTTGTGGGATGTGGGTGTTGTTGTCGAACTAGAGTACCGCAAAAAAAGATGTTATAAGTGGGTTGTTGTTGGTAACTTTTTTCTGATGAAATTAGCTAATACGAGAAAAAAATTGTGGGTTGTTGGATGTTGTTTCATGTGACTTTTGATGTACTGGTCCCCTTATTAACTTTAATGGAACTAATAGGGTTATTAAAACGAAGAAAAATTGTGTGGTGTGTGGGGTGTGTGTGTGCGTGTGGTTAGGTGTCATAGAGTTTTTTTTTTGTGAAAATTTGGTTACAGTGATGACATTAGTTAAAACGAGTAAAATTTTGTTGGTCATTGATGAGGGTAGTGTGTCGAATTAGAGTTACCGAAAATGATGATATAAGTGGTTGTGATGAAATTAGTTTAAAACGATATTCAAAGGTGTTTGAAGGTGTTCAAGGGGTATGTTTATTGAGTATTCAAATGATTATGAGGATCTTTGGGGTGTCAATAAGTAAAGTGTTTGAGTTGTTTTGTGACACTTTTTTCTGATGTATTGTGTCCCTTAATAACTTTATGAACTAAAAGGCGTTTAAAAAAACGAGAAAATGCCTAGTCTGCGGACTGAGGGGAGAGTTGTAATTTATGAAAGATGCAGATAAATTACGAGATGTAAAAAAGCTTATTTGGGAGGTACTCAAAATAGTGTTTTGGTAAATGTATCAAAGGTGTTTTGAGTGTGTTTAAATGTTTGTTTTTTGAGAGTGTTTCAAGGGTGTTTTGAAGGTGTTCAAGGGTGTTTTGAAGGTGTTAAAGGTTGTTTTAAGGTTATTCAAAGGTGTTTTGAAGGTGTTCAAGGGTGTTTATGTGAGTATTCAAGGTGTTTTTTGTAAGGTGTACAAATGATTAAGAGAGTACTTATGAAGGTGTTCAAAATGATGTGCAGAGTACTTATGAAGGTGTTCGGGAGTATTCAGAGATGATTTGGGGTGGTTCGAATGATGTTTTTGGAGTATTTCAGTGTTGTTTGGATTTATAAAGTTATTTTTTTGTGGAGTTACCAATGATGATGAGAGTGTTTTGGAAGATGTTTCAAAGTAAAAGTGCGTATTTAACTCTTCGTTATATGTAAAATTGTGAGTAGTGAATTTTACGAAAGTCGGATGTAAAGCGATGTGGTTGACTTCTGATGCATGTGTCCACTTATTAACTTTAATTAACTTAAAAGGGTTAAAACGAAGAAAATGGGGGTTAGTGAGTGAAAATTGTGGGGTGTTGGTTGGAGTTGAGGGTTCGGGAGGAGGGGTAGGGAGGTTACTTCGTGGTGGAGTGACATGAGATGAAATAGTTACAAAAAGTCTAGACTTGTGTTGTAAAGAAATTGTGAGTTATTAACGAAAAAATGTGGCCTTTCTGATGTCCCCTTATTAACTAAAAGGGTCAGACCAAGTTTCAGCCTGTGTGCGCGTGACGTCATGACATAGGGGGCGGACCTGATTCAAACTGGTGTGACTGGTCAACACGTGACGTCACGACCGCCGAGTAACACCCTTCATTAGACCTGTAGTAAGCTGCCCCCATAGGAGGAGTCTATTTTGAATGCTTTACCCCCAGGAGGGGGGATTCCAAAAACTTTGATCCGCAGGAATTGGAGAATTTTGAAAACCCAATAGGGGGGAATCCAAAAAACTTGTCAAGGAGATGGAGAATTTCGGGAAAACCCCATAGGGGGGAATCCAAAAACTTGTATTATAGAGAAATTTTTGGGGTTGGGGGTGAAAGTGGGAGGGGGATCGAGGGAGTGGAGACTTTGATATTTGAGAAAATTTTCTGGGGATGGGGGGTGAAAGGAGGGTACCCAAAAAAACCTTGATCCAGAAGATGGAGAATTTCGAAAAACCCCATAGGGGGGAATCCAAAAAATTGTTACTTATCGAGAAAATTTGGGGTGAAAGGAGGGGGACCCAAAAAATTTGATCCAAGGAATTGGAGAAATTCAAAACCCCCATAGGAGGGAATCCAAAAACTTGGTAATATCGAGAAATTTTGGGATGGGGGTGAAAGTGAGAGGGGGATCCGAGGAAGTGGAGACTTTGATATTGAGAACCCCATAGGGGGGGGGGAGTATCCAAAACTTGTATTATCGAGAAAATTTGGGGATGGGGGGTGAAAGGAGGGGTACCCAAAAAAACTTGATCCGAGGAATTGGAGAATTTCGAAAACCCCATAGGGGGGAACCTTAAAAACTTGATCCGAGGAGATGGAGAGCACAAGAAAATGAAATTCAAAAAAAATTCGAAACCCCGTAGGGGAGAATCCCAAAAAAACCTTGATCCAAGGAGATCATAAGAAAAAAAAATTCGAGGCGCGGGGGGCGATCCGGATGACGCTGCAGAAGGCGCAGCAGAAGGCGCGGCGGGGCTCGGGAATAGGCGCGGGCGGGCGCGCGGGCGGGGCGGGGCGCGCGGGCGGAGCGCGCGGACGGGGGTCGCGAAGGGCGCCGGGCGGGGCGCGCGGGACGCGCGCGGGGCCGGGGTCGCGAAGGGGGGGTCGTGGGGCGGGGGTACTGGTTGGGGGGTCAAGGGTGAGGTAGTCTCGGAGGGCGAGGTCATGGTCAAATAACCGGAAGTAACCACATCCCTAGGGTGAAAAGGTGACCTCCAGTGCTGGTCCTTAGAACGGAAGGGTTGCGCTCTGTAGAAAGGCCTAACCGGAAGGGTGCGCCACTCTGTAGAAGGCCTAAACCGGAAAGGGGCGCTCTGTAGAAGGCCTTTTCGGAAGGGTGCGCCTCTGTAGAAATTATGACTACTTTTATATATATATATATATATATTATATATATTATTATATATATATATATATAGGATGGGGTCCACCTCTAGTGTAAATTGTGGGACCCATAGCCTCGGAGAAGTGGATTATAAAGGCTTAGAAGAATATTTGGATTTCTCCTGAAAGCGTTTGGAATATTCCACTTCCCCTACACCCGATCTTTTAATATATATATATATATATATATATATATATATATTTTATATATATAGTATATATATATATTTATATTTATAATATATATAGATATTTACTTATATACTATATATATATATATATATATATATATATATATATATATACTTATATTTATTTATATTAATATATATATATTATATATATATATATATATTATTATATACTAATAACTATAATAATTATATACACACATATATATATATACACATTATTAGTATATATATATATATATATATATATATATATATATATATTATTATATATATATATATATATATATATATTATATATATATTTATTGTGTATATATTTATATATATGTATATATATATATATATATATATATATATATATATATATTATATATATAATGTATATAATATACTATATTATATAGAATATATATATATATATATATATAATATATATATATATATATATATATATATATGTATATAGATATATTATATAATTATATATATATATCATTATATATATTTATATATTTAATATATATATATATTTTTATAATATCAATATATTATATATATATATATACATATATATATATTTATACACATATATATATATATTATATATTATATATATATATATATATATTATATATTATATTATATATTTTAAATAATATATATATATATATTACATTTATATATATACACATATATTATATATATATATATTATATATATATTTATATATATATAGATATATAATATATATATATATATATATATATTATATATATATATAATGTATATATATATATATTATATATATATATATATATATATATTATATATTTATATATATTATATATTATATATGTATATATATATATTATATATATTATATTATATATATATTTTTTTTTAAATATAGGGAGAGTACCAACCTCTATAGCTGGAATGGGGTACCCTCATCCTCAGAGAAGGAGAATAAAACGTACTCAGAGAAAACTCAAGGTTTCTCCCGGAGCTTTTTGAATATTTTCTTCTCCTTACCACCCCCTATATATGTTTTTATCTAATGTGAACATTTATTATAAACAAATACATTTACAGAAAAAAACATAAACATGTATACAATGGCTCACAATGTATCAAAGATGATGAATATCCTCCAGCTCCTCCGAGGCTGGACGTGAGCCAAGTATGCAGCAAGCAATTTCCCTCTGGATGGCGACGCTGAGCGCTTGGAACATGAAAGTGCTGCCTTGCAGCTCTATGCTGGAATGGGGACCCCTCTCTCCTTCGAGAAGAGAATAAAACGCTACCTCAGAGAAAACTCAAGGTTTCCCCGGAGCTGTGATTATGTATAATTTTCTTCTCCTACCACCCCTATATATGTTTTATTCTATGTGAACATTTATTAATAACAAATACATTACAGAAAAAAACATAACCATGATACAATTGGCACAATGTATCAAAGATGATGATTTCCTCCAGCTCCTCCGGACGGCTGGACGTGAGCCAAGTATTGCAGCAGCATTTACCCCTTCTGATGCGACCCGCTGATGCGCTGGAACATGAAAGTGGCTGCCTTGGGTCCCTGGTGGGTCGTTGAGTCTGGAACAAATTCTTTAAGGAAAACGTGTGGCATTTTTTTCCCATGATCCAAGTCTCGATCCCACTGGGACAATTGATACTGTTGGTAATGTCCCTGTCTTGCCTGATCTGTACTCCTCCCTGTGGGTGGGGGGGGGCCAGCAGATCTCCCTGTCGCCCCCAACTTTGATGGATATAGGGTCAGCCAGTGTGGACACACAGGTATAGTCCATGCTAAGAGCTTGCCATTCTTCCAAGGATAGTGGTGATCCCGTGGGGGGGTTTGCGGGGTTGTGGGTTTTTTTTGCCAAGTGTCGGGCTCCCTCTCGGAGGGAAACCCACGTGAAAGGGGGTTCTTTTAAATGATGTCTTGACCCTCATTGTGTTTGATGCCACCCCTTGGGTTTTGAAACATTTAAGAATGTAGACCGTATTGGAGGGATGATTGGGGGGATGATTACCTCATTTTCTGTACATGTTCTACGTCTTCAAGTTTGCCCCTAAAAATTGTATTGATAAACCACTGGATGGCGAACGCTACATAAAGATACCCAGATGTTGCCATGGTCTTACTCTCATCTTGTCGGTATTATATCCATTCGTACACAATTGTCAGACCGAACCATAGGATTTTAATTTGAGGACATTACAAACCTTCAGACTACACATCTTACACAAAACCCCATCTCTTTGGGAAGGGCCTACTTCCACGGGGAATCCGCCCCCCAGTAAAATTTCCCCTCGTCTGTACCCTGCTTATTATAAGCGCCGGGATTTTTTTCGCTTCAGAATCTCCACGACTATGTGCTGTTCGCACCTACCCATTTTGAGGAGATTACCTATCTTCTGAAAATTTGTTTACTGTCTTCAAGTTATGTCCAAAAATTTGTTTTGAAAAAGCCACGGGATGGCAAAAAGTCTAAAATAAAGATACCCAGTTTTGCAATGTGTTTTTTAAATTCAAATCTTTTTGGGTATTTATCCCTTTTCGTACAAAACTTGTCAGACACTGCAACCGGGAAATTTTAATTTTTGAGGAATGTACAAAACCCTTCACGACTACAAACCTATACACAACAACCCATCTTTTTGGGGGAAGGACCTATTCCACGGGGGGAATCCGCCTACCAGTGAATATCCCCCGTCTGCTACACCTGACTTATATATAGGCCAGGATTCTTTCTTTGTTTCGAATCTCCACGATATGGGCTTTTTCGCACCTACCCCGGTTGAGGGATATTCCTCATTTTGAAAGTTTACTTCTTCAGTTATGTCCTAAAAATTTTGTTTGATAAACCCAAACTGGAGGGCAAAAACGCTACAATAAAATACCCAGATGTTGCACATGTGTCTTACTCTTTTATATATAAAAAATATATTTTATATTTTTTATTTATATAATATTTATATTTAATATTTTATTATTTTAAATAAATTAAAATGGAACGAGGGGATCATGACAGAATGTTAAAAGCGGGGGGGGATATAGTTTTGGAGGGTTGGTCTTTTGTTAATAAATGTATGAAAGGGGGGGAAGGGTACCTAGGATTGGGGGAGAGCATGTATAGTCCCTTTTATAAAGGGGGAAAAGGGACAAAGAGGTTGAAAAAAATTTATAAGGAATAAGTTTATGAGTATACCAGAAAAGTATACGGTAGGGTTATAATTGAAAAAAATTAGAGGGGAAGCAGAAAGTAGGTTTGCGGATGGCAAGGAGGCTTCAGAGTGGGTAGGGATGTGAGATCAGTGTAATTGAATATATTTTGAACAGTATTTAGATGAAGGGAGGGAAGTTTTTATTGCATTTTTGGATTTAGAAAAGGCTATGATAGAGTGAAAAGGGGGGCAATTTTGGGCGATGTTGCAAATAATGGAATAGGGGGGTAAGTTATAAATGCTGTAAAAAGCTTTTTTGGGATAGGAGGCTCAGGTTAGGGTATTAGAAGAGAGGGGGTTTCTTCCCCGGGAAAATAGGTTCTTAGCAGGGTGTGTAAAGTCACCTGGTTTTTTAATATATTTATAGATGGGGTTGTAAAAGAAGTAAATGCTAGGGTGTTTCGGGAGAGGGGTGGGATTTAAATTTATGGGGAATTCATATTCAAAATGGGAATTGACACGTACTTTTTGCTGATGAAACTGTGCTTATGGGAGATTCTAAAGATAAAATTGCAAAGGTTAGTGGATGAGGTTTGAGAATGCTGTGTGTTAAAGGTAGAAAGTTTGAAGTGAAAGTGTAACATAGAAAAGATGTAGGTTAGGTTTAGGTTTAGGTTAGGTGTAGGTTAGGTTAGGTTAGGTTAGGTTAGGTTAGGTTGGTTCGTCTAGGAAACAGGACCAAAATGTTTCCTGACGCAGGGTCTTAGAGAAAAGAGTAGTGACTGAGGGTTCAAATGATTTAGGTAAGATAAATTGGTTTGAAATTGGGGGAGGAGGAGTATGAAGAAGTGAATGTTTTAGATACTTGAGAGTTGACGTTGTCGGCGGATTGTTTTGAAGGATGAGGGTTAATCATGAAATGAAGAGAGAAAAAAAGGTGAGTGGTGCGTTGAGGTATATGTGGAGTCAAAAAAACGTTATCTAATGGAGGCAAAAGAAGGAATGTATGAAAGTATAGTAAGTACCAACACTCTTATGTGGATGTAAAAGCTTGAGGTGAGTAAATGCCCAGCAGCAGCGAGGTGGGGACGGTTGGAGGCCAGTGGAGATGTCCTGTCTAAGGGCAATGTGTGGTGTTGTAAATATTATGCAGAAAAATCGAAGTGTGGAAATTAGAGAGAAGGTGTTTGTGGAGTTAATAAAAGCATGGTCAGAGGGCAGAAGGTGGGGTTGTTGAGGTGGTTTGGTCATTTAGAGAAAATGGATCTGATGTAGTTGATGACATGGAAACATTATAATTTATAGGGGAAGAAAAGGAGGGTAGGGGTCGGCTCGAAAGGGTTGGAAAGACGGGGGGTAATGGAGAGTTTTGTGGGCAAGGGGCTTGGACTTCCAGCAAGCGTGCATGATCGTGGTAGATAGGAGTGAATGGAGGACGAATGTTACTGAGACCTGGGACGATCTGTTGGAGTGTGAGCAGGGTAATATTTAGTAAAGGGATTCAGGAAACGGTTATTTTCATATAGTCGGACTTGGGTTCCTGGAAATGGGAAAGTACAACTGCCTGCACTTTAAAGGATGGGGTTTGGAGATATTGGCAGTTTGGAGGGATATGTTGTGTTCTTTTTACGTAATATGCTTCTAATCTGTTGTATTCTGAGCACCTCTGCAAAGGATTGATAATGTCGTGAGTGTGGTGAAAGTGCTTGAATGATCGATGAAAGTATTTCTTTGGAGATTTTTCTTACTTTTTTGGGTCACCCTGCTCAGTGGGAGACGGCCCACTTGTTGAAAATTTATATATATATATATATATATTATATATATATATAATATTATATATATATATATATATATATATATATATATATATGTGGGTGTGTTGTGTGTGTGTGTGTGTGTTGTGTGTGTTGTTACTCACTAGTTGTGGTTGCAGGGGTCAAGTCAAAGCTTCTGGCCCCGCCTCTTCACTGGTCGCTTACTAGGTCTCTTTCTGCCTAAATGAGATTTATCATACTCTTCCTATAGCTATGTGGCGGATCCTGCCTCACACTACATCACTTCCCAGACTTTTCCATTTTTCTGACAAACTCTGTGACTGAAGAAATACTTCCTAACGTCCCTTTGATTATTATCTCCTGTCCTCCAGTGTCGTCAGGTCGATTTCCGTTAACTCTCCTTTAGTACATGCGCCTTAACAAAACCTTTGCATTCACTTGTAGTTTCCGTACGTGCCTCTGGCTAGATGTAGGTTCAATCTGGTTGATGGCATTCTCCAATACAAAGCCTGAACATAACACGGTGTACAAGATCCTGAACGATTCCTGCAGCGTATATGCTAGGCGCCCATACGCTCAGCAGATATTTGGTTAATTTTGCGCCTCAAGAGATGTGCCCGGTATTATACTCACACCAAGATCTTTTTCCTTGAGTGAGGATGTAGTCTCTGTTACTCCGTTCTGCGTCTTCTTTTCCCTTCCAAATTTTTCATGACTTTTTTCACTTGTTGTGGTTGAACTCCAGGAGGCAGTTGCTGGACCAGGCGGCAGCCTGCCAGATCCCTTGTAGTTCAGCCTTTAGGTACTCGTCAAGATTAAAATTTTCTCGTCAATGGCACCCAGTCTGTCTCTTCGCTCTCGTTCCATGACTCTTCTAATATCTTCCCGACAGTGTGATACCTGATCCATTGCAGCGGCCTTCCCTGTTATACTGCCTGGTCCTCCAGCTTTTGCACTAATCTGTTGTGTGGTAACTGTGTCAATAAGCCCCTTCTTACAGTCAAAGAAAACGCAGGTCTACCCACCCCTCTCTTATCCGTGTCTACTTGTCTGACCAAGGATTTCCATCCTTGAAACCGTGCTGGTTGTTGTCGATAAGGTCATTCCATTCTAGTTGTTCCTCCACTCTTCTCCTAAAAATGTTCTCCCATGACTTTGCATTACTATACATGCCAGTGACACTTGTCTATAGCTTAATTAATGTTTCGTGTCTGTCTCCTTTTTTTAAAATTTTAGGAACTATTTGCTGTCTATCATTACTCAGGTAGTAGCCCTGTTTCGATAGATAGGTCTGTGTTGAAGATTGTTGAGATTGTTGAAGTGTGTTGTTACCAGCACCATTCAGTAGCAATCCCAAGCCTATATTCTTAGTAATTTAATTAAATGTGAAAATTCCCCGAAGCCTATAAGAATAGAACTTTCTCTTTTATCGCACGGATACGAAATCTGTGAAAGGGTTATATACACTTATCATAGGTTACCTGTACACGCCAAATTAGTCACACGAGTTCTTTCCCGTATACAGGAACAGCGCTCAAAAGTTCGTGTTCTGTCACATAAAGTAATTTTTGTGATAACAGCATGAACGATATTAAAGGGTGCATAATAATATAATAATAATAATAATAATAATAATAATAATATATTATAATAATAATAATATATAATAATAATAATTATAATATATTAATGTAGATCCACATTTTGCATAATCCAAAGTATTTACCGATACTTTAATTTACATGCAGAACTGTATGTCCTCTACAGAGGGGACTAGCAGGTGAAGATACGAATTCTCCTAAGTCCTTACTAGTAGGCTTTTAATATAGGAAACACTAGAACATAAATGTTACATATTCTTTATATTTGGATTTCTAGAATATGTCCCAATTCTCGTAAAACGCTAAGTCCCCGTATGTCACTATTTTGCACTTTGAAACAGGAGCACCAGGAGAAATTCGTCAAGTGTCCAGAGATGAATCAGTCCCTGGATAAGAAATTACAGGAAGATCATTGACTGTATCTAAATATTCATCAGTTTTATATGACACTTTATATAGTTGTTTTAAATACTTTGCGAATTATTTACATAACACACGGAAATCTAAGAAACCAAACCTGTTGTATAATGGGCGCCTAAAGGGAGTCGGTTCTGATCTAGCCGACGCTGGAAATGTTCTCACTGCCCTAATTAATTGGCAATGAGGAGATTAGGCTTACCGTTCAAGTCTATCTAGCAGTTTAGAATCACTAAATTACACAATAATTCGATCTTATTTTTCGGTCATGTAAATGAGCGAAACTTTGCTCATAATTCTCTGAGCGCTGTCTGACCATCACTTTATTCGCGTATTTTTTTAAAATTTTTGTTTAAGTTATCGTGGTGAATGCACCACAGAGAGAGAGTTTAAGCGGAGTGTCCTCGTATCTCCCGCCCCGGGCATCTCCACGCTACACAAGGAAATCAGTTAACAATAACAGATTTTTTTTGCACAAGTACCAACAATGACAGTGACACCACACTCACGTCTTAAATGTTAATAATTCCTAATTCAGAGGCACCCTGTTTTAAACCTTAATTATTCCTGTTTAGTAAACTAAAGACATGAGTTATATATGCAATATAATTCGTCATTTTGGTCCTTAGGTGTGAACCGTGGTTCACTGGCCATGATTCCTTGCGTGGTACTTATTGCTGATTTCTTTCCTCTCTTCGTCTGACGCATCACCCCCTTTTTACCTTCTTTCCTATTTGAGAGCAAAATTCTTCCACAGATGGGATATTGGTGGTGAGGGTTGTGTACTGGTTGGTTGGGTTGCTGGAGGTGGGTACCTGGAGTTGTTTGCCCGGAACTGTACAGGTGCTGGAAAAATGCTGGGGGATTTTGTGCTTGGGGATATGTTGTCTGGATTTTACCCCGGGCCGGAATACCGGAATACAATTTCCGGATCGGCAACTATTGAAATACATCGACTATGTCTGTCTCTACAGTACCCACTCTTTTGATAACAATTCTTTCGTAATCTTTTCAGGTATATTCTATTCATTGTTTATTGTGCCACATATCTCTTGTCCTCTCTTTATGCCTTATTTAAAAATAACTATTCACGAGCTCAGTTAATAAGTTTCTTCTTTTACTAAACTCACGGTAACCTCAGTTCTTTGTGCCTAAATGTTTGACAAACGACCAGAAAAAGACTTCTATAGTTATAGATATCTAAAACAGTTTACTTAGTAAATTTGGCAAAATTGGAATTTTCTCAGCTTTGAAGCCGATCAAAAAAATGAAATTTTTTCCAGTAATTGATGTGATTCAAAAGAATCGCATGTTTTTCTAACTCTATCTGTAAAATGCAAACTTGCAGCATACTCGGAACTAAACTTATGGATGGCTCAGGAGCCTGGTGCTAAAACTCTCGCTGGGATCGATCCCCAGCCAGGGTAGAAACTTTGGGCTTGATTTCTTTTACACCTGTTGTCTATGTTCAACCTTCAGTAAATGCGGTACTGGGGTGTTAGTGGACTGGTTGTGCGGTCGTCATCCTGGGACAAAACTGATCTAATTCTGCCCGAATGCTCTTGGCATAACAAGCGGCTTTCTACTTAGTAGATGTCATTGTATCAGCTATGGCCTGTATACCTTGTACAGTACTTATAGTAAATAAAAGACATTATTTTATTATTTATTCTATGTCATAGGCATCTTTATTAATCGTTTTTTTAAAGCCAGTTGGAAGAAGCATTATTTAATTATCGATTAAAATATGAATGTCACTATTTATTCGATAAAATTTAGCAATCTGGAATCTATGGCATCCAAAAGAAGCGTGAATCTGAAACTTCTTGACAGCGTGAGGCTAAGACTCGACCCCCTGTCTCCACAATTAGGAGAGTGTAAAACACAGAGTGAAAACTTAAAATCGATCGGAGAGCGTCATCCTAAGTTTACTCTTTTTACTCTCAAATACAAATCTTGTTAACACTGAATATATAAATTTTATAGTACTATCCTGGTCCTAAGATGCATCAGCCATTAATCATGGAGTCGTTCTGTAGTGGTAAGCCGGAAAATATATTTAAACACAATTTGAAGGGTTGGAGTTAAAAATTTCATGCTTTTTTCCACATACAAAATAGCCAAGTCTGGGCCCACCACGTCTGAATATCACTCTTCTCTCAAGTCGAATTTTTTGGGTCCTTTTTTCAGCGTTGGAGCTACAGCACTTGAAAATTTGTAATCTGGTTGAATTATTCAGAATGCTGGGAATTGATTTAATAACTCTTGGTCATGAGTCAGGTGAACATGTCATTGTTCATAGAATTCTGTTCTCGTTACGGTAACAAATGCTGAAAATTTGAAGATATTTAATTAGGTATGTTCGAGTTATGATCGAAAGAACTTTGAAAAAATTAGAGGAGAAAGGAAAAGAAAACAAAATCAGCAACCTCTATAAAGGTATTTCCGTTCAGGGATACCAAAAGAAGAAAACAAAACCTAAAGTTGCCCTTTATCAAAGATACTAGTTACATGAACTATACCTAAAGCATTTTACACTCCACTATTCAGATTCTCAGTTTTATTTTCATCCACATCCTCGCAACTTTTTCAATTTCAACCTTCTGATTATGTCTCACTTTCCTAATACTCTCTAAAATATATACGTATTCACGCATAAGTTGTGACATACATAGATGCACACGGTGTTTACTTGATTTTCTTGTTTGAATTATTTGAGACAATATACAATAGTGTTCTTGAGGTATTTGTGAACATCTTTCAGATTTGCTGCTGATTTTTGAAATGCAAACTTTTAATAGTATAAAACCTAACTGCCCACTTGCACTGTTTCCTTTTGCATGTATTCACTCGGGCACGCGAGGGGCTCTGGAGTAATGCAAGATGGAAATATATGGGGGTCGGCAGGGATCTCTCAGGAGACTTGTTCTCAGGGGTCGGCCAATTTCAAAAAAAAAAAAAATTTCTTATGAAAAGATAGTAGAGAATCTTTTTCGATCATAATGACACCAAAAGTATGAAATTTGATGGAAAAACTTACGGAAATATGCTTTCGCGAAGTTAGCTGTCTCGACGATGTTTACGCATCGGCGAATCTTTGCCCACTTTGAGGCCCTATTTTCACGGCCATTGCAGTGTACTAGGCGACAAAATCATAACTATATTTCGCTAGAACTCTTTTTTTTCTATCGAATGAGCACCAAGGAACCACCCATTTACCGATTTCTTCTATCCAATACAGTGGTCGAATTTAGCAATTTGCAATTTCCCACAAATTTCAAGATGCCAATTTCTGAATAGAAGTCCAGAATAAACAAGAAAGACATTCCCGGCACTAAAATAACATTTCCTTCTGTTTTTAGTAAGTCCCCACGCCCTCTTACATTTCATTTTGCTTTCCAATTTGAATTTTTATTCTCACAAAAAAATAGATTTTACTGTTATGCAGGCTACTGCATTGTGTAAGATATAGTTATAAATAATATCGGGCACCTTGTGAGAGAATATTGACTCACCGGTTTGTGTGTATTGGACGCTTAGCATGATTTGTTTACTTTGATTTTGGTAAAATAAAAATCGAACATTCTGCTACTTTGAGACCAATTTCAAGGTACTTTTCATTGCAAAATCAGTCCAAGTCATGTCACTTTCTGTAATGTCTTCCTTTCTATAAATTTATGGACCAGAAAAAAAACTAGAAGACTACAACAAATAAATACCATACGAAAATACAATGCAAAGTCCCTGTTTTAATCCCAAAAACATGGTCAATGTTTTTTTCTCATTACGCACTGTGTGCTGCAGGATTCTTTTTTATACTGCGCACATGACCACATAGATCCATTCTTTCATCATGAGGCCTACCAGCTCTCTCTTTCACTAGAAGATTTGGACGGCGCTAGAATTCATGCCATACTAGTACGTCAAAAAACCCTGCGCGTTAAGCCGTACTAATTACGGCCGCCCCGCCGAAACCGAAAGGGTTGAGGAACACGTTCGCCCACACAGTGGTTTCATCTGTTCAATACAAAGCAGGAGGTGAAAAAGAGAGGAGGAGTTTGAGGTGATGGTCCCTCAGCTGGAGTCGATGTGTTCAGTCCATCAATCTTGTAGAATGTACATTCTATAAGGATTGATGGACTGAACTCATCGACTCCAGGTGAGGGACTGATTACCCAAACTCGTCCTGGTCTTTCACCATCTCCTTTGTACTGGGACTGATGAAGCCACTGTGTGGCGAAACGTTTCCTTATTAAAGATACCCAAGTGTTGCACATGTGTCTATTTATGTTTGTGTGATTACAGATAATTTGTTTTTATCTATATGTAGCTACAGAAGCAGATTGTAGTGGTGTTCCTTTCAGTAATTATTCCCCTATATTTTTCAGGTATCTCCTTATGGGGACCTTTAAGTGATTGCCTGATTTTTTTTACCCCTCCAACTCATACTTTTCATTTTCCTCATAACACAAGAAAGCATCGTTGGATCGGCTTCAACTTTTCAGCGCTGGTTTATGGTAACTAGTGCGGCAAGAAGTTAAAATAATGACTCCGGTAAGTTCCAAAAACCCTTTTATTTGAACATTCAAATAAAAAAGTGTCTATGTTAACGACGAAGGAGAGTGAACTTTTATGTGTAAAATTTTTTTTAACGCATCGGCCGTTTCCCACCGAGACATGGTGACCTATAAAAAGAAGAAACACTTTCATCATCATTTACTCCATCACTGTCTTGCCAGAGGAACACCGATATTACAGTTCAAAACTGAAACTATCACCACCCCTCCTTCAAAGCGCATGCACTATACTTCTCACCTTTAGGACTCAAGTTCGGCTAACCGGTTTCCCTGAACCCTTTCATAAATGGTACCTTGCCCACACCCCAACAACACTTCTATCTAACATGTTCACACGTTTGCTGGATGTCTAAGCTGCTCGCAAACAAAACCTCCATAACCCCTTATCTCCAACCTTTACCCCTTCTTCCCTCCATTTCAGATTTATACGCCCTCCACGTCATTCTATTTTGTTTCAGCCTCTCTAAATGTCTTAACCACCTCAACAACCTCTCTTCAGCCCTGTTAGTAATCTCGCACCTCCTTCTAATGTCCAAGCTACGAATTCTTTGCATTATATTCACAACACACATTGCCCTCAGACATCACATCTCTACTGCCTCCAGCCTCCTCCTTTCTGTAACCTTCACCAACTATGCTTCACACCCATATAAGATTGTTGGAATCACAACACTCGTACATTTCTCTTTTTGTCTCCATAGATGACGTTCTTTATCTCCACAGATATCTTAATGCACTACTCACCTTTCTCCCCTCGACAGTTCTGTGATTCACATCGACTTTCTTAGACCCATTTGCTGATAAGTCCACTCCAAAATATCTGAACACATTTAATTCCTCAATACTCTCTCTAGTTTGATATCCAATCTTTCATAACCTAATTACATTTGGTTATCCTCATTACCTTACTCTTTTCTATGTTCGCTTTTAATTTCCTTCTTTTATAAACACTCACAAATTCGTCCACCAACTTTGCAACTTCTCTTCCGAATGTGAAAAAAATTGTGAAGAGGAAAAAGAAACTGTGACAACTCCAACTTTATATTTGATTCATTTCCTACCAATCTCACACCTTTTCCCAACACCCCCGCATTGACTTCGCTTACATCCCCAGCTATAAATATATCAAACAACCATGGTGATTTCACACATTCCTGTCTAAGGCCTACCTTTACTTGAAAATTAATCTCCCACTCCCTTATACCCTAACCTGAGCCTCACACCCTGTAAAAACCTTAAATGCTTTCTGTAACCCAACCCAATTCCCAAATTAAAAC
>NC_069420.1:58234598-58255533 GCF_026875155.1 Cherax quadricarinatus
TAGGGGTTGTTGACCCGCACAAGGTTGAATCTTGTCGACCCTTTTAGTTCATTAAAGGTTAATAAGGGGAATATTTCCTACTATAGGGAAAACTTTTCTCATCAGAAAAGACACATTTCAGGTAACAAAATACACAAAAAATTTTTTTCATTTTTATTATACAGCCTTTAAATTTTCTGGAAATCAAACAAATACAATTTCATGAAAAAAGTAAAATTCATTGACTAAAATCAACGTAGAGTAATTTTTCTTCTTTTGTAGAATTTCTGTGCATTTTTTTCAGGGTGTGTTTCTTCCTCATCTGTTATAAATAAATTTTGGGGGGGGGAAAAGCTGGTGGAAAATTTTAAATGGGGAATTTTATGGGGAACCTAAATAATGAAGTGGGGGGAATTTTTAAAAAATTACCTTTTTAATTTATTGAATCCCTAAAAATTCTTAATAAATGGGGAAAAGGTCATCTTCCGTTAGGATTCAATAAAATTAAAAATCATTAACATCAACTTTTTCCCCCCCCCTCGGGAGAAGGTGGATCTCGGCGTGGGTAGGAGTTCAATACCCTGGAGTAAATCATTAAATTTCAACCCCTGGGCAAGGAGGGGCCAAAAGACCCCCATATGGATGGGTGGAGGTGGGGGGATCTCGCCCCTAACAACCCATCAACTCAAAAAATCTTTTGCTCCTGTCGGATTTGATTTGCGCGAATAAGTTCCAACAACCCTTTTATTTAATCTGGCAAAGAAAAAAAAATTTTCTCGATTAGAAGAAGAATAAGGATATTTTTAAAATGCTTTAAAAAGTTTTATTGGTTAATCATTCATTCTAAAATCTTTATGTGTAAAAAGTTTTTTCAATATTCATTACCATTTAACGGGTGGATTATTCCACATACACAGGGGGCAGTCTTCTCTCCTCCTCGCAGAACCTCAACGGGTTTGAATTAAATTTCCTTGACCCACTTGAATGACGTAGATGCAAAGAGTGACCCCCAGGGCATTTTTACAGGTTTTTGGGACCTTTTGCCCGCCTCTAAAAGCCCCTTTCCCCACCCTTTTATTCCAAAATTTTTCACAGTTTTCATATTCCCCGTTGAATTTTAGCAAATTTCACTTAACATGAAAAATATTTGAAATTTTCCCCTATGAATTTCTTTTTTAAAATTTTCATTCTTTTAATTTATTTCTACCAAAATCTTTAAACAAATATGGTATAATTTTCTTTACGCTTAATTTGTTAAATTATTACAAAATATATGCATATAAGCCACACAATGATTTTTCATGTTATTCCCCCTGATTAATACCGTACATGAAATTTTTTTTGTATATAATTTTCTCAATTTTTTTTGTTAAAGTTTTAAATCCACCCCCAAACATCTAATATAATAATATTGTTTGTTCACTATATAGTAACAATGACCCCATATTTTCTCTTGTCGTTCAATTATTAATGATGAAAATTACCGGGTTACTTTTATCCTCATAATAATTCATTTATATTATTTGCGGCAAAACAACCAAATACGAGGCTATCTTCCCGTAGAGTTTCAAGCAATTTTATTTCTTCCAATTATGGTCTTACTCGGTATACTATCATGTTCTATTTTATTTATATTTAAAAACGCATTAGTTTTACCCCAAAAATCAGAAAATTTTTTTACTTTCGGTTTACCCAAAAGTCATATTATTTCAAATTACCATTCTTCTCCCGATTTATTTTTTGAGCCGAGGTCTTCATGGAGTGGCGTAAAACACCTCAAAAGATATTTATAAGCTAGAGTTAGTTATTATATAAGTTTACCATCATTTCATAGTTGGGATGCATTCCTATTGAAAAACCTAATGTAGATAAGATATGATATATCCCATGGAGTTATATGACTTGATTAAAAGGGAATCTCAGGAGGTAGGGTAATTCGTGTGCAATTAATCAATATAAATAAAGAGATAATCCTTAATAATCCCAATTTGGATGTTGGAGTGAATGGGCACTCATATTTTATATACTAGATTTTATTTCTTTGTATGATAGTGCGATGGTTGAAGCTCTTCCACGTATGGTATCAGAAAAATTATCGAATGAGAAGATTGCTTTCTCGATGTGTGATTAAGTAAATGTTTCCGTGAAGGTCAAAAAAGGTCATGGGATAGAATGTGATACCAAACCATGTCCCCTGAGGTAGCTAGAGTTCTGATAAACTTCCTTTGATATTAGACCATGAATTATATCAGAAGAGATGTTATCTCCTTATTGTGTATCTTAATTGAAAATTGAAGGTAGAAGAGCCCAATCTAATGCGAAATTAGTGGCAGTCATTTACATTAGAAAAATTATTTGATTAGTCTAGATTTTTTACAGTTATTTACTGGAACTTGGGTTAAGGGGGGTTGGGGAGGGGTGGAAAAGGTTCTTACCATATATGAATATACTCAGTCAGAAGTTTTAGAACATTTCATAAACAACTCTATTGCACAGAGAAACAGCACACGATGTCCTATTCAAGTCTAAAAGCATTTTAAATTAATTTATACACGCCATATATGAAATTCACTGTTGAATATTACAAAGTTGTGAGTCTAATAGATATATCAATAATGAGAAAGCATTTGTTAGAGCGGCTAAAGATCCTTTCTTAAAAAAATATCACACATTTGGATCAAGGACAAAGGGATTTGTACAACAAAGAGAA
Source organism: Cherax quadricarinatus (assembly GCF_026875155.1). NCBI lineage: Eukaryota > Metazoa > Arthropoda > Malacostraca > Decapoda > Parastacidae > Cherax > Cherax quadricarinatus. The sequence continues at coordinate 58,237,288 of NC_069420.1, forward strand.
ATTAGAGTTAAACAACCACTTTATCTCGGTTTTCAAATTTTGGAAGATTGATAAAGAAATATGTATAATTTTTTGAGTATAAGTTTTAAACAACATTATGGTACAAATAAATTAAATATAAAAAAATCTGAAGATGAAGACTTCTTTATTCCGATCCCGACTCGTATTTTTTAGCTTGAACTGTAAGATTGTACAAGAGTTAAAAAGTGAACTTTGTTTGGATATATGGATTTTTTCAAAATTCAAGTCTGATCATCCTTATATATGATATGAATAAGGTAAGCTGGGGGTTATTGTTCTCTGAAATGTGTGTTATCATATTAGCGAGTTGATAGCACTGGCAGCTATAAATGTATTCTGTCAAGGATTGCTGGAAGATCAACTACTGTCAGTAGAGCAAGGGAATCCTTCACATTTTATGCCATTATTAACTCATGCAAGATAAAGAATGTTTTAACAAATGTAGATAGGAATTATTCACGTGTAAGGCTATAAGTAACGTAAAAGGTGAAATATGTACAGTAAGAAATTAACAAGGTGGCTGTCAGCTTTGATGATAAAAGATATCATTTGAATACTAATGAATCACTTGGCTTATGGACACTCTGATATTCATCATCTAAACGTCAGGGAATAGAGTGATCGCATGTTGTTTTACCAGAAATGGATATGATATGTATTGGTTGTATAATAAATAAATAATGAAATATTGTGTATTAGTGTTATCCTGAAATGTGAAATTATTTGGGTTATCCTGAGTTAAGAGTGAAAATGTTTTCCCTAAGTTGTTATGAAATGTGTAATTTGAGATGGGACGACGAAGAAGTCCGAACAATAAGCACAGAATTTCTTTCAAGAAAAAAAATATGTTGAATTTTAGTCAATAGAATTGTAACCTTTTTTCAATGATTTTTTTTTGTTGGATGTATATGAAAAGCATCGGTTGTATAATAAATAATTGTTATCCTTGCGTTTTAAGTTATTGTCTGCTCGAACAAGATTCAGCCAGTGTGTGGTCATCACGTGACGTCCACTGACATAGGGGTAGTCGACAAGATTTCAGCCTGTGTGTTTTTTTTTGTGAGAAGTCATCACGTGACGTCTCTGACCGCCGTGTAAACACTGGTGGGGTGACGTCACATTGTTTAGACCTGTAGTAAGAGTAAAGTACTATGCCCTAGGGGGAATTCATTTGAAGCTTACCTCAGAGGGGGGAATCCAAAAGTGATCCAAGGAGATGGGAGTCTTTGTATTATTGTTATTGAGAATACTTGGACATAGAGGGGTAGAAGTGGATGGTGAGAGGTGTGGGGGGGAAATCTTTGGTATTATTGATATCGAGAAAAATTGATCGAGGAATTGGAGCAGGGATTTGGGATGCAAAGTGGGAGTCTATTTTGAATTGCCTACCCCCAGAGGGGGGGAATCCAAAAAAACTTGATCCAAGGAAGTGGAGTCTTTGTATAATTAATATCGAGAAAACTTGATCCAAGGAAGTGGAGGTCATAGGAAAAATTCGAAATAAATTTGGATGGGGTTGATAGTGGAAAGAGACCCTCAAAAAATGTTGATATCGAGAAAAACTGATCCTAGGTGATGGAGATCATAAGAAATGAAATTAAAAAAAAATCGAAAAAATTTGGGATGGGGTGAAAGTGGGAGGGGGAACCTCAAAAATTTGATCCGAGTTGACGAGCACAAGAAATGAAATTCAAAAAAATTCGAATAAGTCGGAAAAAAAATTCGGGGGAAGCGGGGGCGATCGGACGACGCTGCAGAAGGCGCTGCAGAAGGCGCGGGCGGGGTGTGGGCGGGCGCGGGTCGGCACGGGCGGGTTCGGTCGGGGGGTTACCAAATGCTTCGCAATTACCTCAAACCCACACACTTTTTGCAGATGACACACTACGTCTTCTCTCACCGAGCCCATTTCACGCTATCCCAATACTGTAAACACTGAATTACTGAAAATACTCTACCTGGATGAGGACTAACAACTTACACCTTAAACATTGACCAAAACCTACTTCATTCAGTTGGTAGCAGGATGTACTCTTTTACATAACGATAAACGGATCAACGATCACAAAGCTAACAGAGGGAAAATTCTTAGGATCACCTAGATATAGACTTCAAAAATTTCATACAATAATACAACAATTTTCTAAGAAAATTCTCCAAGACTGTAAGGCTTATCTATCGAAGATACGGTACCTAGTTCCTCATCTCCACTCCTGGCCCTTTATCACTCTCTTATTTAACTCTATCTCACCTATGGAATTTGAGCATGGGGCCAACAACTACTATTCATTCAGACCCTATGACCCAACAAAGCTGCAGTTAGAATGATAAAAATTATCAATACAGGAGCACACTCCACCAATATTCAAAAACAATCACCTACTCACCATACCGTAAATCCATACTTATTATTGCACTTATTACATAATAGAACATTTAACTCTGATATTAACCCTCCCCTCAAACAATCTCCTTGCCAACCTCATACAGAACACTGACATATACAAGGCACTGATCACTCTTGAGGGTCCTCGTGTCAATCTCAACGATATGCAAAAACTCAATGCACATAAAAGGCCCATATATTCTGAATTTCATTACTGTAATTTAAAAGAAAAACTAACTGTTAGAAATTCAGTCTTCTTCAAAGTTCACTTACTCTCTCAAAACCAAAATAAATAAGGAATAATGAACCATATAAAATTGTATATCCTAAATGTTACTCACAATTATATCCACTATTGTTATACCTATCTTTGTTATTTTTTTTAAATACACATACCTAACGATTTACATCTTTATTCTGATGAACAGAATGCATGCAACCATATGACTGTCTTTGTAATAGCTCATTGTTTTGTATAGTTATCTGTTTTTATCAATACTGTCTTACACTGATTTCATCAATGCTTAGCTAATCTTAGTTAATTTAAGCCAGCCCTAATGCTATGCTTATAAGTGGCTTTGGCATGACTGCTATTACCTGTATTGTTTGTACCTATGTTATGTATGCTAAAATTTCTCTAAATAAAAATAGTATTCACAATATGCCTTATCTCCGACTCCCAGTGCACTCCATCCGCCTTTGTCTATATTTATGTTATCTTCCAAGGCCAGACTTCGTTAAATTTAAAAAAATGTCCTTCTGAAACTTTGTATTCTATATTTCGAGAAATTTATCAGATACTGAATATGGTAATTTTTTTTTTTAACTTTTTTTAAAAAAAACCACCCCAGGGGGGATTGGGGGTGGGGCGTCTCGCTGTATTAAGGATGCAATAATGGCGTGTCCTGGTAATTTTGGGAATCCGTTCAGTTTATGGTGAAACTGAGTATAACTGTGGGGGGGCGTGAGCCCCCCTGGTGTAACGTATAGAGCACCAGCCGACATACTAACAATATGATAGTTAACTATATAAAACTAAAAGTAATTAAATATTCCACTTCTTTTTATTATTAAATTTCAATCTTTTCAAACCAATCTTTCTACTTCCTCGGATATATAACTTTTGTCCGACACCTTCAATGTTTCTACATCTCTATTTCTCGCAGATTTTTCAATGACAATAACATTTTAAAAATCGTTAACTAATTGTGCCCATATTGTAATACTCCCGGAGCAAAGGTATCAATAAGAATGGTATTGCTTTTCTGGCCATCCCACCGAGAAATGACAATAATCCTCCGCCCCTCCTCTAGCTTTATATAGTATGATATCTAACCCCTATTTCACCCTCGAAGACATCGAAGAGTTTCAAGGAATGATTCCGTGAAGATGGGAGAAAACTGGTTTCATTTGACGTGTTCGTTCAATGTTAACTCAACTTGATCATTCACTCTCGTTTTTAGGGTCTTAATTGTAGTACACTTACAGTAGAACACTTATCATTATATTGAATTAACCTTCCTTTCTGATCAGCGAGCTTAATACTCTCTTGATCAATTATCTTTTTATTAAAGTGGTTTGTACAATTGTGGGGTCTAATTAGATCTTAATGTATTAATATCAACTACTCCCAAAAGAGATACCAACTGATCCCCAAAATTAATGGGATCAATCAAATCACTATATATTAACATATAATTAATACCTGATTCAGGATCGGGCGGTTTTACCGCCTTTACACCAGACTCGTTAAAAATAATCTCTTTTTTATTGGTAAAGACATACAAAATTTCTTTACCTGAGTACCCTAACATATCGCTTCCTTCTTTATCAAATTCCAACCCCACATAACCGCTGGTAATATCAGAAGGTAGTATAATTTTTTTATTCCTGTTTATTCCTGGATGATATGTGAACACAATTGAGTTTTTGGGGATGATAATACCCGTTATATGTTTAACTGCTATTAGCAGATTTACATTAATATCCTCAGTTATAGCCTCTAAAATCCTTGTCATATCACCTCCAATAATTTTGCTCATATCAATTTTATGGATATATTTATTTAATGTAGATTTCTCATATGTAATACATATCTTCAAATTCTTTTGCGGTATATAATGCGTCTTGGGGTAAATTATAATTTTTCAGAGCAACCTCATAATCAATTTTATTATCTAATATAATGGGGTCATATAATTTATTAATGAAAGCTGAAGGTGTATTGGCGGGAAATAATCAAGACTGGAATCACTACAGACGTATAGAAGGACGTTTAGCCATCTCACACTCTTATAATCACACATCTGAGTAAAAAAATTCATCACGGAGTTTATATACTCATCTAATATGTTATCCACGATGATTCCTCTCTCCAATACACCGCTCTTTATGTAATAGTTGTCTTCTCGCTTTTGTATTCCTCACAACATTCAAAATGTATACAATGATATATTTAATAAATGCTTTATTCTGATAAGTAATCAGTATCGATCTTCTCGCTGCTTTCACATTGTTTTCTGATAAAAACATTTAATATTTCAATAAATTACGTCAGTAATGGGGGTTAGAGGTCACCATTCTATCCCACTCACCAAAGGATTTCTTTTATTTTTGCAATAATACTCCAACATTGATTTAACATATTCTATATTTCTCGCACTTCACTCTTATGTGACATGATTCTTGACAAAATCTGGGGTTTTCTGAGGTTTTCACGAGTGAGAGCAGGTGGGTTGACTTCCTGACGGGACTGAGCTTATCTTGCGTTTATACACCATGATTCAAGCATCCACTCCTCGAAATTCTCATCACCTCCGGATTTTTACTATCTCGAGAGGTATGCGATTCATAACTGAACTCGGTACAGATAATATTCTTTCTGATTTATTAAAACAATCTCGAAATAATATATACTGCTGAGGTAATTTATAATACTAAGAAGATTATATCTGATTTAATCAGCAAATATTTCTTTTTACGTGAATACTATTTTTCTTACAAGCTTATGTTCTAATCTCGTTCTTGTACTTTATTAATTATTTTAGGGTCTAATGGTATTTTTTCTTGATCAAATTCTGAAAATCTCACTGATACAAAACTTGTGTGTGCGTTTCTTAAACTGTTGAAATAAAAACTCTTCCGTTGATTTGCGTGGGGGGACTATTAAGTAATGTGATTAATTCTTTAACTTTTTTAATATGATTTTTTCTTTGTTGCTTCACAAATCTCCTTCTTGGACCCACGAATTAAAAAGTGGAATCATAACTTTATAAGATACAAAATAATGCGAATTCCACAATTTTTTTTCGTTTCAATATACTTGTGGATATATTATCTGGGGTGGTATGACTGGGGTCATTCTTCGCGATAAAATGATCCTTTAATTTTTCACTTCAAATCTTCCAAATTGATCTGCTGTTATAGGTTGAGAATTATTAATTCTATATATTTTAAATATTTCCTCTGTATTTTGTGTGTGAAACCCTCGGTTAAACGCGGATGATCTGCTAAGAGTCACTCTTGTTGTGTCTCCACAGCCAATTTCTTACTGATTCGTTTCTTTGATCTTCATGTTTATAATTTATGCGAAACTGATTCCTTATATCATTCAATGTCGTAATACCATGGACTTGCAATGGGGTTTTACCACGAATCCCCGAATGCGGTCAGTCGTCACGTGAGGTCACAGACCCTGAGCTGCTTTGGAGATTAGCGTGGACGGTTACAAAGCATGGCTTGCTTCTGCAGTGTTTTAAAATCTGAGGTTGGAGAGTTGAAGGAGGAGGTCTTGCTTCTCCAGGAGGAGATTAGGAGGCTGAAGGTCCACCTCAATGGCCTGGAGAGAGTGTGAGGATGGTTGGAGATGTGTGGGAATGGGTTCTAGCTGTGAGGTGCACGTCTGTCTCTCACTGTGAGGAGGCTGTAGGTGGGGAGGTAGCAACGGCTACCCAGCAGTGAGTGTTTTTTACAGTCCCAGCACATGTCCTTACAAGATGGCGAGTTGTTCACAGTAATGGGAGGCGCATCAGAGTAAGGAAAGTTAGAGTGAAGAATTGAGGTAGGAAAATCGCTCTCTGTTCTCCAGGATGAGTACTTCGTGGCAGTGAAGGTAAGGGTACTACTGCCCCTGCTAAGAAGGTAAGCGCATTCTTGTGGTTGGTGACTCTCAGGTAAGATATGTTGACGTGGCTTTTTTTTGGTAATAGGACTAAAAAGATGAGAGATAGAGTGTGCTTCCCTGGAGCTGGTGTTGGGGGACATTGTCAACAGGCTGGATAATATCAATGTCAGGTAATGCGGAAACTAGCCATTATCTGTATCAGTGCTGGTGGAAATGATATTGGGAGGGGTAGGAGAGAAGAGCTGCTGATAAGTACAGGCAGCTTTAGATTTCATTAAGTCTAAGGAGGGATCAATCATATGTAGCATCTGCCTAGAAGTGGGAGTAGGAAATGAATGTTGTATAGGGCAATTGTGTAAATTGCTGGCTAGACAGATACTGCAAGGAACTTGCAATCCATTCATTGACAACTGGAACAACTTTTATGGCAAACAGATATCGTATGCCAGGGATGGGGTACATCTCTCTGGTGCAAGGGTGGTAGCACTTGCAGACTCGATTGAGAAGGGCCCATTGGTGAAAATCGCCTATGATTTTTAAAGATGGCGGATAGAGGTATGGGTGTGTGTGTGGAAACAAGCTAGGTTGCAAAACCAACTAGGGTTGGAAACAGTAAATGTATAAAAAGGCATTCAGCATGAATGTTATAAATAAAGACAAGAGAAATAGGTCAGAAAAAAAAGGGGGACAGCAGAGGGCAGCAAGGGCTGCACTTAAGGTTTTCTTTACAATAGCAGGGAGTGTTAGAAATAAGATAGATGAGTAAAGATTAATTGCAATGCAGGATAACATAGATATTTTGCTATAACAGGACCTGGCTCAATCTGAAAGATAGAGAGATGGCCCTTGAATGTTCACATACAAGGCTATAAAATTTATTCCACCTGATCAGGGTCAACAGGAAAGGTGGTGAGTAGCGATGTATGTCAGAGACAAGTTAAATTGTTGTTTTAGACAAGATATTAAATTGCAAGCGTCAGCCACTGATCTGTTTGGTTACAGCTTCTTCGAGGGCGAGAAAAAACTAATTTTGGGTGTGATTTACAGGGGTCCCCCAAATCTTGATAGGAGTGCAGTTAACTTCTATGGGGGAAGAAATTCGTAAGCATCTACACACGAAAATGTTGGGCTAATGGGAGATTTCAACTATAGACAGATTGATGGAGCAATTTGAAGAAATTTAGAGTCGGGTGACTTTTTGATACGATCCAGGGATTGTTTTTTAAAACAGTTTGTGTAACAGAGCCAAACTAGGGGTAATACCTCCTGGACTTGGTTCTGCAGTAGGAAACATATTATAATATTGAGGTTAATGATGGCTGGGGAGTGTGATCTCAAATCCTCAGTTTTAACACATATCATGGAATTCCCTAATAAGGGCAATCAGTCTCCGTCCTCTGAATTTCGCTTGGTGATTTCATAGGACTGAAAAATTACTTAGGTGGGCTGAACATGAAATGCCCTCGACTAAGGGTCAGGTAGGTGGTGATGGTTGCCGATATGATGCTTTCCAGGGCTTAGTTCTAGCTGCTCAGTCAAATTATGTTCCAAATAGGGGAAATCAGATCAAACAAGATGATCCTAAGGATGAAACAATAGATTAAAATATTGTTTGGTTCAAAAGAGAGGCATATATAGGCTAATCAAAAGAGTGAGTGGGGCAATTAAGAAATCGATATTTTCAGTATAAAGAGAGAAAATAAAAAAGGGAATTAGAAAGCAAAAAAGAGTTATGAGGTTAAAGTTGCAAGAGAATCCGAAGACTTACCCAAAAGGATTCTTTCAGGTATACAGAAGAATAAGATCAGGGACAAGATAGGCCATCAAAAGTTCCTCGAGTCAGCTCATGACAGTTGTTATGGAAATGTGTAGAATTTTTAACACATACTTCCTCTCAGTTTTTACACAGGAGGATACCAGCGATATTCCAGTATGATAAATTATGTAGAAAAGGACGATAATAAACTGTGCACTATTAGGGTCAAAGTGACATGGTCCTTAGGCAAATAGATAAATTAAAACCTAACAAATCCCCAGGCCTGATGAACTGTATGCAAGGGTTCTAAAGGAATGTAAAGAGGAGCTTAGCACACCTTTGGCTAATCTTTTCACATTCCTACAAATGGCATGGAGCCAGATTAAGATGGAAATGGCAAATGTGATACCTATTTCAAAACAGGTGACAGGTCCTTGCTTCGAACTATAGACCAATAAGCCTTACCTCCATAGTGGTGAAAATTTATGAAATCAATAATTTGCGAGGCCAGTTCGTAGCCACTTGATAAGCATAAATTAATCCGCATTCGATGGTTTTATAAAGGGGCGTTCCTGCCTTACGAATTATACTTTTTTCACTAAGGTATTTGAGGAGGTAGTTCATGGTAGATGACTATTGATATTGTGTATATGGACTTATGTAAGGGCTTTTGACAGGGTCCCACATCAGAGGACTATGAGGAAAATTTAATGAACATGGGAATAGGAGGAGAAATTTTTTCTGGATAGAGGCATGGTTGACAAATAGGCTGCAGAGAGTTTGCATAAATGGGAGGAATCAGAGTGGGTAGTGTCACGAAGCGGTGTCCACAGGGTCGTGTTGGGCCCTGCGGTTCACAATTACATAAAGACATAATGAGGGCATAAAGAGCGACATCGGCAGTTTGGCCGATGACACCAAAATAGGCCGTCGAATGCATTCTGACGAGTACATTCGAGCACTCCAGGAAAGATTTTTTTTTTGGGATTAGACTGATGCAGGGGTCGAGAAGTGGCAGATGCAGTTTATATGGACAAATGCAAAGTTCTAAATGTTGGACAGGACAATATACCATGCCACATATATCAAACTAAATAATGTAGATTTATATTATGGATTGCGGTAAATAGATTTAGGAGTTCTGGTTAGCAGTAATCTGATACCAAGCAACAGTGCATAAGTGTCGCGATTAAGCTAATAGAAATCCTTGGCTTCATATCAAGATGCATAATTAATAGGAGTCCTCCGGTTGGTATCAAACTCTATACATCCTTGGTTAGTTTTTTTTTTTTTTTTTTATTTTTTCTATTTTTTTTTAAGCCTCATTTAGATTATGCTGCTCAGTTTTGGTACCGTTTTACAGAATGGATATAATTTCTTGGTAAATGTACAAAGGAGGGGATGACAAAGATGATCTCTTGTATCAGAAAACACCCCTTCCACTATGAGGATAGACTAAGGGCCCTGACAACTGCACTCTCTAGAAGACGTAGAATTAGGGGGGATATGTTTGAGGTGTATAAGTGGAAGACAGGAAAAATAACGGGATGAATTAGGTGCTGAAAATATCTAGCCTAGACAGGACTCGCAGCAATGGTTTTAGTAATTTGGAAAAATTCAGATTCAGATGGATATAGGAAAGTTTGGTTTGGGTAAATAGAGTTGTGGATGAGTGGAAACAAACTCCAATGTACCGTTATAGAGGCCAGATCGTTGTGTAGCTAAAAATAGGTTGGATAAATACATGAGTAGATGTGGGTGGGTGTGAGTTAGACCTGATAGCTTGTGCTAACAGGTCGGTTGCCGTGTTCCTCCCTTAAGTCAATGTGACCTGACCTGTCTAGGTTGGGTGCAATTGCGCCTTAAGCCGGATTGGAGACTTGGTCCTGCCTCGCATGGGCCAGTAGGCCTTCTGCAGTGTTCCTTCGTTCTTATGTTCTTAATAATTAAATGTATTGGCACTTGTCATATACTTGTATAATTTACGTTTCAACGTTTGCAAGCCTCTCTCTGCAATGTTTGCAAGCCTCTCTCTGCCATGTTTGCAAGCCTCTCTCTGCAATGTTTGCAAGCCTCTCTCTGAAATGGAAGCTTTTGTTTCATTCGAAAATACATGATATATATGCTTACTCTGGAGATAATTCTGTACCTGTTTATTTAGAAACTCCCTGCCTTTATCTGTAAATAATCTCGATATATTCTTCGCCTTTTCATTCTCCAATATGTTTTGTAATGCATGTAAAGTGCTCGGTCCGTCTTTCTTTTTCACGAGTACTGCTTGTAAATATCTTGAAAAAACATCGATACACACGAGAATGTATTTATATCCATCATTATATCTGGATAATTTAGACATATCACCCAAATCACAGGTTAATATCACTCTGGGTTTGGCTGCAATTATTTCCTACGAGGAAACTTCTTAGGTTTAAGAACATGTAAAGTATATAATCTTTCAAGGTTATGGACGGATCAATCTTTTTTACAGCTGTATATAAATTGTTTACACCAGAGAATGATCCAAACAGAACCAGGATCTCTATAAACCTTTTTCAAATTTTAATTTTGTTCGCTCCATTGGTATACAATTTCGGTAGGAATCCTGTCGTAAACACATTGGTTCGCAACTGTAATGCTTTGGTGTATTTAAATGTTTCTTGGTGTATTAATGCATGTCTATGAATAAATATACCAAAGGGTGATCGATTTATGGCAGATTATATATACTTACAAATTCTTTATTTTTACCGAAAAACTTGGTCGCCCCAGAAAATCTCTACTTGTCCAAGATCCTCATTTTAAATAAAAGCAAATTGTGGGCGTTTAAAGCCATGGTACGACTATATCGTCTCGTGAAATATAGTTTGAGTAATCAGAATAATGCGTATATTATGCTGTCTACCTTTAGTAAATCATTCGAGAATAAATTTCACTGTTACCGCTTTTAAAAAATAGATCATCAACAATAATTATTTGTTTGTTTTCTTCAGGTGATGAATGACTTTCTGTGTGTCGATAATATCACATTAATTAATGTTAATTTATGTGATATCTCTAATCTTGTTCTAATCTAAGGGATGTGATGTCACCCCGATTTTATAATGTTATGTATTTTCATGGATTTACTTTTATAATTTTGATGTGAATAAGATTTGCCACTATTCGAATAAACGGCAATGATTATCTTGATGGATATCGAAATATTTAACGTCTTGCAGCTGCGTATGTTGTAAGGTCATTGTACTGTCGAGAGGACGATTGTTTCACCATAGGAGAGGTGACTTGTACACTGTAAGTGTTAATGTGTTTCAAGTTATATATCGGCTAAGTTAATGAGGAGTAACCTCCTGTTGCAGAGCGGGATACCTAACCAAAAATTAGGTACCTTTATGGTCGATTGTCACGGATGTTCGTAAGGTGATAACGTATATGACTATGTGATTTTCTACCTTGGTTGTGTTACAGCATTTCATGGCGTGGTTTGTGCTTGGTGGGACAAGATATATAGGTGAGCGTGGGAGGGTGTTATTAAGGGGGGCTAAAGAATGAGCATTAAAAGACGAAGATAGAGATAAGACGAAGGGTCGCAGGAGGGAGCAAGAGGAGGGCTCTCAGAAGTGAACGGAGGTAGAGGGGGGGTACAGGGGGAAGAGGGGGGTAGAGAGGGGTAGGGAAAGTGAACTGACAGGACAGGGGGCCAAGAAACTACAAAGGGGAGGGGGGTTGAGAAGGGGGGTACAGGGTGGTAAAGGGTCAAAGAGAAAAGGGGGAAGGGGGGATAGGAGAGGGGTTAAGGCAACATGGATATTAGGGGGAGAGGGAGGGGGGAAGAAAGTTAGGTGTGAATGAGGGGGGATAAGGTAGAGAAGGAATGGCAGGGGGGAAGGAAGGAGTTAGCAGGGGGAGGGGATAAAGGGGTGACAGTGAGGGAGGGGGGGTTAATTTCAGGGAAGAGGGGAAGGAAGGGGTGAAGGGAGGGGTGCTGGATAAGAAGGGGAAAAAGGAAATTAAACCAGGGGTACAGGGAAGGAGGGCGGGGGAAGGGGCAGGGGGTAAATAACGGGGGAGGTAAATACATATGGACATTGAAGAAACCGGAAAGAAATATGGGAGGGGAATGGGGGGGAAGACATTATCGGTTAACGGGGGTTAGTAGGGATGGGGCAAAAAACAACTGAGAAACTAGGGGGGGTTATAGGGGACAGGGGCTACAGGGGAGGGAGGTAGGGGGGGAGGGAGGGGAGGGGGGAGAGTGCCTGAAAATGGGGGGAGGGAGGTACGGGGGGGGAGAGGGAGGGGAAAAGGGGGGGTGATACATAAATCATGGAGCAAGACTTCGGGGTGCCAATATAAGGTCGAGGAGGCTCTCATGAGCGAGGATTGTGTTTTTCAATCGTCAAGCCTGGCTGACCTCAATCTTCCATACGATGAATCCAACAACATCATGGGAGAAGGTAAGTTGTACTTAGAAAATCTTAATATGTGTGAACAGATATTATTTAACAAGTTTATGATATAACGGAAAAATGTTTTGGGTTAATTTTGTTGTTGGAACATACGAGGTGAATATTTTTACTAGAAAAGTGATCGTTAGTAATAAGGGACATTCTTAACAGAGGACAAGAAAGAATATACGCGAATTATCTTTGGAAGCATTAGTGAGAAGAGGAGATTGTCTATAAGAAGGCGACGGATCGTTGGAAATCTAGAGAAGCGATGTACATCCCGCCCCCCCCCCCCGATGGAGGTTGTTAGAATTAAAGAATGAGTGGGATCGCATAGATGTATTATGGAAGAAGGTTGTAGAAACAGGTGGTATTCCAAATTGTGATCTTTTTACTTTTGTTGTGAAAAAATATTTATCGAAAAATTGTGTTAGGTACTCGAGAAAGATGTTTGTTCTATTCATTTAAAATCTTAATGTAATATGTAAAAAACCGAGAACGGTGAAAGATTTTTGTTGTGTTCATTTGAAAACTTAATACGTAAAAATATTTTTGGGTTTTGGAAATTGGTATACTTTTACTCTGCGGGAAATAACTATGGTACTGTTGGTGAATGAATATGAGAGTAGTGACGCACATTTGGAGGTGTGTTTGGGGAATGAGATGAGAGTGTTGGTACCTCACAGTGCGGGGGTGCAGTGGGAGGTGTGGATACTTATGTCCCATTAATGAAGATGATGAGGAGAAACTACATCACATAACGTGTCTGACAGTAATGTCGCACACAATAGTGGAGGTGAAGATGAGAGGACCAGAAATTATCACATACTCCAGAATTTTAGAGGCAGGCAACAGTGAGGAAATATATGTTCCTTCAACTAATAAACAGCGAGTTCAGAATGTATTTACATGCTTATAGGGATTAATATTTATAGATCAAGATGCGGATATGTATGATAGGATCACTTAGCAATGTCGCTCGCCTCTCTTATTAGTTATAAGGAATTACGTCAAAACATATAGGGTGATGAACAAAATGGACAATTTTGTGAATAAATTTAGCGTTTGAGTTATTAAGTGAAGAGGAAATCTCTGAAGTATTTGATGATGGTGGGAAGGATATTAGTAGATACGAGACAGAGTTGCAAGATCAGGAGGATCTGGGATGGATCATAGATCAAATCGAATCTTTCTGTATCGAATACATAAAAGTAGATTTCAGAGTACAAGTATGATCATATGTGGCATATCCAAGAACTGCGAGGGAGCCAATATGTATTTAATCCAGGATTAATGATGGGGTTTGTGTATGCGTGTTTTTGCTGCCTATCAAGGTTCCATAAAAGAACATGTCATAGAAACATTATTCGCAGAGCAGTTAATACTAGAAAGGATGGTCTTAATCATGCAAAAATCTTCTATAGCCTTGATTTTCCATTATTCGTGATAAGTTAGGTATATTGAGAGGAAAATAAAGTGTCATTATATGTTTCACCCCCCATTAGAAAGGTTCAAGTGGGACATTTGTGGCTATGTGTCGTAAGGGAAATAAGAATATAAGGACATTCCATGTGTACGTTATTGTTGAATGAAAGTCAATTTGGTTTTAATCAAAATGTTTTTGACGGGTATGTTAGAACGATAATGAAGGATCATGATGTAAGAAAGCACTGTCATAGTTGTTGATGAGTGAATACACAGGAAGAGTTAGATAATCACGAAGATTGGATGTTAATTTCAATCAGATTCTGTATTTTCCCTCGAAGGAACAAACAGTGCACTTTAAAAATTTTAGTCATACACATTCCAGCGAATATATCGGTGTATTTGATTTCGAATGGTGCATTAGACACCACTCGCCTGGCAGGTAAAATTGAGTATCGTCATAAAGCATATTGCCTATTGTTATATTATATTGATCGCAAAAGCGAGAAATAGTGTGTATGAAGAGTTATAAGGGGGAGGATGCAGTTATCATTTCATTTTAAATGTTTTGTGAGTGAATGGACTAAAAATAAAGTTTAGTAAGAGGTATCATGTAATCCTATGACAGAGGAGGATATGATGAGACATGATTCTAAGATCACTTGTGAATTAGTAGTACACCTTCAAAAATGCCAATGACTTATATAAAACATTATGACAATAATTTAAATGTCAATATTTATATTGGAGCATATTGTGGCTCGTTGTAAATTTGCAGTGTAAAGATAAGAGTGCGAAAATTCTTACTTTTTTGTCATACATGTGTATGATTTGGGAAATATATTTAAAAGGAATTACAGATGAATAAAATATGACTATTGAACTTCATTCGAAACAAGGACTCAAATTCTTGAAGTAGAATAGGAAGGTTAGGTTTTCTATATTATATGTCTTTATTGAATGGATCTTCTTTCCACGTTAGCAGATCAACATATCAAGGCAGGTAATCACTGAATAATTACAGTGGTATTCTGAAAAGTGTGCCTCAGGATGTCTTACTTTTAGGTATAGGAAAAACAAGTTTTGTGTTATGATTATATGATAGTTTTAAAGAAACTCGATGAAACAAAATTACCGAGTAAAGAGCATTTTTTTAATTCTTTGGAGAAATAGTGCTATTAGCCAGGTAAAGATTATGAATCATGATTCTTTGTTAGTGTTTGACTGGGGAGATTATGGACTGTGGGAGATTATTTGATGTTATATCTCAGATTATTAGCCGAGGTCTTCATGGAGTGGCGTAAAACACCTCAAAAGATATTTATAAGCTAGAGTTAGTTATTATATAAGTTTACCATCATTTCATAGTTGGGATGCATTCCTATTGAAAAACCTAATGTAGATAAGATATGATATATCCCATGGAGTTATATGACTTGATTAAAAGGGAATCTCAGGAGGTAGGGTAATTCGTGTGCAATTAATCAATATAAATAAAGAGATAATCCTTAATAATCCCAATTTGGATGTTGGAGTGAATGGGCACTCATATTTTATATACTAGATTTTATTTCTTTGTATGATAGTGCGATGGTTGAAGCTCTTCCACGTATGGTATCAGAAAAATTATCGAATGAGAAGATTGCTTTCTCGATGTGTGATTAAGTAAATGTTTCCGTGAAGGTCAAAAAAGGTCATGGGATAGAATGTGATACCAAACCATGTCCCCTGAGGTAGCTAGAGTTCTGATAAACTTCCTTTGATATTAGACCATGAATTATATCAGAAGAGATGTTATCTCCTTATTGTGTATCTTAATTGAAAATTGAAGGTAGAAGAGCCCAATCTAATGCGAAATTAGTGGCAGTCATTTACATTAGAAAAATTATTTGATTAGTCTAGATTTTTTACAGTTATTTACTGGAACTTGGGTTAAGGGGGGTTGGGGAGGGGTGGAAAAGGTTCTTACCATATATGAATATACTCAGTCAGAAGTTTTAGAACATTTCATAAACAACTCTATTGCACAGAGAAACAGCACACGATGTCCTATTCAAGTCTAAAAGCATTTTAAATTAATTTATACACGCCATATATGAAATTCACTGTTGAATATTACAAAGTTGTGAGTCTAATAGATATATCAATAATGAGAAAGCATTTGTTAGAGCGGCTAAAGATCCTTTCTTAAAAAAATATCACACATTTGGATCAAGGACAAAGGGATTTGTACAACAAAGAGAAATTAGAGTTAAACAACCACTTTATCTCGGTTTTCAAATTTTGGAAGATTGATAAAGAAATATGTATAATTTTTTGAGTATAAGTTTTAAACAACATTATGGTACAAATAAATTAAATATAAAAAAATCTGAAGATGAAGACTTCTTTATTCCGATCCCGACTCGTATTTTTTAGCTTGAACTGTAAGATTGTACAAGAGTTAAAAAGTGAACTTTGTTTGGATATATGGATTTTTTCAAAATTCAAGTCTGATCATCCTTATATATGATATGAATAAGGTAAGCTGGGGGTTATTGTTCTCTGAAATGTGTGTTATCATATTAGCGAGTTGATAGCACTGGCAGCTATAAATGTATTCTGTCAAGGATTGCTGGAAGATCAACTACTGTCAGTAGAGCAAGGGAATCCTTCACATTTTATGCCATTATTAACTCATGCAAGATAAAGAATGTTTTAACAAATGTAGATAGGAATTATTCACGTGTAAGGCTATAAGTAACGTAAAAGGTGAAATATGTACAGTAAGAAATTAACAAGGTGGCTGTCAGCTTTGATGATAAAAGATATCATTTGAATACTAATGAATCACTTGGCTTATGGACACTCTGATATTCATCATCTAAACGTCAGGGAATAGAGTGATCGCATGTTGTTTTACCAGAAATGGATATGATATGTATTGGTTGTATAATAAATAAATAATGAAATATTGTGTATTAGTGTTATCCTGAAATGTGAAATTATTTGGGTTATCCTGAGTTAAGAGTGAAAATGTTTTCCCTAAGTTGTTATGAAATGTGTAATTTGAGATGGGACGACGAAGAAGTCCGAACAATAAGCACAGAATTTCTTTCAAGAAAAAAAATATGTTGAATTTTAGTCAATAGAATTGTAACCTTTTTTCAATGATTTTTTTTTGTTGGATGTATATGAAAAGCATCGGTTGTATAATAAATAATTGTTATCCTTGCGTTTTAAGTTATTGTCTGCTCGAACAAGATTCAGCCAGTGTGTGGTCATCACGTGACGTCCACTGACATAGGGGTAGTCGACAAGATTTCAGCCTGTGTGTTTTTTTTTGTGAGAAGTCATCACGTGACGTCTCTGACCGCCGTGTAAACACTGGTGGGGTGACGTCACATTGTTTAGACCTGTAGTAAGAGTAAAGTACTATGCCCTAGGGGGAATTCATTTGAAGCTTACCTCAGAGGGGGGAATCCAAAAGTGATCCAAGGAGATGGGAGTCTTTGTATTATTGTTATTGAGAATACTTGGACATAGAGGGGTAGAAGTGGATGGTGAGAGGTGTGGGGGGGAAATCTTTGGTATTATTGATATCGAGAAAAATTGATCGAGGAATTGGAGCAGGGATTTGGGATGCAAAGTGGGAGTCTATTTTGAATTGCCTACCCCCAGAGGGGGGGAATCCAAAAAAACTTGATCCAAGGAAGTGGAGTCTTTGTATAATTAATATCGAGAAAACTTGATCCAAGGAAGTGGAGGTCATAGGAAAAATTCGAAATAAATTTGGATGGGGTTGATAGTGGAAAGAGACCCTCAAAAAATGTTGATATCGAGAAAAACTGATCCTAGGTGATGGAGATCATAAGAAATGAAATTAAAAAAAAATCGAAAAAATTTGGGATGGGGTGAAAGTGGGAGGGGGAACCTCAAAAATTTGATCCGAGTTGACGAGCACAAGAAATGAAATTCAAAAAAATTCGAATAAGTCGGAAAAAAAATTCGGGGGAAGCGGGGGCGATCGGACGACGCTGCAGAAGGCGCTGCAGAAGGCGCGGGCGGGGTGTGGGCGGGCGCGGGTCGGCACGGGCGGGTTCGGTCGGGGGGT
>NC_069420.1:58256033-58271033 GCF_026875155.1 Cherax quadricarinatus
GTGTCTGCGGTCTTCTTTGCCCTTCCCAATCTTCATGACTTTGCATTTGGCAGGGTTAAACTCAAGGAGCCAGCTGCTGGACCAGGCTTGTAGCCTGTCCAGGTCTCTTTGTAGTCCTGCCTGATCATCATCCGATTTGATTCTTCTCATTAACTTCACATCATCTGCAAACAAGGACACTTCTGAGTCTATCCCTTCCTTTATGTCGTTCACATATACCAAGAACAGCACAGGTCCTAGGACTGACCCCTGTGGAAACCCGCTTGTCACAGGCGCCCACTCTGACACCTCGTCACGTACCATGACTCGTTGGTGCCTCCCTGTCAGGTATTCCCTGATCCATTGCAGTGCCTTTCCTGTTATGTGTGCCTGATCCTCTAGCTTTTTCAGTAGCCTCTTGTGAGGAACTGTGTCGAAGGCCTTCTTGTAGTCCAAAAGAATGCAGTCGATCCACCCCTCACTCTCTTGTCTTACTTCTGTCACCTTGTCATAAAACTCTAGTAGGTTTGTGACACAGGATTTTCCTTCCCTGAAACCGTGCTAGTTGTCAATTATACACTTGTTTCTTTCCAGGTGCTCCACCACTCTCCTCCTGATGATCTTCTCCATGACCTTGCATACTATACACGTTAGTGATACAGCTCTGTAGTTTAGTGCCTCATGTCTGCTTTCCTTTTTAAAAATTGGGACTACATTTGCCATCTTCCATACCTCAGGGAGTTGCCCAGTTTCAAATGATGTGTTGAAGATCTTTGTTAATGGCACACACAATATCTCTGCTCCCTCTTTAAAGGCCCACGGAGAGATGTTGTCTGGTCCCACCGCCTTTGAGGTGTCAAGTTCGCATAGCAACTTCTTCACCTCCTCCTTGGTTATATGTACCTCATCCAGCACTTTCTGGTGTACCCCCCTGTGTGTACTCACCTAATTGTACTCACCTAGTTGAGGTTGCAGGGGTCGAGTCCAAGCTCCTGGCCCCGCCTCTTCACTGGTCGCTACTAGGTCATTCTCCCTGAACCATGAGCTTTATCGTACCTCTGCTTAAAGCTATGAATGGATCCTGCCTCCACTACATCGCTTCCCAAACTATTCCACTTCCTGACTACTCTGTGGCTGAAGAAATACTTCCTAACATCCCTTTGATTCATCTGTGTCTTCAGCTTCCAACTGTGTCCCCGTGTTGCTGTGTCCAGTCTCTGGAACATCCTGTCTTTGTCCACCTTGTCAATTCCTCTCAGTATTTTGTAAGTCGTTATCATGTCCCCCTATCTCTCCTGTCCTCCAGTGTCGTCAGATTGATTTCCCTTAACCTCTCCTCATAGGACATACCTCTTAACTCTGGGACTAGTCTTGTTTCAAACCTTTGCACTTTCTCTAGTTTCTTTACATGCTTGGCTAGGTGTGGGTTCCAAACTGGTGCCGCATTCTCCAATATGGGCCTAACGTACACGGTGTACAGGGTCCTGAACGATTCCTTATTAAGATGTCGGAATGCTGTTCTGAGGTTTGCCAGGCGCCCACATGCTGCGGCAGTTATTTGGTTGATGTGCGCTTCAGGAGATGTGCCTGGTGTTATACTCACCCCAAGATCTTTTTCCTTGAGTGATGTTTGTAGTCTCTGGCCCCCTAGACTGTACTCCGTCTGCGGTCTTCTTTGCCCTTCCCAATCCTCATGACTTTGCACTTGGTGGGATTGAACTCCATTAGCCAGTTGCTGGACCAGGTCTGCAGCCTGTCCAGATCCCTTTGTATTTCTGCCTGGTCTTCGATCGAATGAACTCTTCTCATCAACTTCACGTCATCTGCAAACAGGGACACCTCGGAGTTTATTCCTTCCGTCATGTCGTTCACAAATACCAGAAGCAGCACTGGTCCTAGGACTGACCCCTGTGGGACCCCGCTGGTCACAGGTGCCCACTCTGACACCTCGCCACGTACCATTACTCGCTGCTGTCTTTCTGACAAGTATTCCCTGATCCATTGAAGTGCCTTCCCTGTTATCCCTGCTTGGTCCTCCAATTTTTGCACTAATCTCTTGTGTGGTACTGTATCAAACGCCTTCTTGCTGTCCAAGAAAATGCAATCCACCCACCCCTCTCTCTCTTGTCTTACTGCTGTCACCATGTCATAGAACTCCAGTAGGTTTGTGACACAGGATTTCCCGTCTCTGAAACCATGTTGGCTGCTGGTGATGAGATCATTCCTTTCTAGATGTTCCATCATTCTTCTCCTGACAATCTTTTCCATGATTTTGCATGCTATACATGTCAGTGACACTGGTCTGTAGTTTAGTGCTTGATGTCTGTCTCCTTTTTTAAAGATTGGGACCACATTTGCTGTCTTCCATGCCTCAGGCAATCTCCCTGTTTCGATAGATGTATTGAATATTGTTGTTAGGGGTACACAGCGCCTCTGCTCCCTCTCTCAGGACCCATGGAGAGATGTTATCTGGCCCCATTGCCTTTGAGGTATCTAGCTCACTCAGAAGCCTCTTCACTTCTTCCTCGGTTGTGTGTACTATGTCCAGCACATGGTGGTGTACCCCACCTCTCCGTCTTTCTGGAGCCCCTTCTGTCTCCTCTGTGAACACTTCTTTGAATCTCTTGTTGAGTTCCTCACATACTTCACGGTCATTTCTTGTTGTCTCTCCTCCTTCCTTCCTTAGCCTGATGACCTGGTCCTTGACGGTTGTTTTCTTCCTGATGTGGCTGTATAACAGCTTCGGGTCAGATTTGGCTTTTGCTGCTATGTCGTTTTCATATTGACGTTGGGCCTCCTTTCTTATCTGTGCATATTCGTTTCTGGCTCTACGACTGCTCTCCATATTCTCCTGGGTCCTTTGCCTTCTATATTTCTTCCATTCCCTAGCACACTTGGTTTTTGCCTCCTTGCATCTTCAAATATCAGGCGGCCAGTACCACTGGACGTGTCACCCCTGATGCCAGCACATGTATGGCTGTGGTAAGCTACAGGACTAATTTCATTCTCCTCCCGTTTGGAATACCAGTTTTCACCTGCAGCACATATTAATGCATCCACGAGCGAGTGATTTTAAGCAAATAACAATACTGATATATATATATATATATATATATATATATATATATATATATATATATATATATATATATATATATATATATATATATATATATATATATATATATATATATATGCAATAAGATCACAGTAAACAGGTGATTTCAGAATATGCAAAACAACCACTCTGAAAGAATAGAGAAATTCCAAGCGCTTTCGTGACTACTCACATTATCAAGGAACTATGAAAGTAAAGCATCTAAGGAAGCTATATAAGGGGTCTGGTCGGCACCTCACTATCAGATCCCACAACGGTTTAAACACGTGACGCGCGGCGAGCCAACTTGG
Source organism: Cherax quadricarinatus (assembly GCF_026875155.1). Lineage (NCBI taxonomy): Eukaryota > Metazoa > Arthropoda > Malacostraca > Decapoda > Parastacidae > Cherax > Cherax quadricarinatus. The sequence goes on from NC_069420.1 coordinate 58,259,421, forward strand.
AAAGGTCCTTGGCACAACTCACCCCACAAACTATTCTACCCAAGAAATAAGAAATTTTAAAGATTATTTGTCCAGTGTATTATTAAATTCTTCCCAAATTCTATTAATTATAAATGGATCTAATTTATATAAACCAAAGGAAATATTCATATTATTGTCAAAACTGCTTTTTATGAAACAAGATTCAATTATATTCCTGTCGACCATGGACTTGCTTGATACTACTTTCTCAACTTTTTGAAAATCAATTGGATGGTTAAAATCTCTTACATGAATAAATAGAGCATTGGAATCTTGTCCAGTTCTAATGCTATATTTATGTTGTTTTAATCTTAGTTCGAGATTTTTACCAGTTTGACCGTAATAAACTTTATCGCAAATTTTACAAGGAATCTTATAGACACGTCAAGTATTAAAAGCCATTTGTCTCCATTCACTCCTATCAAACACGCTCACGCATGCCTGCTGGAAGTCCAAGCCCCTCGCACACAAAACCTCCTTTACCCCCTCTCTCCAACCTTTCCTAGGCCCACCCCTACCCCGCCTTCCTTCCACTACAGACTGATACACTCTTGTAGTCATTCTGTTTCGCTCCATTCTCTCTACATGTCCGAACCACCTCAACAACCCTTCCTCAGCCCTCTGGACAACAGTTTTGGTAATCCTGCACCTCCTCCTAACTTTCAAACTACGAATTCTCTGCATTATATTCACACCACACATTGCCCTCAGACATGACATCTCCACTGCCTCCAGCCTTCTCCTCGCTGCAACATTCATCACCCATGCTTCACACCCATATAAGAGCGTTGGTAACACTATACTCTCATACATTCCCCTCTTTGCCTCCAAGGACAAAGTTCTTTGTCTCCACAGACTCCTAAGTGCACCACTCACTCTTTTCCCCTCATCAATTCTATGATTCACCTCATCTTTCATAGACCCATCCGCTGACACGTCCACTCCCAAATATCTGAATACGTTCACCTCCTCCATACTCTCTCCCTCCAATCTGATATTCAATCTTTCATCACCTAATCTTTTTGTTATCCTCATAACCTTACTCTTTCCTGTATTCACCTTTAATTTTCTTCTTTTGCACACCCTACCAAATTCATCCACCAATCTCTGCAACTTCTCTTCAGAATCTCCCAAGAGCACAGTGTCATCAGCAAAGAGCAGCTGTGACAACTCCCACTTTGTGTGTGATTCTTTATCTTTTAACTCCACGCCTCTTGCTAAGACCCTCGCATTTACTTCTCTTACAACCCCATCTATAAATATATTAAACAACCACGGTGACATCACACATCCTTGTCTAAGGCCTACTTTTACTGGGAAATAATTCCCTCTTTCCTACATACTCTAACTTGAGCCTCACTATCCTCGTAAAAACTCTTCACTGCTTTCAGTAACCTACCTCCTACACCATACACTTGCAACATCTGCCACATTGCCCCCCTATCCACCCTGTCATACGCCTTTTCCAAATCCATAAATGCCACAAAGACCTCTTTAGCCTTATCTAAATACTGTTCACTTATATGTTTTCACTGTAAACACCTGGTCCACACAACCCCCTACCTTTCCTAAAGCTTCCTTGTTCATCTGCTATCCTATTCTCCGTCTTACCTTAATTCTTTCAATAAAAAACTCTACCATACACTTCACTGGGTATACTCAGCAGACTTATCCCCCTATAATTTTTGCACTCTCTTTATCCCCTTTGCCTTTATACAAAGGAACTATGCATGCTCTCTGCCAATCCCCAGGTACCTTACCCTCTTCCATACATTTATTAAATAATTGCACCAACCACCCAAAACTATATCCCCACCTGCTTTTAACATTTCTATCTTTATCCCATCAATCCCGGCTGCCTTACCCCCTTTCATTTTACCTACTGCCTCACGAACTTCCCCACACTCACAACTGGCTCTTCCTCACTCCTACAAGATGTTATTCCTCCTTGTCCTATACACGAAATCACAGCTTCCCTATCTTCATCAACATTTAACAATTCCTCAAAATATTCCCTCCATCTTCCCAATACCTCTAACTCTCCATTTAATAACTCTCCTCTCCTATTTTTAACTGACAAATCCATTTGTTCTCTAGGCTTTCTTAACTTGTTAATCTCACTCCAAAACTTTTTCTTATTTTCAACAAAATTTGTTGATAACATCTCACCCACTCTCTCATTTGCTCTCTTTTTACATTGCTTCACCACTCTCTTAACCTCTCTCTTAACCTCTCTCTTTTTCTCCATATACTCTTCCCTCCTTGCATCATTTCTACTTTGTAAAAACTTCTCATATGCTAACTTTTTCTCCCTTACTACTCTCTTTACATCATCATTCCACCAATCGCTCCTCTTCCCTCCCGCACCCACTTTCCTGTAACCACAAACTTCTGCTGAACACTCTAACACTACATTTTTAAACCTACCCCATACCTCTTCGACCCCATTGCCTATGCTCTCATTAGCCCATCTATCCTCCAATAGCTGTTATATATCTTACCCTAACTGCCTCCTCTTTTAGTTTATAAACCTTCACTTCTCTCTTCCCTGATGCTTCTATTCTCCTTGTATCCCATCTACCTTTTACTCTCAGTGTAGCTACAACTAGAAAGTGATCTGATATATCTGTGGCCCCTCTATAAACATGTACATCCTGAAGTCTACTCAACAGTCTTTTATCTACCAATACATAATCCAACAAACTACTGTCATTTCGCCCTACATCATATCTTGTATACTTATTTATCCTCTTTTTTTTAAAAAATTTTTTAAACCTATAACTAAACCCCTTTCTATACAAAGTTCAATCAAAGGGCTCCCATTTATCATTTACACCTGGCACCCCAAACTTACCTACCACCCCCCTCTCTAAAAGTTTCTCCTACTTTAGCATTCTGTCCCCTACCACAATTACTCTCTCACTTGGTTCAAAGGCTCCTATACTTTCCCCTTTAACATCTCCCAAAATCTCTCTCTCTCCTCTGCATTCCTCTCTTCTCCAGGTGCATACCGCTTATTATGACCCACTTCTCGCTTTCCAACCTTTATTTTAATCCACATAATTCTTGAATTTACACTTTCCCATATTCTTTTTTTCTCCTTCCATAACTGATCATTCAACATTACTGCTACCCCTTCCTTTGCTCTAACTCTCTCAGAACTCCAGATTTAATCCCATTTATTTCCCCCCACTGAAATTTCCCCTACCCCCTTCAGCTTTGTTTCGCTTAGGGCCAGGACATCCAACTTCTTTTCATTCATAACATCAGCAATCATCTGTTTCCTGTCATCCGCACTACATCCACGCACATTTAAGCATCCAGTTTTATAAAGTTTTTCTTCTTCTCTTTTTAGTAAATGTCTACAGGAGAAGGGGTTACTAGCCCATTGCTCCCGGCATTTTAGTCGCCTCACCGACACGCATGGCTTACGGAGGAAAGATTCTTTTCCACTTCCCCATGGACAATAGAAGAAATAAAGAAGAACAAGAGCTATTTAGAAAAAGGAGAAAAACCTAGATGTATGTATATATATATGCATGGCGTGTCTGTGAATGTGACCAAAGTGTAAGTAGGAGTAGCAAGATATCCCTGTTATCTAGCGTGTTTATGAGACAGAAAAAGAAACCAGCAATCCTACCACATGCAAAACAGTTACAGGTTTCTGTTTCACAGTCATCTGGCAGGACGGTAGTACTTCCCTGGGTGGATGCTGTCTACCAACCTACTACCTATATATACATATATATTATATATAATATATATATATATATATATATATATATATATATATATATATATATATATATATATAAACACTGATCTCTGGCTGAAGGAGACTCGAACCTACGAACCTTAGGACAAGGTACGCAGTGCTTTACCAATCTACCCACACTGGACCAATACCTTGGCGTGTAGCATGAGCTACACGTTTGATCCAAGGCAGCCACTTTCAGGGAGAAGGCTTACAGCTTTCATCTCATCCCCTGCATGCATCAGCCTTACTAGAGATTTGAACAATGCAAGGAATTCGCGAGAGCATGCGAAATATACACAAACACTGATCTCTGGCTGAAGGAGACTCGAACCTACGAACCTTAGGACAAGGTACGCAGTGCTTTACCAATCTACCCACACTGGACCAATACCTTGGCGTGTAGCATGAGCTACACGTTTGATCCAAGGCAGCCAGCTTTCAGGGAGAAGGCTTACAGCTTTTCATCTCATCCCCTGCATGCATCAGCCTTACTAGAGATTTGAACAATGCAAGGAATTCGCGAGAGCAAGCGAAATATACACAAACACTGATCTCTGGCTGAAGACTCGAACCTACGAACCTTAGGACAAGGTACGCAGTGCTTTACCAATCTACCCACACTGGACCAATACCTTGGCGTGTAGCATGAGCTACACGTTTGATCCAAGGCAGCCAGCTTTCAGGGAGAAGGCTTACAGCTTTTCATCTCATCCCCTGCATGCATCAGCCTTACTAGAGATTTGAACAATGCAAGGAATTCGCGAGAGCATGCGAAATATACACAAACACTGATCTCTGGCTGAAGGAGACTCGAACCTTCGAACCTTAGGACAAGGTACGCAGTGCTTTACCAATCTACCCACACTGGACCAATACCTCGGCGTGTAGCATGAGCTACACGTTTGATCCAAGGCAGCCAGCTTTCAGGGAGAAAGCTTACAGCTTTTCATCTCATCCCCTGCATGCATCAGCCTTACTAGAGATTTGAACAATGCAAGGAATTCGCGAGAGCATGCGAAATATACACAAACACTGATCTCTGGCTGAAGGAGACTCGAACCTACGAACCTTAGGACAAGGTACGCAGTGCTTTACCAATCTACCCACACTGGACCAATACCTTGGCGTGAACCATGAGCTACACGTTTGATCCAAGGCAGCCAGCTTTCAGGGAGAAGGCTTACAGCTTTTCATCTCATCCCTGCATGCATCAGCCTTACTAGAGATTTGAACAATGCAAGGAATTCGCGAGAGCATGCGAAATATACACAAACACTGATCTCTGGCTGAAGGAGACTCGAACCTACGAACCTTAGGACAAGGTACGCAGTGCTTTACCAATCTACCCACACTGAACCAATACCTTGGCGTGTAGCATGAGCTACACGTTTGATCCAAGGCAGCCAGCTTTCAGGGAGAAGGCTACAGCTTTTCATCTCATCCCCTGCATGCATCAGCCTTACTAGAGATTTGAACAATGCAAGGAAATTCGCGAGAGCATGCGAAATATACACAAACATTGATCTCTGGCTGAAGGAGACTCGAACCTACGAACCTTAGGACAAGGTACGCAGTGCTTTACCAATCTACCCACACTGGACCAATACCTGGCGTGTAGCATGAGCTACACGTTTGATCCAAGGCAGCCAGCTTTCAGGGAGAAGGCTTACAGCTTTTCATCTCATCCCCTGCATGCATCAGCCTTACTAGAAATTTGAACAATGCAAGGAATTCGCGAGAGCATGCGAAATATACACAAACACTGATCTCTGGCTGAAGGAGACTCGAACCTACGAACCTTAGGACAAGGTACGCAGTGCTTTACCAATCTACCCACACTAGACCAATACCTTGGCGTGTAGCATGAGCTACACGTTTGATCCAAGGCAGCCAGCTTTCAGGGAGAAGGCTTACAGCTTTTCATCTCATCCCCTGCATGCATCAGCCTTACTAGAGATTTGAACAATGCAAGGAATTCGCGAGAGCATGCGAAATATACACAAACACTGATCTCTGGCTGAAGGATACTCGAACCTACGAACCTTAGGACAAGGTACGCAGTGCTTTACTAATCTACCCACACTGGACCAATACCTTGGCGTGTAGCATGAGCTACACGTTTGATCCAAGGCAGCCAGCTTTCAGGGAGAAGGCTTACAGCTTTTCATCTCATCCCCTGCATGCATCAGCCTTACTAGAGATTTGAACAATGCAAGGAATTCGCGAGATGAAAAGCTGTAAGCCTTCTCCCTGAAAGCTGGCTGCCTTGGATCAAACGTGTAGCTCATGCTACATGCCAAGGTATTGGTCCAGTGTGGGTAGATTGGTAAAGCACTGCGTACCTTGTCCTAAGGTTCGAAGGTTCGAGTCTCCTTCAGCCAGAGATCAGTGTTTGTGTATATTTCGCATGCTCTCGCGAATTCCTTGCATTGTTCAAATCTCTAGTAAGGCTGATGCATGCAGGGGATGAGATGAAAAGCTGTAAGCCTTCTCCCTGAAAGCTGGCTGCCTTGGATCAAACGTGTAGCTCATGCTACACGCCAAGGTATTGGTCCAGTGTGGGTAGATTGGTAAAGCACTGCGTACCTTGTCCTAAGGTTCGTAGGTTCGAGTCTCCTTCAGCCAGAGATCAGTGTTTGTGTATATTTCGCATGCTCTCGCGAATTCCTTATATATATATATATATATATATATATATATATATATATATATATATATATATATATTAATATATATATATATATATATATATATATATATATATATGCAAAACAACCACTCTGAAAGAATAGAGAAATTCCAAGCGCTTTCGTGACTACTCACATTATCAAGGAACCCTTGATAATGTGAGTAGTCACGAAAGCGCTTGGAATTTCTCTATTCTTTCAGAGTGGTTGTTTGCATATTCTGAAATCACCTGTTTACTGTGATCTTATTGCATATATATATATATATATATATATATATATATATATATATATATATATATATATATATATATATATATATATATATATATATATATATATATATATATTTAACTTTATAGACGTTATTAAAAAAACGGCCACTAGGATCGCAAGAAAAATGAGTAACGTGCATGACTTTAATTAAGGCACGTGTATGCCTTTACGTGCACGTAATCAAGGCACGTGTATGCCTTTACGTGCGTGTAATCAAGGCACGTTTATGCCTTTACGTGCGTGTAATCAAGGCACGTGTATGCCTTCACGTGAGTGTAATCAAGGCACGTGTATGCCTTTACATGCGTTTAATCAAGGCACGTGTATGCCTTTACGTGCGTGTAATCAAGGCACGTGTATGCCTTTACGTGCGTGTAACAAAGCCACGTGTATGTCTTGACGTGTGAGACTGGTCTCAAAAGTGAAGGTACTGTATTACCAACCACACTGGACTAATACCTTGGGTAGAGTGTGGGTAGATTGGTAAAGCAATGCGTACCTTGTTCGTAGGTTCGAGTCTCCTTCAGCCAGAGATCAATCTTTGTGTATATTTCGCCTGCTCTTGCAAATTCCTTGCATTGTTAATATCTCTAGTAAGGCTGATGCATGCAGGGGATGAGATGAAAAGCTGTAAGCCTTCTCCCTGAAAGCTGGCTGCCTTGGATCAAAGTCTAGCTCAAGCTGGACTCCAAGGTATTGGTCCAGTGTGGGTAGATTGGTAAAGCACTGCGTACCTTGTTCGTAGGTTAGAGTCTCCTTCAGCCAGAGATCAGTGTGTATATATATATATATATATATATATATATATATATATATATATATATATATATATAATTATATATATATATATATCCAAGGTAGTAGGTTGGTAGACAGCAATCATCCAGGGAGGTACTGCCGTCCTGCCAAGCGAGTGTGAAACAGAAAACTGTAACTGTTTTGCAGGATTGCTGGTGGTCTTTTTCTGTCTCATAAACACGCTGCATAACAGGTATATCTTGCTACTTCTACTTACATTTAGGGCACACTGCACATGCATGCGCATGCATATATATGTCGTGCCGAATATGTAAAACTTGCGATCTTGGCTTAAATAGCAACGCTCATCTTGCCATATAAGACAAGTGAAAATTTGTATATGCAATAATTTCGCAAAAATCATTCTGAACCTAACGAAAAAATTATATTTCATTGTGTTTGTTTAGTATTAAATTATTGTAAAAGTATTTAAAACATATTTATTTAGATTAGGTTAAAATAAATTGCACTTGTTATAGTAAGTTTAGGTAAGTTTTCTAAGATACTTTTGGTACAAAATTATAAATTTTACATTAACATTAATAAAAAAAAATATATCTTTAAACTTATAAAAGAAAATTTTAGAAAGAACTTAATTTTAAATGAGTTCTTGCTAATTGACCAATTTTATCTATTAGGCACGACGCACACAAAACACACACACACACACACACACACACACACACACACACACACACACACACACACACACACACACACAGAACAGGGGGGCACACCAGCAAGTGCTGGATGAGGTACATATAACCAAGGAGGAGGTGAAGAAGCTGCTATGCGAACTTGACACCTCAAAGGCGGTGGGACCAGACAACATCTCTCCATGGGTCCTTAAAGAGGGAGCAGAGATATTGTGTGAGCCATTAACAAAGATCTTCAACACATCATTTGAAACTGGGCAACTCCCTGAGGTATGGAAAATGACAAATGTAGTCCCAAATTTTTAAAAAGGGAAACAGACATGAGGCACTAAACTACAGACCTGTATCACTAACGTGTATAGTATGCAAGGTCATGGAGAAGATCATCAGGAGGAGAGTGGTGGGGCACCTGGAAAGAAACAAGTGTATAATTGACAACCAACACGGTTTCAGGGAAGGAAAATCCTGTGTCACAAACCTACTAAAGTTTTATGACAAGGTGACAGAAGTAAGACAAGAGAGAGAGGGGTGGATCGACTGCATTCTTTTGGACTGCAAAAAGGCCTTCGACACAGTTCCTCACAAAAGGTTACTGCAAAAGCTAGAGGATCAGGTACATATAACAGGAAAGGCACTGCAATGGATCAGAGAATACCTGACAGGGAGGCAACAACGAGTCATGGTACGCGACGAGGTGTCAAAGTGGGCGCCTGTGACAAGTGGGGTTCCACAGGGGTCAATCCTAGGACCTGTGCTGTTCTTGGTATATGTGAACGACATAATGGAAGGTATAGACTCAGAAGTGTCCTTGTTTGCAGATGATGTGAAGTTAATGAGAAGAATCAAATCGGATGAGGATCAGGCAGGACTACAAAGAGACCTGGACAGGCTACAAGCCTGGTCCAGCAACTGGCTCCTTGAATTTAACCCTGCCAAATGCAAAGTCATGAAGATTGGGGAAGGGCAAAGAAGACCGCAGACACAATATAGTTTAGATGGCCAAAGACTGCAAACTTCACTCAAGGAAAAAGATCTGGGGGTGAGTATAACACCGAGCATATCTCCTGAGGCGCACATCAATCAGATAACTGCTGCAGCATACGGGCGCCTGGCAAACCTACGGATAGCGTTCCGATACCTCAGTGAGGATTCGTTTAAGACTTTGTATACCATTTACGTCAGGCCCATACTGGAGTATGCAGCACCAGTTTGGAATCCACACCTATTCAAGCACGTCAAGAAATTAGAGAAAGTGCAAAGGTTTGCAACAAGACTAGTCCCAGAGCTACGGGGATTGTTCTACGAAGAAAGGTTGAGGGAAATCGGCCTGACGACATTGGAGGACAGGAGGGTCAGGGGAGACATGATAACGACATATAAAATACTGCGCGGAATAGACAAGGTGGACAAAGACGGGATGTTCCAGTGAAGGGACACAGACACAAGAGGTCACAATTGGAAGTTAAAGACTCAGATGAGTCAAAGGGATGTTAGGAAGTATTTCTTCAGTCATTGAGTAGTCAGGCCGTGGAATAGCCTAGAAAGTGACGTAGTGGAGGCGGGAACCATACATAGTTTTAAGGCGAGGTATGATAGAGCTCATGGGGCAGGGAGAGAGAGGACCTAGTAGCAATCAGCGAAGAGGCGGGGCCAGGAGCTATGAATCGACCCCTGCAACCACAAATAGGTGAGTACACACACACACACACACACACACACACACACACACACATATATATATATATATATATATATATATATATATATATATATATATATATATATATATATATATATATATATATATATATATATATGCAAGGAATTCGCGAGAGCAGGCGAAATATACAAAAACACTGATCTCTGGCTGAAGGAGACTCGAACCTACGAACCTTAGGACAAGGTACGCAGTGCTTTACCAATCTACCCACACTGGACAATACCTTGGCGTGTAGCTTGCGCTACACGCCAAGATCACAGTAAACAGGTGATTTCAGAATATGCAAAACAACCACTGTAAAAGAATAGATAAATTCCAAGCGCATTCATGACTACTCACATTATCCTTGATAATGTGAGTAGCCACGAAAGCGCTTGGAATTTCTCTATTCTTTCACAGTAGTTGTTTTGCATATATATATTTATATATGTGTATATATATATATATATATATATATATATATATATATATATATATATATATATATATATATATATATATATATATATTATATATATATATATATATATATACAATAAGATCACAGTAAACTGGTGATTTTAAAATGTGCAAAACAACCACTGTGAAGGAGTAGTGAAATTCCAAGCGCTTTCGTGACTACTCATATTGTCAAGGAACTATGAAAGTAATACATCAAATCAAGGCAATTAAAGGGGTTAGACTACACCTCACAGTCAACCCCTACAACTAAGAAACACCTGACGCGCGACAATACCGGACTCATAAGAAAAGAGGAACACTAAAAATATGTTGGTTCTTCCTTACCATGAAAACTTGGTTGATATGCCTTCTCTTCTTAAGACTTTTAATATTAAAGTTGTATTTAAAAATCTTGATACAGTAAAAAAAACTTTTGATAAAGAACTCCCCTCAAAATACTGACGGATGTGTCTATAAGATTCCTTGTAAAATTTGCGATAAAGTTAATTACGATCAAACTGGTAAAAATCTCGAACTTGGATTAAGACAACATAAATATACCATTAGAACTGGACAAGATTTCAATGCTCTATTTATTCATGTGAGAGATTTTAACCATCCAATTGATTTTCAAAAAGTTGAGAAAGTTGTATCAAGCAAGTCCATGGTTGAGAGATATATAATTGAATCTTGTTTCATAAAAAGCAGTTTTGAAAATAATATGAATATTTCCATAGGTTTCTATAAATTAGACTCATTTATAATTAATAAAATTTGGTTAGGGTTTAGTAATACATTGGACAAATAATAAACCTTATTTCTTGGGAAGAATATTTTGTTAGTGGGATGTAGTGAGAACCTGTCTAGGTGGACCAGCGGACCTACTGCAGCTTTCCTCTTTTCTTATGAGTCCGGTATTGTCGCACGTCAGGTGTTTCTTTGTTGTGGGGGTTGACTGTGAGGTGTAGTCTAACCCCTTTAATTGCCTTTGATGTATTACTTTCATAGTTCCTTGACAATGTGAGTAGTCACGAAAGCGCTTGGAATTTCACTACTCTTTCACAGTGGTTGTTTTGCATATAGTATATATATATATATATATATATATATATATATATATATATATATATATATATATATATATATATATATATATATATATTCATATGTTATATATATATATATATATATATTATATATATATATATATATATATATATATATATATATTATATATATATATATATATATATATAT
>NC_069420.1:58276033-58321687 GCF_026875155.1 Cherax quadricarinatus
TCATAGTTCCTTGATAATGTGAGTAGTCACGAAAGCGCTTGGAATTTCTCTATTCTTTCAGAGTGGTTGTTTTGCATATATATATATATATATAAAGTAGGTGTCAAAGCGGCTGAGTGGCTCCTACCTCTCAGCGGTCTCCTCCTCTCAGCAGTCTCCTCCTCTGAGCGGTCTCCTCCTGAAAGGGATGCGGCTGAGTGGCTTCTTTTCCTGAGTGGCTCCCTTTCTGAGCGGACTCCTTCCGCGCCCCCGCGCCCGCCCTCACGCCCGCCCGCGCCTTCTGCAGCGCCTTCTGCAGCGTCGTCCGGATCGCCCCCGCTCCCCCGAATTTTTTCCGATTTTTCTCGAATTTTTTTTGAATTTCATTTTCTTGTGCTCTCCATCTCCTCGGATCAAATTTTTGAGGTTCCCCCTCCCACTTTCACCCCATCCCAAATTTTTTCGAATTTCTTTTTTAATTTCATTTTCTTATGATCTCCATCTCCTCGGATCAAGTTTTTCTCGATATCAACTTTTTTGAGGGTCTCCTTCCCACTTTCACCCCCATCCCAAATTTTTTCGAATTTTCTTACGATCTCCATTTCCTTGGATCAAGTTTTTCTTGATATCAATAATACAAAGACTCCACTTCCTTGGATCAAGTTTTTTTGGATTCCCCCCTCTGGGGGTAAGCATTCAAAATGGACTCCCACTTGCATCCCAAATTCCCTGCTCCAATTCCTCGGATCAAGTTTTTCTCGATATCAATAATACAAAGATTTTCCCCCACACCTCTCACCATCCACTTCTACCTTCTATGTCCAAGTATTTCTCAATAACAATAATACAAAGACTCCATCTCCTTGGATCAAGTTTTTGGATTTCTCCCTCTGAGGGTAAGCATTCAAATGAACTCCCCCTATGGGGCATGGTACTTTCTCTTACTACAGGTCTAAACATGTGTGACGTCACCCCACCTGTGTTTACTCGGCAGTCAGTGACGTCACGTGATGACCTCACACACACAGGCTGAATCTTGTCGAGCAGACAATAACTTAAAACGCAGGATAACATTATTTATTATACAACCAATGCTTTTCATATACATCCAACAAAAAAAATTCATTGAAAAAAAGGTACAATTCAATGACTAAAATCAACATATTTTTCTCTTGAAGAAATTCTGTGCATTTTGTTCTGGATCTTCTTCGTCGTCACCATCTCAGTATTACACATTTCATATATAACTTAGGGAAAACATTTTCACTCTTAACCCAGGATAACCCAAATAATTTCACATTTCAGGATAACGCTAATACACAATATTTTCATTATTTATTTATTATACAACCAATACATTTCATATACATTTCTGGTAACACAAAAAAAAAATACAAATTCATTGAAAAAAAAGATACAAATCATTGACTAAAATCAACATAGAGTAATTCTTTTTCTCTTGAAGAAATTCTGTGCATTTTGTTCTGGATCATCTTCGTCGTTATCTGATATAATAATAAACTTCTGGGGAGGATGATGGTGGGGAAGCCGGTGGATAATTTATGGGGGAAGGCGGGGAAGCCGGTGGATAAATTATGGGGGAAGACGAGGAATCCTCAACAACACATGAACTAGGTTGGGAATTTGTCATGAAATATTCCATCTCACTCCATACACATTTATCACAATAACAGCTACTGGCACATTCTCCTCTCATATTAATCTCTTCATTCATATTATTAGTGCTACAAGTAGTGGCAACCACATGAGACTGGGGAGAAGGTGCGATCTCGATGTGGGTAGAAGTTATAATATCCTGGATAAAAGCATTAATATCAACTCCATGAGTAGGAGGCACATTCTCAACATCCACAAGAGGTCGTGGAGAAGACGCGATGGTAGGAGGGGCAGCAGCAGCATCTCCATACGGATGGGTAGGAGGCGGGGTGGATCTCGCTCCTAACAAACCAATCAACTCGCAAATCATTTGCTCCTGTCGGATTTGATTTGCGCGAATAAGTTCCAACATCCGCATTATATTCACATCTGGCAAAGAAAAAAAAAATTCCCGATTAGAAGAATAAGGTGCACCTTTAATTGCATTAAAGTACAAAAGTTTTTTACTGGTTAATACATACAGTTCTAAAAACATTTATGTGTAAAAGAATAAAAGATTTTTCACTATTACAACAAGATTCACTTGGTTAATGAACAAAATCACTTACCATTTACCGCAGGAGGAGGATGTTGATTAATCCAACATACACAGGGATACTGTCTTCCCTCCTCCTCGCAGACACCTCCAACATACACAGGGATACTGTCTTCCCTCCTCCTCGTAGACACCTCCAACATACACAGGGATACTGTCTTCCTCCTCCTCGTAGACACCTCCAACATACACAGGGATACTGTCTTCCCTCCTCCTCGTAGACACCTCCAACATACACAGGGATACTGTCTTCCCTCCTCGTAGACACCTCCAACATACACAGGGATACTGTCTTCCCTCCTCCTCGTAGACACCTCCAACATACACAGAGATACTGTCTTCCCTCCTCCTCGTAGACACCTCCAACATACACAGGGATACTGTCTTCCCTCCTCCTCGTAGACACCTCCAACATACACAGGGATACTGTCTTCCCTCCTCCTCGTAGACACCTCCAACATACACAGGGATACTGTCTTCCCTCCTCGTAGACACCTCCAACATACACAGGGATACTGTCTTCCCTCCTCCTCGTAGACACCTCCAACATACACAGGGATACTGTCTTCCCTCCTCCTCGTAGACACCTCCAACATACACAGGGATACTGTCTTCCCTCCTCCTCGCAGACACCTCCAACATACACAGGGATACTGTCTTCCCTCCTCCTCGTAGACACCTCCAACATACACAGGGATACTGTCTTCCCTCCTCCTCGTAGACACCTCCAACATACACAGGGATACTGTCTTCCCTCCTCCTCGTAGACACCTCCAACATACACAGGGATACTGTCTTCCATCCTCCTCGTAGACACCTCCAACATACACAGGGATACTGTCTTCCCTCCTCGTAGACACCTCCAACATACACAGGGATACTGTCTTCCCTCCTCCTCGTAGACACTCCAACATACACAGGGATACTGTCTTCCCTCCTCCTCGTAGACACCTCCAACATACACAGGGATACTGTCTTCCCTCCTCCTCGTAGACACCTCCAACATACACAGGGATACTGTCTTCCCTCCTCCTCGTAGACACCTCCAACATACACAGGGATACTGTCTTCCCTCCTCGTAGACACCTCCAACATACACAGGGATACTGTCTTCCCTCCTCCTCGCAGACACCTCCAACATACACAGGGATACTGTCTTCCCTCCTCCTCGTAGACACCTCCAACAACACAGGGATACTGTCTTCCCTCCTCCTCGTAGACACCTCCAACATACACAGGGATACTGTCTTCCCTCCTCCTCGTAGACACCTCCAACATACACAGGGATACTGTCTTCCATCCTCCTCGTAGACACCTCCAACATACACAGGGATACTGTCTTCCCTCCTCGTAGACACCTCCAACATACACAGGGATACTGTCTTCCCTCCTCCTCGTAGACACCTCCAACATACACAGGGATACTGTCTTCCCTCCTCCTCGTAGACACCTCCAACATACACAGGGATACTGTCTTCCCTCCTCATAGACACCTCCAACATACGCAGGGATACTGTCTTCCCTCCTCGTAGACACCTCCAACATACACAGGGATACTGTCTTCCCTCCTCGTAGATACCTCCAACATACACAGGGATACTGTCTTCCTTCCTCGTAGACACCTCCAACATACACAGGGATACTGTCTTCCCTCCTCGTAGACACCTCCAACATACACAGGGATACTGTCTTCCCTCCTCGTAGACACCTCCAACATACACAGGGATACTGTCTTCCCTCCTCGTAGACACCTCCAACATACACAGGGATACTGTCTTCCCTCCTCGTAGACACCTCCAACATACACAGGGATACTGTCTTCCTTCCTCGTAGACACCTCCAACATACACAGGGATACTGTCTTCCCTCCTCGTAGACACCTCCAACGGAACACTGAATTTGATTCATCCTTGACCCGACTTGTTCTTGAATTACAGTAGATCCAAACAGTGACCCAGCACGGGCATTTTATACCAGGGTTGTGACCTTTGCTCCGCCTCTCAACACCTCAGGCTCTACCCCCCGTACGATAATTCCAATATTTTACACAGATTTTCATAATTCCAGGTTGAATTATTAGCAAATACACTTGAACATGAGGGTATATTGAAATGTCATATGCATATTTCAATATAAATTGGTCATTCTTTAATTTATTTCTACCAAAATCTTTAAACAAATATGGTATAATTTTCTTTATGCTATAATTTGTTAACTTATACACAAAATATATAGCATATAAGACGCACATCAATGATTTTTCATGTTGAATCCTCTGATTAATACCGTACATGAAATTTCTCTTGTATATAATTTTCTCATATATATTTGTATAATGTTTTAAATCCACCCCGAAACTATCTAAATATAATAATATGTGTTTGTTCACATATATAGTAATCCAATGACCCATATTTTCATCTTGTTCGTTCAATATATTAATGATGAAAATTACCGGCTTATCTTTTATCCTCATAATAACTTCATTTATATTATTTGCGGCAAAACATCCCAAATGCGAGGCGTATCTTCCCGTATGATGTTTCAAGGCAATATTTATCTCTTCACAATTCATGATCTATACTCGCGTATGCACTATCACTGTTCTATTTTCATTTATATTTAAAATCGCATGAGTTTCACCAAACATCAGACAAATTCTATTCTCATCTTTCGGTTTACCAAATGTCATATCTATTCTCAAATTACCATTCTTCTCGACAGATATAGCATTCTTAACCTGTTCACTTCTCAGGTCAACACCTAATATAGTTCTGCCTTGGAGAAAACTCTTATATGTAATCAGATGATCAGTCTCCAAACCCAGAGATTTCAAGGTAGCGTAATATAACCTACTCGCATGTGTAGGGAACTTACAGTCAATATTTCAAGGTAGCGTAATATAACCTACTCGCGTGTGTAGGAAACTTACAGTCAATATTAAGAATCATTTCTGAATTAATTGTAACCCCGAAATGATTCAAATCTTCACGTTGAAAATATAATGGATTAAAATTATATCCTCCATCATATGTCTTCATATCAACTATTATAATAAATATCTTATCGGGTATGACTTGTCCACAAGGATTATCTGCCATCAATTGTGTTTGATTAGAAGCCAGAATATATGATTTAAATAATGTCTTCTTGAATAGATATTCACACCCCTGCGGGTTTACCCTCATGCTTGAATTCAATGCAATTAATGCATTCGTATACGGAATAACTTTATCGATCCATAATTTAATGGAATTAATATTATATTTATATGTTTTTCCGCTTAATGGAGTCATAATTGCCCATGCGGGTGAATGCATTTCAAGTCTCAATCGACATTGGACACTATCCAGGATATATTCGTGAAAACTACTCACATCCAGCATCAAAGGGAAACAAGTATTCACTTTATTCGTTAATTTACCTTCGTCTTTCTTAATATCATCTAAATCAGCTGTTGTAATAGTACTACTTGCTGTGTCTTTATTACGAAAGAATGCAATTCTTCCCAATGTATCTAATTTTGATGGGGATAAATGCTTAAGCAGTTTAATATAACCCGCATATGAATAAAATGGATTCGATACCATAAGTTGTTCATTGAGATACAAACACACAGATTTGAATATTGTCTGACTTATACTAAACACCGATATGAAAAACAGTACAGAATGGGTCACATAACCAGAGACCAAAAAAAAACGTTACTCGTCAATCCTAACCAGCCTGATAAGAAGGGCAAAAAAATTGTATTATGAGAACAGATTATCCAACTTGCGAGGTGATATAAAAAAGACCTGGAAGACCCTATCAGAAATTCTGGGAACAAAAAAGATATCACGACATAGCGAAATAAAATTAGCAAAATCAGATGAACCCCAACTCCCACCAACAGAAACAGCAAACAGCCTCAATGATTTCTTCTCCACTATAGGTCAAAACCTTGCCAATAATATCCCAAGCTCAGATACCCCACCAAATGACTACCTCACCGGCAACTACCCGAACACACTGTTCCTAGCTCCGACTAACCCATACGAAGTCTCCCTTATTATCAAACGCACTGAAAAACAAGGCAGGAGATTTAAATACCTTACCACCCTTTATATACAAAAAAGCGTCACAAGTACTATCACCAATCATTGCAACACTCTTTAACAAATCCATTGAATTCTCCACCTTCCCTACAGTTCTCAAAATAGCAAGGGTCACCCCGATCCATAAAGGAGGAGACCAAACAGAGTTGAATAACTATAGGCCAATATCCAATTTACACCCTCTCTCAAAAATCTTCGAAAAATTAATTCATAAACGAATCTACTCCTACCTCATCTCCCATAACATTCTCAACCCCTGCCAATTTGGATTCAGGCCTAATAAAAATACTAATGATGCTATTATACACATGCTAGAACATATATACACTGCAATAGAGAAAAAAGAAGTCCCACTGGGGATCTTCATTGACTTACGAAAAGCTTTTGATACAGTTGACCATGACTTGCTCCACGTAAAACTGTCACACTATGGTATTAGAGGGCACTCCCTCAACTACCTCAAGTCTTACCTCAGCAACAGAAGCCAATATGTGTACGCAAATGGGGCAAGCTCTTCCGCACAACCAATTACAGTTGGTGTCCCACAGGGAAGTGTCCTTGGCCCTCTTCTCTTTCTCCTATACATAAATGACCTACCAAATGCTTCGCAATTACTCAAACCCACACTTTTTGCAGATGACACCACATACGTCTTCTCTCACCCGAGCCCAGTCACGCTAGCCAATACTGTAAACACCGAATTACAGAAAATATCTACCTGGATGAGGACTAACAAACTTACACTAAACATTGACAAAACCTACTTCATTCACTTTGGTAGCAGAGCTACAGATGTACCTCTTAACATAACGATAAACGGATCACCTATCACAAAGCTAACAGAGGGAAAATTCTTAGGAATCCACCTCGATAATAGACTCAAATTTCTTACACATATACAACAAATTTCTAAGAAAATTTCCAAGACTGTAGGCATACTATCGAAGATACGGTACTATGTTCCACAGTCAGCCCTCCTGGCCCTATATCACTCTCTTATTTACCCCTATCTCACCTATGGAATTTGTGCATGGGGCTCAACAACAACTAACCATCTCAGACCATTAATTACCCAACAAAAGGCTGCAGTTAGAATGATAACAAATTCTCACTACAGGCAGCACACTCCACCAATATTCAAAACACTCAACCTACTCACCATACAAAACATCCATACTTATTATTGCACTTATTACATACATAAAACATTTAACTCTGATATTAACCCTCCCCTCAAACATCTCCTTGCCAACCTCAACAGAACACATGACCATAACACAAGGCACAGATCACTCTTTGATGTTCCTCGTGTCCATCTCACGCTATGCAAAAGCTCAATGCACATAAAAGGCCCGAAAATCTGGAATTCATTACCTGTAAATATAAAAGAAACACTACCTGTTTATAAATTCAAGTCTCTTCTCAAAGTTCACTTACTCACTCAAAACCAAATAAATACTGAATAACTGAACCATATAAATTGTATATCCTAAATGTTACTCACAATTATATCACACAAATGTTAAACCTAACTTTGTTATTTTTTTAAATACACTACCTAACAGAATACTCCATTCTACTGAATGAACAGCAATGCAAGCAACCATATGACCTGTCTTTGTAATACTCATTTGTATTTTATAGTTATCTGTTTACAATAATGTCTTATCACTGATTTCATCATTGCTTAGTTAATCTTAAGTTAATTTTAAGCCAGCCCGTAATGCTATGCATATAAGTGGCTTTGGCATGCTGCTCTTATCTGTATTTTTTGTACCTCTGTATGTATGCTAAAATTTCTAAATAAAAATAGAATTCACAAATATCGCCTTATCTCCGACTCCCAGTGCACTCCCATCCTCCTTTGTTATATTTATGTTCATTTAAAAAAATGTCCTTCTGAACTTTGTATTCTAAATTCGAGAAATTTATCAGATCCCTGATTTACTGGTAATACTTCACAGGTGCGTCTATTTGCTATTAAGGATTCAATAATGGCGTGTCCTGGTAATTTTGGGAATCCGTCAGTTATGGAATGAGAATAACTGGGAAGGGGGCGTTGAGTCCCCCTGGTGTAACGTATAGAGCACCAGCCGACATACTAACAATATGATAGTTAACAATAAACTAAAATTAATTAAATATTCCACTTTCTTTTATTATTAAATTACAATCGTTTCAAGCCAATCTTTCTACTTCCTCCGGATAATAACTTCTGTCCGACACCTTCAACGTTTCTACACCTCTATTTCTCGCAGAATTTTTCAATGCAATACCATTATTAACATCGTTCAACACATTTTGCCCATATTGTAATACTCCCGGAGCAAAGGTATTCAATAAGAATGGTATTGCTTTTCTGGCCATCCCACCGAGAAATGACAATAATCCTCCGCCCCCCTCTAGCTTTATATAATATGAAAATAATCTAAACCCCCCTTTCACCCTCGAAGTATCAAAGAGTTTCAGGAATGATTCCACTGAAGGAGGGGAGAAACTGGTTCTCATCTTGAAGGTTCGTTCAATATTAACTCAACTTTATCATTCACTCTCGTTTTATAGGTCTTAAATGTATTTACATACAGTAGAACACTTGTCATTATATTGAATTAACCTTCCTTTCTGATCAGCGAGCTTAATACTCACTTGATCAATTATCTTTTTATTAAGTGGTTTTTTACATTGTGGGGTCATAATTAGATCTTAATGTATTAATATCAACTACTCCCAAAAGAGATACTAAACTGATCGCCAAAATTAATGGGATCAATCAAATCACTATATATTAACATAAAATTTTAATACCTGATTTAGGATCGGGTGGGTTTACCGCTTCACACCAGTCTTTTAAAAAATAATCTCTTTTTTATTGGTAAAGATAAAAAATTTCATTACCTGAGAACCCTTGCACATCGCTTCCTTCTTTATCAAATTCCAACCCCACTAACCGCTAGTAATATCAGAAGGTAGTAAAATTTTTTTTTTTTCAAGTTAATAACCACTGTTTTTATTCCTGGATGATATGTGAACACAATTGAGTTTTTGGGGATGATAATACCTGTTATCTTTTTAACTGCTATTACCAGATTTACATTAATTCCTCATTTATTGCCTCTAAAATCCTTGTCATATCACCCCCAAATTTAATTTTGCTCATATCAATTTTATGGGATATTTATTTAAGTAGATTTCTCATATGTAATATATATCTTCAAATTCTTTTGCGGTATATAAGGTCTTGGGGTAAATTATATTTTTCAGAGGAAACCTCATAATCAATTTTATTATCTAATATAATGGGATCATATAATTTATTAATCAAACTGACGGCGTATTGGCGGGAAATAAATCGAGACTTGAATCGTTTACAGACGTTTAGAAGACGTTCAAGCCATATCCACACTCTTATAACCACCAAAATTAAAAACATATCATCACAGAGTTTATATACTCACCTAATATGATATCCACGTTTTCTCTCCTACACCGCCTCCTTTATGTAATAATTGTCTTCTCACTTTTGTATTCCTCACAAAATCAAAATGTATACCTGTTATATTTAATAAATGCTTTATTCTGATAAGTAATCAGAATCGATTCTTCCGCTGATTTCACATTGTTTTCTGATAAAAATTTAATATTTCAATAATATTACGTCCAGTAATGGGGGTAAGAAGGTCACCATTCTCATGCACTAAACCAAAGGATTCTTTGCAATAATACCAACATTGATTTCACAT
The DNA here is from genome assembly GCF_026875155.1 of Cherax quadricarinatus. Taxonomy (NCBI): domain Eukaryota; kingdom Metazoa; phylum Arthropoda; class Malacostraca; order Decapoda; family Parastacidae; genus Cherax; species Cherax quadricarinatus. The sequence continues at coordinate 58,286,062 of NC_069420.1, forward strand.
ATTATATACTCGCAACTCACTCTTATGTGCATGAATCTTGACAAATCTGGGGTTTTCTGAGGTTTCACGAGGTGGGGAGCAGGTGGGTTGACTTCCCCTGAGGGGGACTGAGTTTTAATCTTGCGTTTAACCCTCGCTTCAAGCATCCCATCCTCCTAAATTCTCATCCCCTCCCGTTTTTTACTATCTCGAGAGGTATGCGATCTAACTAAAGGTTGGGTACAAGATAAATTCTTTCAGATTTATTAACAATCTTGAAATAATTACCTACTGCTAGAGGTTAAATAATACTAAGAAGATTATCACCTCTGATACTCAGCAAATATTTTCTTTTTCGCTGAAAACCTATTTTCTTACAAAATTTTGTGCTCTAATCTCGTTCTTGTACTTTTTAAATATTTTAGGGTCTAATGGTATTTTATTCTTGATCATATTCTTGAAAATCTCACTGATACAACTTATGTGTGTTTTCTTAAACTGTTGTAATAAACTCTTCCGTTGATTGCCTGGGAGTCTATTAAGTAATGTAATTAATTCTTTAAATTTTTCTAATAATGATTTTTTCGTTGTACCTTCAACAAATCTCCTTCTTTGACCCACGAATTAAAAGTGGAATCATAACCTTTATAAGATACCAAATAATGCATAATTCCACCATTTTTTTTTCGTTTCAATACTCCGTCGATAATACATTCTCGAGGTGATATGACTGGGGTCAATTCTTCGCGATAAAATGATCCTTTAATCTTTTCACCTTTCAAATCTTCCAAACGATATGCTGTTATAGGTTGAGAATTATTAATTCTATATATTTTAAATATTTCCTCTGTATTTTTTGTGTGAAAACCCCCGGTTTTTAAACGCGGATGATCTGCTAAGAGTCACTCTTGTTGTGTCTCCAACAGCCAATTTCTTACTGATTCGTTTCCTATTGGATCTTCCATTTTTATAATTTATGCGAAACTGATTCCTTATATCATTCAATGTCGTAATACCATGGACTTGCAATGGGGTTTTACCACGAATCCCTGAATGCGGAGTTGAATTATACGCATCTACCAATTCATTTAACACTTTTGAATAATTAAATGTATTGGTACTTGTCATATACTTGTATAATTTACGTTTCAACGTTTGCAAGCCTCTCTCTGCAATGTTTGCAAGCCTCTCTCTGCAATGTTTGCAAGCCTCTCTCTGCAATGTTTGCAAGCCTCTCTCTGCAATGTTTGCAAGCCTCTCTCTGCAATGTTTGCAAGCCTCTCTCTGCAATGTTTGCAAGCCTCTCTCTGCAATGGAAGCTTTTGTTTCATTCGAAAATACATGATATATATGCTTACTCTGGAGATAATTCTGTACCTGTTTATTTAGAAACTCCCTGCCTTTATCTGTAAATAATCTCGATATATTCTTCGCCTTTTCATTCTCTAATATGTTTTGTAATGCATGTAAAGTGCTCGGTCCGTCTTTCTTTTTCATGAGTACTGCTTGTAAATATCTTGAAAAAACATCGATACACACGAGAATGTATTTATATCCATCATTATATCTGGATAATTTAGACATATCACCCAAATCACAGGTTAATATCACTCTGGGTTTGGCTGCAATTATTTTCCTACGAGGAAACTTCTTAGGTTTAAGAACAATTTAAAATATATGATCTTCTGAATTTTAAAAAATTTCTGACCTCTTTCAAGGTTATGGACGGATCAAACTTTTTTACAGCTGTATATAATTGTTTACACCAGAGAATGACCCCCGCAGATCCAGGATCTCTATAAACCTTTTCAATTAATTTTGTTCGCTCCATTGGTATACATTTTTGTAGGAATCCTGCCGTAACACATTGGTTCGCAACTGTAATGCTTCTGGTGTATTTAATGCAAGGTCTATGAATAAAAAAACCAAAGGGTGGGTCGATTTATGGCAGATTTATATTTTTACTTACAAATTCTTTATTTTTTCCGAACACTTGTCGCCCCAGAATCTCTACTTGTCCAAGATCCCTCATTTTAAATAAAGCAAAATGTGTGGCGTTTAAAGCCATGGTACGACTATATCGTCCTCCGTGAAATATATTTTGAGTAATCAGAATAATGCTTATATTATGATGTCTACCTTTAGTAAAACATTCGAGAATAATTTCACTGTTACCAGCTTTTAAAAATAGATCATCAACAATAATTATTGTATTTTCATCAGGTGATGCAATGACATTCTGTGGGTCGATAATATCTTTACTTAATGTTAATTTATGAGATATTTCTGAATCTTGTTCTAAGCCAGTGGTTCCCAAACTTTTTCAGCTTGTTACCCAATTTAACATGCCACATAAAGCATGTTACCCCTTTCACAAAATGTTGTTATTATTGATATATATGGCTAAATTAAAACACTTGAGATATTTTCTTTTATTTATTGTATTTGAACATTGTGCATCTCTAATGACTATTACCAAAGATGTCAAGAACATCAGTGGGATGGATGGAGTTGCATACTTGAAGCTAGTTTAGGAATTCTTGGCTTCGTGGTTGAAAGTGCCAGCCTGGCATCGTTTGCAACATTCAAGCGAGTCCTCTTTTTTGTTTTCATACCCAGCACCAAATGAGAAGCCCTTTTCGCACAGATACGTTGTTGAGAATGATACCAACAACTTCAAGGCTCTCTTTGGGCAGAGTTGGCGAGGGCAGGTAGTCGTGGGAAAACCAAAAGGAATCTGCATTTTGGTTTTGGAAATTTGATTTTCAAGGCTTCATTGGCTCGCATTGGGTCCACTCCTCCTTTGCAGGGAAATCATCATCATGAATGGCATCATCAGGTACAGAGAATGGATGAATGATCCACTGAAGAGTGGCTGTTTCTTGGTCACTCTCTGGAAAGTAGTGATGCATGCTTGTTTCAAGCCCCTTCAAATGGTCGCTCATTTCTTTGTTGATGGTCTGTAGAAGTGATCCAGTATCATGACTATTCTCCTCAACAAACTGGTCTAGGGTGGGAAACTGGGCGATCACTCCTTTCTCCAAGCGCCGAATCCAGAGTCTCAGTTTCCCCAGAAATGCAGTCACAGTGTGATGGGCATCAATGACAGTCGTGTTTCGGCCCTGGAGTTGCAGATTACCACTGTTCAGCTCCGCAAATATGTCAGCCAAGTAACAATGTCGAGCAAGCCACTCCTTATCGGTGAACTTGGTAGCAAAAGGAGATCCTTTTTGTTCCAGGAATTCCTGAACAGCTTTTAGGAGCTCAATGACTCGACGTACAACCTTGCCTCGTGACAACCAGCGAACATCGGTGTGGTAGAGCAGAACTTGATACTGCTCTCCCATTTTCTTGCACAGCTCCTTGAATATGCGCGAATTCACATCTCTGGACTTGATGAAGTTGACGATTTTCAACACATCTTCAAACACTAACTTCAGATAACCAGGCAGGCTTTTCTATCCAAGAGAGTACCGATGAATGATGCAGTGATCTACATAAATTTCTGGATTGATAGCTTGTATGAGGCCCCGTAATCCACGATGACCACCCATCATCGACGGTGCTCCATCGACGGAGACCTGGAATAAAAAGAAAAATTATTATAGACTGCGTCAGTTAGTCATTGTTACTTATCTTTTGCGTTATAATTATATGGTTTTAATTAATTATTTCGGTACTTGAGTATTTCAGTACGACAGGCACGATATTTTTTGTGTGAATCATGTACAAAATATTAGCTACACTACAGTTACTTGTACAATAAATAAAACTGTATATGACTATATGCGTGTAATTCATTGTATTTATACTAATTTAGACTTTATATAAACATCGTTTCCTACCTGTTGAACGCTGTTCCAATCCAATCCATTCTTGGTAAAGAAACTGTTGATGATATTGAAGACATCTTCTCCCTTTGTGGTTGTCAGCAGATCCTCGCATAATAGGAACTCTTCTTGATCTTGTCCTGGTGGACGTAACGGACGAACCAAGGAGAACAGCACAACTGGCTACGTCACACGATTCATCAAATTGCAAGGAGAATTTGCCATATGAGCTTTCCTTGATCTCTGTTGTAACTTGGGACAGGTATCTGATGCCATGTCATCGACTCGTCGGCGGATGGTGTTGTTTGATAGAGATATGACACTCAGTTTCTTCGCTTGATCCTCCCCACATACCTTGCTTACCATCTCGTATGCACAAGGCATAATCAGATTCTCTGCAATGGTGTGGCATTTCTGTTGTTCGGCAATTTTATATGCAAACACAGTAGGATGCTTCGACCGCAGCTTGAAGCTTTTGGGCTTGAATTCCAGATGAGCCGAACTGGATATTCTTCAGTGCTACAGCCTGGCGCTGAAAATAAGCCTGATCCTTATTTTGAAGATTTGGATGGCACTTCTGGAGGTGAGCTGAGAGTTTTGATGGCTTGAGGCTTTCATTTGTCAACACTTTGTGACATGCCGCATATTGTGGCCGATCCTCTCCACCAGAAGTTAAATTCACAAAGCCATGGCGAAGAAAGGCGTCAGTGTAGGTGCGCTTTTTGGACATTTTCTTGTTCAATCTGCAGAAAAAGAAGAATATCCATGCATACACTGCAAAACGCAAGGTACATAATTTCTCGCATGGCAGCTAACACAAATTCACTGATGCAAGCACACACCCATACATTCAAAATTGTCAGGCTGCAAGTATCATGCTTGTCAGCACAAGAGCACCGTGTAGCGCGAGACTACAGTGAACGTATACAGCCTCGCATACTCTGCTAATCCTAGCAAAACCATTGAAAACGTAAGAACCACACATACATTATATATAAAATTAATAATAGCTACAAATTCACAGTAACAGTGGGTAAATACTAACTATATACTGCACAGGGCAGTACACATACATACCAGCTTATGTCTACCTCGGCTGATGCTCACAGATAAACTGACAGTGTGAAATAGAGGCAGCCTCAGGAAGTGAGTGACGCGTACTGGACAGGTCGATCTGGGCTACTGAGTGACTTTTGTCCTGAAGCATACTTGTCAAAATACTTTTGGGTTTCCACACACTTAGCTATATATTTCTTCTTTTCTAATACTGTATATTAGTTTTTGATGTTTATTGTTATTTGGTTTAACTTTATTACTTACTTATAATAGGTTTACTTTACAACTTTATATACTAAGACAAAGTTAACAATAATCCTCATACCGGGTACCGCATTGTTTTCTTGATTTTCAGAATTCATAACTTTTTTTCTGTCACCCCTCCATTACCCCCCAAAAATGGTTAAATTACCCCCAGGGGGTAATTTACCCCCAGTTTGGGAACCACTGTTCTAAGGGATGTGATGTCACCCCGCATATTATAATGTTATGAAATTTCTCATGGCATAACTTTAATAATTTTGATGTGAAATAAGATTTGCCACTATTCGAATAACCGGCAATGATAATCCTTGATGGATAACGAAATATATTAACGTCAGCAGCTGCGTATGTTGTCAGGTTCATTGTACTGTCGAGAGAGATTATGTTTACCATAGAGAGGTGACTTGTACACTGTAAGTGTTAATGGGTTTTCAAGATATATATCGGCTAAGTTAATGAGGAGTAACCTCCTGTTGCAGAGCGGTACTACCTCACCAAAATTAGTTACTTTATGGTACCGATTGACACGGATGTTCGGTAAGGAGATACGTAATGACTATGTGATTTTCTACCTTGGATGTGAACAGCATTTCATGGCGTCGGGGGAGGGGGGGTGTACAAAAATCATGACGCAATACTTTGGGGGTGACCCATATAAGGTCGAGGAGTCTCTCAGAGCGAGGATTGTGTTTCTACCCGTCAAGCCTGGCTGACCTCATCTTCCAACGGTGAATCCACACATCATGGAGAAAGGTAAGTTGTACCCTTTGAAAATCTTGATATGTGGTGAACAGATATTATTTAAAAAAGTTTATGATATAACGGAAAAATGTTTTGGGTTAAATTTTTTTGTTGGCTGTAGTAAGCCATTGGTGGCTTGGTACCACTAGCCTCCCGTGGCTGCAGTAAGCCATTGGTGGATGGTACCACTAGCCCTCCCGCCCCGTGGTGCTAGTAAACATTGGTGGCTGGTACCCTAGCCTCCATGCGACCCCCCCCCCCCCCTCCCCCCCCCCCCCCCCTTAGAAGCAAGGATGGTAGTACAATTGATCCTCATTTGATTTGCTCATACGTCCACGATGAAAGCTCACTACACAAACACAACCCCCCCCCCCCCCCCCAGTCAACACCCTCCTTTCACAGTGACTCGGATTCAAGTGACCTGGGATTTCTAACTTGATTCATATTGACAATAATGTGATCATGAAATCTTAATGATACCCAATGCAATAAAGAAAATATTAAACCTTTATATTAGTGGGGCATGTGGACTCGCAATCACTCTTGGCGGATAATCTTATATTAAGTCTGTCAATAGACGAAGCGACGATAAATAATACAGGAAAGTGGCAAACAAATGAACAATGGAAACTCAATATTTATCATGGGCCCTTGATTCATCCTGAAGAAACGTTTAAGTGGAACAACTCGTGACATTGGAGGGGAAATTTTGAACAAGGGCAAAGGATTACCTTTTGGATGCTCCCGGACACCAAACTCATATTCCTAGTTGATTTTGGGGATGTATCAAGCAGTTGTAGCGCTCTTGGTTGTTCTGCAAGATCTGGAGAGTTTGAATTCTACTTTCAAGAAACGAATTTCGCAACAGAATCCTCCAACTACTTTAAAACTGTGTGCATCTATTGTGTTATTATTGCCCTCAATAAAATGGACGACGAAACCACTAGTGGTCTGAGGACCGGTTTGAAATCTGGAAAATAAAATGTAGGAGTTCTTAAAATACCGGATTTAAAAACAAAAAGTACAGTAAGCATTCGTCCTTGTTCAGGTTTAACTGGGGAAAAATATCAAGTGGATGTCTACATGCTTGTTCTGGGTATAAGGTTAAACCATGTTGCAATTTAATCCAAATTTTATCCAAATTTAGAGGCAAATAATAAAGACCCACTAAGGTTGCCGGATTAGATTTCTCCAACAAAAAGGGGGAAAAAAAAAAAAGTGTATCTGTCGCATTCTCTCAGGATAATGTTGTGTTGGTGATAAACTCATGGATAATGCCACCAAGACCTTAATTACCATCAAGAAAGTTACCAAATCATCAAAATGTAGCGAAGCGCGCGGCGACCAACGTTTCAAGATCAAATTTAAGTCAGAAGACTTATAACATTCAAAATTGGTCATTCTATTTTGCTGATGCTAAACTTTCCATGTGCGACAGCAAAATTTTTTGACGTTGTTTTCCTAATAATAGATAAGAAGGAAATCATAACAGCCGGTTACTAATGCGTTCTGTCATATCAATACATTAAACAGAATCGTCACTGTAAACTTATAATCTGCACAAAGATGAGAAAACCGGGCGACATAACTAACGTCTTTCAAGACTCATTAACAGGTGAATAAGTTGTTGTTATCCGCCTTGAGGCGTCGACACCATTTGTGTCGACACTTTACAAAAACTGTACCTTCCTGGCAAGTGTCATTCTCAGAAAAAATAATAAACTATAGTCTAGGCGGTGAAAAAAATTATACATGGGTGGGTGCTTGAAATGCTGGTACTGCTGGTGAACTGGCTGGAACGGTTGGAACTGCTGGAACTGCTGGAAACTGTGGAATGCTGAACTTGCTGGAACTGCTGGAACCGGCTGAAAACATAATCAACAAGCTTTTGCTTTGAAAACTATTTTTTGGGATTTTTTTTGTAATTTTTTATGACTTTATTATTATTATTGCTATTATTATTATTGTTATTAATATTAATGCAATTATTATTATTATTGCTATTATTATTATTATTATTATTATTATTATTATTATTATAATTATTATTGTATTCTATGTTATTATTTGCTATTATAGTGTTATTATTTTTATTGTATTATTATTTTATTGCTATTAGAATTAATATTATTATTATATAACTTTTATTTTTATTTTTATTGCTATTATTATTTTATTGCTATTATTATCATTGTTTTTTTTATTAATATTATTATTATTATTATTATTATTATTATTATTATTATATTATTATTTTATTATGATAAATTATTGTATTAATATTATTATTATTATTATTATTATAATTATTATTATTATATTATTATTGCTATTATTATTATTATTATTGCTTTTATTCTCATTATATTCTATTATTATTATTATTTTTATTATATTATTATTATTTTTATTATTATTATTATTTTAAATTATGATAATTATTATTTTTGCTATTTTTTCATTATTATTTATCCATTATTATTATTTTTATTATTTCTTACTATGTTATTATTATTATTATTATTTTATTATTTTTATTATTATTATTATTATTATTATAATTATTGCTATTATTATTATTGCTGTTATTATTATTATTACTATTTTATTATTTATTATATTATTATTATTATTCTTATTATTATTTTATTATTATTATTATTAGTGCTATATATTAGTATTGCTTTATTATTATATTATTATTATTATAATATTATTGTTTTGCTATTATTATTATTGGCTATTATATTATTTTATTAGTTTTATTATATTATTATTATTGTATTATTATTATTGCTATTTTTATTATTATATTATTATTATTATTATTATTATTATTATTTTTATTATTATTATTTGCTATTATTATTATTGCTAGTATTATTATTATCATTATTATTATTATTATTTTTATTATATATTATTATTACTATTACTCTTATTATTATTATTATTATTATTATTAATATTATTTTAGTATTATTTTTTATTAGTTATAATTATTGCTTATTATTATTATTGGTATTATTATTTTGTATTTTTTATTATTGCTATTATTATTATATTGCTATTATTCTTATTATTTTTGCTATTATTTTGCTATTATTATTATTGCTATTATTATTAATATTGCTATTATTATTATTGCTATTTTATTATTGTATTATTTTATTATTGCTATTATTATTTTGCTTTTATTTTATTGCTATTATTATTAATATTCCTAATTTATTATTATTATTAGTATTTTTATTATAATTATTATTATTATTGCTATTATTATTATTATTATTCTTATTATTATGTTTTACTCTATATTTCGAAGGAATTAGAGCATTTAGAACACTTTTCAGACAAACCTGATTTTTTAGCTAAAATCATGGATTTTAAACTTTTTAATGAGAATACTGATGGAATTGAAAATTTTCGAGACTTTTCAACATTTTATATATATTACATATTTTTCAAAAAGCCCATCAAATTTCGATGAAATTCAGGAAATAAATTTGAATATTTTATATATTTTTGAAAAATAACTGAGCATTGAAAATATCGAAAAATATGCGTAAAATATGTTTTTACTGCATATTTCGCCGATTCTTGAGCATTTAGAACACTTTTCATTTAATTCTTACTTTTAATTAACTAAAATATATCATATTTAATTTACTTTCGCATAGAAATTTTATTCCATTAGTAATTTCTGATAAAATAAAAAAGTTTGAAAATCCATGAGATTTAGCTAAAAAATCAGGTTTGTCTGAAAGGTGTAAAATGCTTCCAGCTCGTCGAAATATGCAGTAAAAACAGCATTTTACATATTTTCTGTTTTTTCAATGCTTAAGGTATTCATATATTTTAGGTTTATTCATTATAGTTCACATATTTTTTAAAATACCAAAATCATTGAAAAACGAAAAATATGTTAAAATGATGTTTTACAGCATCTTTTTCGACGATTTAGCAGCAATATAACACTTTCAGGCAAACCTGATTTTTTAGCAAAATTCGTGGATTTTCATATTTTTTATCAGATTTACTGATGAAATTGAAATTTTCGAGCATTTTAAACATTTTAACGTATCATTACATATTTTTCAAAAAAAGCCATTAAATTTCGATGATGAAATTCAGAAATGATTTTGAAATTATCATATATTTTTTTAAAAATACGTGAAGCATTGAAAATCGAAAAATAAGGTAAATAATGTTTTACTGCATATTTCGACGATTTAGAGCATTTAGATATTTTTCAGACAAACCTGGATATTTGAGCTAAATTCACTTCATTTTAAATTTTTTTATGAGAATTATTGATGGGAATTGAAGTTTATGCTGAAAGAAATATTTAATATGATATTTTAGTGTAGAATTGTGTCAATAAATATTTCAAGTGTGAAAATCCATGTAATTTAGCTATAAAGTAAGTTTAATTGAAAAGTGCTCTAAATGCTAAAAAATCGTTCGAATATTGCACAGAGAACAGCCTCACGACTGTCTATCAATGTTCAAAAGCTTTCTAATTATATAATAACGCCATATATGGGAAATCCACTGTTGAATATTACAAAGTATGCTGTGTCTTATAGATATATCAATAATGAGAAAGCATTTGTTAGAGCGGTAAAGAGCCTTTCTTTAAAAAATATCACCACATTTGAATCAAGACAAGTGATTTGTACAACAAAGAGAAATTAGTAAGTTAAACAACACTTTATCTCGGTTTTCAATTTTGAGATTGCTAAAAAAGAAATTGTATCATTTTTGGTTAGTATAAAGTTTTAATACAACATTATGGTGATGATGTAAGACTTCTGTATACCGATACCGACTCGTATATTTTTAGCTTGAAATGTAAAGATTTGTACACTGAGTTAAAAAGTGAACCTTTGTTAGGATATATGGATTTTTCAAATTTCAGTCCTGATCATCCCTTATATGATAATAGTAGAAAAGGTGAGCTGGGGTTATTGAAATCTGAAATGTGTGATAAACATATTAGTGAGTTGATAGCACTGAAAGCTAAAATGTATTCTGTAAAGATTGCTGGAAGATCAAGGTAATCCCTTCACATTTCCACCATCTAAATGTAGGAGAATAGAGTGATTCCCATGTTGTATTACCAGAAATGTATATGAAATGTATTGGTTGTATAATAAATAAATAATGAAAATATTGTGTATTAGTGTTATCCTGAAATGTGAAATTATTTGGGTTATCCTGGGTTAAGAGTGAAAATGTTTTCCCTATGTTGTACATGAAATGTGTGATACTGAGTGGTGACGGACGAAGATAGATCCAGAACAAAAATGACAGAATTCTTCAAGAAAAAATATGTTAATTTTAGTCAATGAATTGTACCTGTTTTCAATGAATTTTTTTGTTGGATGTATATGAAAGCATTTGTTGTATTATTAATATGTTTATTCCTGCGTTTTAAGTTATTGTCTGCTCGACAAGATTCAGCATGTGTGTGGTCATCACGTGAAGTCTCTGACATAGGGGGAAGTCGACAAGATTCAAGCCTGTGTGTGTTGAGAATTAATCACGTGACCGTCACTGACGCGAGTAAACTCAGGTGGGGTGACGTCACACTTGTTAGACCTGTAGTAAGAGAAAGTACTATCCCCTAGGGGGAGTTCATTTGAATGCTTATCTCAGAGGGGGGAATCCAAAAACTTGATCAAGGAGATGGAAAGTTCTTTGTATTATTGTTACTGAGAAATTAATTGGGATAATGACGGTAGAAGTGGTGGTGAGAGGTTGTGGGGGAAAATTTTGTATTATTGATATCGAGAAAAATTGATCCGAGGAATTGGAACAGGAATTTTGGATGCAAGTGGGTGTCCATTGAATGCATACCCCAGGGGGGGGGATCCAAAAAAACTTGATCAAGAAGTGGAGTCAGTTTATTAATATCGAGAAAAACTAGATCCAAAGGGAAGTGGAGGTCATAGGAAAATCGAAAAAATTGGGATGGGGGTGAATTGGAAGGGACCCTCAAAAAGATGATATCGAGAAAAAACTTGATCCTAGGAGATGGTGATCTGAGAAAATGAAATTAAAAGAATTTCGAAAAAATTTGGGATGGGTGTGAAAGTGGGGGGGGAGGGAACCTCAAAATGATCGAGGTGATGGAGAGCACAAGAAAATGAAATTCAAAAAAAATTCGAGAAAAATCGGAAAAAATCGGGGGAGCGGGGGCGATCCGGACGACGCTGCAGAAGGCGCTGCAGAAGGCGCGGGTGGGCGTGAGGGCGGGCGCGGGTCGGCACGGGCGGGTTCCGGTCGGGCGGGAGGAGTCCGCTCAGGAAAAGGAGTCACTCATCCGCAGCCCTTTCAGGAGGAGACCGCTGAGAGGAGGAGACCGCTGAGAGGAGGAGACCGCTGAGAGGAGGAGACCGCTGAGAGGAGGAGACCGCTGAGAGGAGGAGACCGCTGAGAGGAGGAGACCGCTGAGAGGAGGAGACCGCTGAGAGGAGGAGACCGCTGAGAGGTAGGAGCCACTCAGCCGCTTTGACACCTACGTAATATATTATATATATAATATATTATATATATATATAATATATTTTTATATATATATATCTATATATATATATATATTATATATAATATATATATATTATATATATATATATCATGCCCCAGCCTCGCTTCACCTCACCTGATACAGTATATAAGAAGTCTACGGCTGTGTTCTGTGCTTTCTCAAGATTGATGACTGAACTATCGGCTCCAGGTGAGGGATCTGATTACTTCAAAACTCATCCTTCTCCTTTATTCCTACTGCTTTGTCATGGGACTGGTGATGCCACTGGTGGCGAAGTACGTTCATCATTAAAGAATCCATATGTTGCACAAGTGTCTCAATTCTTCAACTTGTCAGTTTTCAAAAACAATTCATACAACAAAAAGTAACAAAAACATTTACTCGAGTGTTATTGCCTAAATAATCACAAAAATATCCGGCTGCTTAAAAAGCTTTAACTTTTGAAAACTATCTATTATATAGATACTTTATTTTAGTTACACCACTAGATTGTATTGAGTAAATGTTTTATTGTAGTTACACCACCTAAGATTTATCTGAGTAATTGTTTTTAGTTTAGTTACACATATATTTATCTGCGATAAATGTTTTATTTTAGTTTACACTCTTAAGATTTTATTCTGAGTAAATGTTTTATTTTAGTTACACCACTAGATTTATCTGAGTAAATGTTTTATTTTAGTTACACCACTAGATTTATCTGAGTAAATGTTTTATTTTAGTTACACAAGTGATTTTTACGGAGTAAAAGGTAAATGTTTTATTTTAGTTACACCACTAGTTTTATCTGGAGTAAATGTTTTATTTTAGTTACCACACTAGATTTATCGGAGTATGTTTTATTTTAGTTACCCCACTAGATTTTATCGGAGTTAATGTTTTATTTTCATTTCGAATATTTTAAACCTTAAAAGAGGAAGCGACAACTGAAGAGGAATGGAGTAGTAGTAGTTGGTCTCCATTAATGTGCACCGACAGCATATCCAGGAGGTCAGGAGACTGGAGTAGTTGGTCTCCAATAATGTAGCACCGACTGGCATCATCCAGGAGGGACAGGAAGACTGAGGTAGTTGGTTTCTCCAATAATGTAGCACCGACAGCATATCCAGGAGGACGGGTGGATGAGGTAGTTGGTCTCCAATAATTGTAGCACCGACAGCATCATCCAGGAGGACAGAAGACTGAGGTAGTTGTTAGTTGGTCTCCAATAAGGTAGCACCGACGCATCATCCAGAGAGTACAGGAAGATGGAGGTAGTTGGTCTCCAATATGTTGCACCGACGCATTCATTCCAGGAGGGACAGGGGTCGGAGGTAGTTGTCTCCTATATTGTAGCACCGACAGCATTCATCCAGGAGGACAGGTAGACTGAGGTAGTTTGGTCTCCAATAATGTAGCTCGACAGCATCATCCAGGAGGCAGGAAGACTGAATAGTTGGTCTCCAATAATGTAGCACCGACAGCATCATCCAGGAGGACAGGAGACTGAGATAGTTGGTCTCCATAATGTAGCACCGACAGAAGCATCATCTGGGAGGACAGGAAGACTGAGATAGTTGGTCTCCAATTAATGTAGCACGACTGCATCATCAGGAGGACAGGAAGACTGAGATTAGTTGGTCTCCAATAATGTAGCTCCGGACAGCATGATCCAGGAGGTCAGGAAGATGAGATAGTTGAGTCGCAATAATGTAGCACCGGACAGCATCACCCAGGAGGACGGAGACTGAAGATAGTTGGTCTCCAATAATGTAGCACCGACAGCTTCATCAGGAGGACACGAAGACTGAGGTGTTGGTTCCAATAATGTAGCACCGACGCATTCATCCAGGAGGACAGGACGATGAGGTAGTTGGTCTCAATATGTAGCTCCGACAGCATCATCCTGGGAGGACAGGAAGATGAGGTAGTTGGTCTCCAAAATGTAGCACCGACAGCATCATTCAGGAGGAAGGAGGAACTGTCACTGTAGATGGGTTTCATATGCCACTCCACCAGAAGATGGGAAGTCTAAAGTCTTTTCAACATAAAACTATACCTTGGACAGGTAAAAAAACTGCATACAGGTTATATACTTATTTCAGCTTTAACATTATAATGGTATATATTGCAGTGCAGCTGTATCTTTCCCAGTCTTAGTTGGAGTAAACTAAACCAACCATTATATCAAAATCTTTAAAAAATCCCAAACATATATTTGTAATTAAAAAAATATTATCTGTTTCAAGTTTTTACTATTACGAACAAATAGCTGTCATTTGCTGTGTTATATTGTTATTAAAGGATGGTTACATTACGCTTTGTGTAGAGGATACGTATTGTTATTTCTGCTAGTGGTGACTTTTACAGGATGATTGTGTTTCAGTTATTTATTAAGTATTTCTTTGTCTGTAAATCAATAATTTTTTCTAGATTAGTTATATTAGTTAGATTAGTAATATTTAATAGCTTTATCCTCTTCCTATTTTAATTATCAGATGTTTGTTGACTGATCGCTTCGCACTCATGTGATGATATTATGAATTCATAATTGAGTTAACAGTGGTATGATTATTATAATGATTTATTCTTATCTGTTTCATCCTTATCTCTAGGTACTATAGTAGATTTACTCATCACATGTCTTATTAAATCAAGAAATGCTTATATGCTTATAAATGACTTCAGTGAAATTCATTTTATATGTCAGATCATTTCCGAGGTTAGTTATGTGTCCAAGTCATTTGCAACGTCCTTTCACAGCAATGGTGTGTGTGTGTGAGTGTTTGGTGTGTGTGTGTGTGGTGTAACTTTAATTGCAGATTGCGTGAAATTTTTTAGAAACATTTTCGCTCACTTCACAGCCAGGATTCGAGCCTGCCACACTTGCAAAGTACGCAGTACTTCAGTCATCAGCAGACTCAGCTAAGTAAGCATTTTCACAACCTCTTGTCGAAGTTCATGCATGTAACAGGATTTAATGAATTAATTTATCACTAACTGGTGTTCAGGTGGCATGGGAGTGGACTGCCCAGTTCACTGGCCTAATAGTATTGCATAGATGAACCCACGACCCTGCCGTGGGTTCGAATTCCTGCAGACTGCGATCTCTTTATGCTCTCCTGTTTTGCGTGGTTGGATTGATATAAAAATCGATTATGAAATCAGATAACTTTAACAGGAGGAGAGGCTCATGCTTGGGCTCAATGGTATGCCGTGGAAGAAACGTCAGACATCTCTGGTTGAATGGTTGTAGATGTAGAGGGTCACTTAGGGGAACGCTGACAGTCGCCCTGTGTGGGTTCGAATTCTGCTGACTACGATTTTCTCTGTGTATGTATTTACACAGAATACAATGTCGTGCCTAATAAGAGAATCGTCCAGTTTGGCCTATTGAAAAAGTTTTGGCATAAATCAGCGGAAATCGATGTGAGCATAACGAGAAAAAAATATTTATCATAGATTTTTTTAAATATAAATAAGTTGATCGACGATATATATAGCAGAATTTAGCTAAAAAAATGAACACTTTTAGCGATGTTAGGTGAGGTTTCTAAGTTTGTTTTAGTCAAAACATATAAATTTCTATTATTGTTAGTTAATAACAGATTAGCTATCTGTAAAATTTTGGGGAAAAAGATTGATATTAAGTGTGTTTCAGCCTATTCGGTTATTTCGGCTTTTTAGTACGTTATATTAGATTATATATATATATATATATATATATATATATATATATATTTTATTATAAAGATATATATATATATATATATATGTGTGCCGATAGGTATAACTGGTCCAATTTGCAAGAAAATATTTAATTAAGTCCTTCTGAAATTTTCATCTGATACGTTTAAAGTATATTTTTTTCATTAATGTTAATGTAAAATTTTTAATTTTGCTCAAAAGTATCTTAGAATACTACCTAACCTTATTATAACAAGTACAATTTATTTTAGCCGAACCCACTTAAAATTTTTTTAATTACGTTTACAATAAATGTATAATAAACTAACACAATCAAATATATTTTTTTCGTTAGATCAGGAATGTTTTTTCGATAATTTTTGCATGCACAAATTTTCATTGTCTTATATGGCAAGGATGAGCGTTGCCATTAAAGCCAGATCGCAAGTTCTGCCTATTCGGCACGACATATATATATATATATATTATATATATATATATATATATATATATTAATATATATATTTATTATATTTATTATATATATATTGCATATATATATATTTTTATATCATAATATATATATATTTGATATAATTTATATATTATATTTTAATATATATATATTTATATATATGATATATATATATATATATATATATATAATATATATATATATATATATATGTAAGGGCTTTTCTGGTGGCTGGGTGGTTAACGCTCTCGTTCACACGGTGGGGCCTGGGTTCGATTCCCAGCCAGAGTTAAGAAAATTGGAGTGTTTCTTTCCACCTGGTGTCTTATGTTCCCCATCGTAAAATGGGTACCTGGGTGTTCGTCGATGTCGACTGGTGGGGGCATGACCTAAGGAGGCCTGGTCACAGCCCGGGCCGCGGGGGCGTTGACCTCTGGAACTCTCTCAGATAAAAACTCTCCAGATGTATAATATTTATATAACATTTAATTGTCATTTGTATAGGACTGGTAGAGTCCAGCACCGCATCCTGCCATGCACTAACTGAACTTTACAAACTGCATGTAGGTTGTCATTACCTGTTCCTTCTTCATACATTTACAAACCATCTGCAGTGTATCACCTATCCAGTCTGTCATTACCTTTGCTAAATCCATTAATGCCATAAAAGGTCCTTACGATTATCTAGTACTACTTTATTACATACTTCGGTCTTCTCATTCCCCTGTATTCGTAAATTTTCCTGCTCCTCTGAAATTTTATTTTTTGTTCTACCTTTATCTCTTCCTCTCCATAGCAATACTGCCATAAAGCTTACCTTGTATACTCAGTAGTGTTATCCCTCTTTAAGTTCCTTTATCGTTTTTGTTCTTTATTCCTATATATAAGGAACTATGCATGCTCTCTGTCAATCTTTGGTACTTTCCTTTCCTTCTACATTAAGTGTGCAGGTAAACCCAACCACTGAAATACTATAGTCACATCTGATTTTAAGATCTCTATCTTATTCTAACTACCAAAGCCGCTTTACCACTGTCATTTTTCCCACTGACTACTCACTTTCCCTACATCCACCACGCTCAATCCCATTTCTATACTATGTTATCTTTGCTTCCTTTGGCATTGAAATCGTCACCTCCCCTTCATATCAATCATCTGACTACTCGTTTATTTATATTCTTCTCTTTCTTTCAGCGAAATCATGTATTTGCTGATAATAGTGTGACTTTGGATATGGTTATTAGTCGGACCGAAAGCGTCCGTTCGTAAGCTCCTCTCTATCTATCGTGCGGGTTTTTTGTGTATAATTTGCTGAATAAAGTAGATTGAAAATGTGTTCATGCAGTAAATTGCGTAAAGCCAGATACTGAAGTATTGTAAATTTGTGTTTCTTTAAGATGAAACTTTTTCCGTGTACTTAGGAATAATCTTCCTCATAGATCCTTCAAGCAGTAGCGATTAAGAGAGCAACTGAATTCTGTCGTCGAGACATGAGTGTCTTGGAAGACAATGGCGAGGGTTACACCAGCGGGGCACTGTACTGGCAGCTTAATGATATCTGGCAAGGGGCATCTTAGGCATCAATTGGTAAGTTAATATGCTCTAGCTCTCAGATACCTTGCTATTCAGTATTCTTTGGTGTTCAGTATTATTTTGTACTCTAAGCTTACACTGGTAACCCAGTATACTCTGTGTGTCTAATGTACACTGGCCACTCAGAGTAACTATACTATGTTACACCTGTTCTCAGTGTACACTGTACTCAGTTTACTTTGGTGCTAGCTAAGAAAAGACACAATAAATTAACTGTTAAAAGGACCACTATTTTCTACATAGAGCTTTATGTAGTAACTCTGAACATACCAAATACGTATGTATATATACTACTGAGAGGTAAGACAGAAACATTGTGAGAAATCTGTAGGGATGATATGTGTGAAATCATTTCGGTGTGGGTGAATCGCGTGCTTATGGCATCAGTACACTTCAATATAATTAATGTCTTTTATTTCTACAAGTACATGTACAGTCTAGCTGACATCAATCAGTATACTTTACGAAAGCCCTCTGGTTAGGAAGAAACATTTCGGGCAAATTAGGTCAGTTTTGTCCCCGGATGTACCCACACTAGTCGACTAACACCCAAGTTAGTCGACTGATAGGGTGAAAATGGACCATCAGGTGCTTAAAAGAAACACGGCTAATGTTTTCCATCCTTGCGGGGCTTGCACCACGGAACTCAGTGTGTGTGAAGCGAGAGAGCTTTTGCCTACCAGGACTTGGCCATGGTTCACTTATGTTGAAATTCATCTGGTTCTGGTTGTTACATTTTGTCCCATTGCTGGACAATTCTACTTCCAACAACTTGTCCGTATATGATGCTTGTAAAGTGCGTAGGCAAAATTTATCATGCGTAGTTGGCCACTGTATTTAGTATCATTTGCAGGGAAAACAAGGTAATGTTCCCTGCAGTTACATATACGTAGTGGAGAAAGTATGTCACTGGTGTAGGTCAGGTGATGGCGTTAGGTCATCAAATAAGAAAGTAAAGTGGCAGCAGGGACGGTTATGAGATTATTGCCGTCACCTTGATCTTCACCAGCGACCTGCTTCTCACTATTTCCTTTAGAGAGACGTATATCCAGACTCCAAAAACATTTATCCAGTAAAGATGTTCCAAGTGTCGATTTCACCCATTTTTTAGTATGGTTATACAATCTACTTAAAATATAATGTTCAGTGTACTCTTACTCAAATAACCAGCACAGGAGAGGAGGCGCTAGTGAGCGCTTCAGTCGTGTCTATGTCATGGTTTAGGCGAACACGAATGTCAATCGTAAGCTTGTCTCTGCTATGTGCGGGTATTTGTATGTGTTGTTCCAATTACGGTAGTGTGCCTTTTTTCTTTAATGTACTGTTTCATCACAACCTCTCATAAATATGGGCTTACTCGGACTAATGTTGTCTTGGCTGTTGTGTTCTGTTGTGATGAAATTTATGGTGTTTTATGTAATGGCTGGATCATTTAATTCCACTGTATTTCTGCATAAAGGAATTATACATTATATAGTAATAATCATCCTCTTTGGGGGCAAAAATGATTTTCTGGTCCCCATTGTTTGTAAATCAAGAAGTCTTGTGAAGGAAAGTGCTTGTGTTGTGAAACTGTACTAACAATGTAACATTCCTCTTCAAAATAGTCGGCGCGGCTGTTCCTATAATTTTTTCAGAAGAACCCAGTCAAAACTTTTCATTTAGTTTCTATTGCGATTAAAAGAGAGCGTGATTTTTGTTCTTGTTTGATAGGCGGAGGCCATCAAGGAAATAGAAGTTGGGTAGGCGTTGGAAGTGTTTGAGTTGGACCTGCTAGTAAATACATCTGAAGTGTCTTTTTCAGAGTCACTGGTTTTTATTAAACTCTTTAGCCCACAGTGGCTTCTCAGACCTATATAAACATGAGGGGCTGTATACCACCCCTTTATGAGCCTTATGTCATCATTTATGTATTACTTGCCTTTTTTCATTTTACTGCTCTGTTGTGTTTGGGTGTATATGATTTAATTGAAATGAGAGTATTAAGTAATAAGTGGATGATTTTCTGTGACCATTCACAAGTTAACTGACTAGTCTAGTCAAAAACACAGCTGCACTCAAACTATAAAAGGCTTCAGAGAAACATAACGGTTTAGAAACGCATATATTGATATTAATATTAATCCAGCATATATTCAGTCACAATAAGGGGTGTAAAGCCATGTTTACTTCATGGCGTGAAGTCACACCTAACAAGACTAACAAGGCCACCATCGAGAAATGCTATGGTGAAACTAACATTTCATAAATATTTGTCATATATACTGCTACCATCACTACTGTACACTATACTTCTACTGTCTTACACTACACATCTAACCACTGCATTATACATCTACTTTTACTTATAACTATACATCTACCAACACTGCATATATACATCTATCACTTACACCTTACATACACCATCACTACACAATACATATACTGCTTCACTCTACATCAATCATCACTACACATTACCACACTATAACTATTACATGTACCATCACTATGCTATACATCTCTCATCACTGCACTAT
This sequence comes from Cherax quadricarinatus, assembly GCF_026875155.1. Classification (NCBI taxonomy): domain Eukaryota; kingdom Metazoa; phylum Arthropoda; class Malacostraca; order Decapoda; family Parastacidae; genus Cherax; species Cherax quadricarinatus. The sequence continues at coordinate 58,306,741 of NC_069420.1, forward strand.
AAATCTACCATTACTACACTATCATCTACCACACATACACTTGCACATCTTCCATCACAACACTACCATCTACTATCACTTCTCTATATATCTACCATCACTACAGTCTTCATTACTATCAGTACACTATAATCTACCCCACTGCACATAATCTAACATCACATCACTATAATCTATCACTACTTCACTTTACATCTTCCATCCCTTCACTATACATGCAATTACTACACTATACATCTACCATCACTTATTACATACATCGAAACATCACACTATACATCTACTTCATTACACTATACATCGCCAAACTAAACTGTACTTCTATCACTACACTATACATCTTCACTACACTATACATCTATCACTAAACTATACAATCTATCACTTTCCACTATATTCTATCATACACTATACCATCTATCACTACACTAGTACATCGACCATCACTTTTCACTATACATCTTCATCACAACATATAACATTTTCCATCACTACAACAGTCATCACTATACAAGTGTTATCGGTCACTACAAAATTATTAACTCTCACTTTGAGTATGGTACCGCTGCCACTTCAGTAATCACTTTAGTAAACACTTCAGTAAACACTTCACTAAACACTTCGCTAAACACTACTAAACACTTCAGTAAGCACTTCATTAAACACTACTAAATACTTCAGCAAACAATTTACTTAACACTTAAACTAATTACTTTTTTATAAATATATTAACACAACTTCAATCGAGGGTTAATATATTTCCTACTAAGAAAAAAAATTATATTAAAGTATAATTAGAATCATCACTATTACATAAGTTATATTTTGTATGACTCTTCAAAATATACTTAAGAATATCACAATGAGTTTCTAAAAAGTCTTGGTGTGCTCTTGGACATTGCTGTGTTTTGTTGGGCTTTTAATGTAATTAGTGACATCGGTGAGATAATGGAGTAAGAGAGAGAACACCTCTTGTGGTGGTGATGAAGGCAGATGGTTGTAAAACCTCCGTCAAATACTTTGTTAATCACCTAGATTGACGCAGTCTTCGGTGTCCTGGCGACACAGATTCCTTTATTACAGACAGGTTAACCAATGTATGGTACAACAACGTGGCCACTGTCTAATAGGTTTTCTTTTCAAGTTTATTAAGTTGAAAAAACGATTATCAGATAATCCAGTTCACCTGCAGTAAAACTAAGGGAAAAATAGGTGTCAGGATTATATTCACTCAATGAGTTCTTCCTCCTCACTATTATGGTGGCGTGTCGGGTATAATATGGTCCTATTGACAGGATAGTGTTCACTAAACACTGCAGCCACCCACCACAGTTGTTTTTTTCCAAGCCTGTGGTGCTGGTACTACTAGCCCCTCGTGGCTGTAGTAAGCAATGGTGGATGGTACCACTGGCTTCCGGGGCTACTAGTAAGCCAATGGTGGCTGGTACCACTAGCCTTCCCGCTAGCTATAGCTACGCAAATGGTGGCTGGTACTACTAGCCCTCCCGTGGCTCCGAATAAGACAATTGGTGGCTGTACCACTAGCTTCCCGTGGCTACTAGTAGGCCAATGGTGGTGGTGTAGGTACCACTAGCTCTCCCGTGCTTCTAGTAAGCTATGGTGGTGGTTACCCACTAGCCCTCCGTGGCTGTAGTAAGTCCATTGGTGGATGGTACCTCTAGCCTCCGTTGGCTGTAGTAAGCCATTGGTGGCTTGGTACCACTAGCCTCCCGTGGCTGCAGTAAGCCATTGGTGGATGGTACCACTAGCCCTCCCGCCCCGTGGTGCTAGTAAACATTGGTGGCTGGTACCCTAGCCTCCATGCGACCCCCCCCCCCCCCTCCCCCCCCCCCCCCCCTTAGAAGCAAGGATGGTAGTACAATTGATCCTCATTTGATTTGCTCATACGTCCACGATGAAAGCTCACTACACAAACACAACCCCCCCCCCCCCCCCCAGTCAACACCCTCCTTTCACAGTGACTCGGATTCAAGTGACCTGGGATTTCTAACTTGATTCATATTGACAATAATGTGATCATGAAATCTTAATGATACCCAATGCAATAAAGAAAATATTAAACCTTTATATTAGTGGGGCATGTGGACTCGCAATCACTCTTGGCGGATAATCTTATATTAAGTCTGTCAATAGACGAAGCGACGATAAATAATACAGGAAAGTGGCAAACAAATGAACAATGGAAACTCAATATTTATCATGGGCCCTTGATTCATCCTGAAGAAACGTTTAAGTGGAACAACTCGTGACATTGGAGGGGAAATTTTGAACAAGGGCAAAGGATTACCTTTTGGATGCTCCCGGACACCAAACTCATATTCCTAGTTGATTTTGGGGATGTATCAAGCAGTTGTAGCGCTCTTGGTTGTTCTGCAAGATCTGGAGAGTTTGAATTCTACTTTCAAGAAACGAATTTCGCAACAGAATCCTCCAACTACTTTAAAACTGTGTGCATCTATTGTGTTATTATTGCCCTCAATAAAATGGACGACGAAACCACTAGTGGTCTGAGGACCGGTTTGAAATCTGGAAAATAAAATGTAGGAGTTCTTAAAATACCGGATTTAAAAACAAAAAGTACAGTAAGCATTCGTCCTTGTTCAGGTTTAACTGGGGAAAAATATCAAGTGGATGTCTACATGCTTGTTCTGGGTATAAGGTTAAACCATGTTGCAATTTAATCCAAATTTTATCCAAATTTAGAGGCAAATAATAAAGACCCACTAAGGTTGCCGGATTAGATTTCTCCAACAAAAAGGGGGAAAAAAAAAAAAGTGTATCTGTCGCATTCTCTCAGGATAATGTTGTGTTGGTGATAAACTCATGGATAATGCCACCAAGACCTTAATTACCATCAAGAAAGTTACCAAATCATCAAAATGTAGCGAAGCGCGCGGCGACCAACGTTTCAAGATCAAATTTAAGTCAGAAGACTTATAACATTCAAAATTGGTCATTCTATTTTGCTGATGCTAAACTTTCCATGTGCGACAGCAAAATTTTTTGACGTTGTTTTCCTAATAATAGATAAGAAGGAAATCATAACAGCCGGTTACTAATGCGTTCTGTCATATCAATACATTAAACAGAATCGTCACTGTAAACTTATAATCTGCACAAAGATGAGAAAACCGGGCGACATAACTAACGTCTTTCAAGACTCATTAACAGGTGAATAAGTTGTTGTTATCCGCCTTGAGGCGTCGACACCATTTGTGTCGACACTTTACAAAAACTGTACCTTCCTGGCAAGTGTCATTCTCAGAAAAAATAATAAACTATAGTCTAGGCGGTGAAAAAAATTATACATGGGTGGGTGCTTGAAATGCTGGTACTGCTGGTGAACTGGCTGGAACGGTTGGAACTGCTGGAACTGCTGGAAACTGTGGAATGCTGAACTTGCTGGAACTGCTGGAACCGGCTGAAAACATAATCAACAAGCTTTTGCTTTGAAAACTATTTTTTGGGATTTTTTTTGTAATTTTTTATGACTTTATTATTATTATTGCTATTATTATTATTGTTATTAATATTAATGCAATTATTATTATTATTGCTATTATTATTATTATTATTATTATTATTATTATTATTATAATTATTATTGTATTCTATGTTATTATTTGCTATTATAGTGTTATTATTTTTATTGTATTATTATTTTATTGCTATTAGAATTAATATTATTATTATATAACTTTTATTTTTATTTTTATTGCTATTATTATTTTATTGCTATTATTATCATTGTTTTTTTTATTAATATTATTATTATTATTATTATTATTATTATTATTATTATATTATTATTTTATTATGATAAATTATTGTATTAATATTATTATTATTATTATTATTATAATTATTATTATTATATTATTATTGCTATTATTATTATTATTATTGCTTTTATTCTCATTATATTCTATTATTATTATTATTTTTATTATATTATTATTATTTTTATTATTATTATTATTTTAAATTATGATAATTATTATTTTTGCTATTTTTTCATTATTATTTATCCATTATTATTATTTTTATTATTTCTTACTATGTTATTATTATTATTATTATTTTATTATTTTTATTATTATTATTATTATTATTATAATTATTGCTATTATTATTATTGCTGTTATTATTATTATTACTATTTTATTATTTATTATATTATTATTATTATTCTTATTATTATTTTATTATTATTATTATTAGTGCTATATATTAGTATTGCTTTATTATTATATTATTATTATTATAATATTATTGTTTTGCTATTATTATTATTGGCTATTATATTATTTTATTAGTTTTATTATATTATTATTATTGTATTATTATTATTGCTATTTTTATTATTATATTATTATTATTATTATTATTATTATTATTTTTATTATTATTATTTGCTATTATTATTATTGCTAGTATTATTATTATCATTATTATTATTATTATTTTTATTATATATTATTATTACTATTACTCTTATTATTATTATTATTATTATTATTAATATTATTTTAGTATTATTTTTTATTAGTTATAATTATTGCTTATTATTATTATTGGTATTATTATTTTGTATTTTTTATTATTGCTATTATTATTATATTGCTATTATTCTTATTATTTTTGCTATTATTTTGCTATTATTATTATTGCTATTATTATTAATATTGCTATTATTATTATTGCTATTTTATTATTGTATTATTTTATTATTGCTATTATTATTTTGCTTTTATTTTATTGCTATTATTATTAATATTCCTAATTTATTATTATTATTAGTATTTTTATTATAATTATTATTATTATTGCTATTATTATTATTATTATTCTTATTATTATGTTTTACTCTATATTTCGAAGGAATTAGAGCATTTAGAACACTTTTCAGACAAACCTGATTTTTTAGCTAAAATCATGGATTTTAAACTTTTTAATGAGAATACTGATGGAATTGAAAATTTTCGAGACTTTTCAACATTTTATATATATTACATATTTTTCAAAAAGCCCATCAAATTTCGATGAAATTCAGGAAATAAATTTGAATATTTTATATATTTTTGAAAAATAACTGAGCATTGAAAATATCGAAAAATATGCGTAAAATATGTTTTTACTGCATATTTCGCCGATTCTTGAGCATTTAGAACACTTTTCATTTAATTCTTACTTTTAATTAACTAAAATATATCATATTTAATTTACTTTCGCATAGAAATTTTATTCCATTAGTAATTTCTGATAAAATAAAAAAGTTTGAAAATCCATGAGATTTAGCTAAAAAATCAGGTTTGTCTGAAAGGTGTAAAATGCTTCCAGCTCGTCGAAATATGCAGTAAAAACAGCATTTTACATATTTTCTGTTTTTTCAATGCTTAAGGTATTCATATATTTTAGGTTTATTCATTATAGTTCACATATTTTTTAAAATACCAAAATCATTGAAAAACGAAAAATATGTTAAAATGATGTTTTACAGCATCTTTTTCGACGATTTAGCAGCAATATAACACTTTCAGGCAAACCTGATTTTTTAGCAAAATTCGTGGATTTTCATATTTTTTATCAGATTTACTGATGAAATTGAAATTTTCGAGCATTTTAAACATTTTAACGTATATTACATATTTTTCAAAAAGCCCATAAAATTTCGATGAAATTCAGAAATAATTTTGAATATTTCATATATTTTTTAAAAATACGTGAAGCATTGAAAAAATCGAAAAATAAGGTAAAATAATGTTTTACTGCATATTTCGACGATTTAGAGCATTTAGATAATTTTTCAGACAAACCTGATATTTTAGCTAAAATTCATTCATTTTCAAATTTTTTTATGAGAATTATTGATGGAATTGAATTTTATGCTGAAAGTAATTTAAATATGATATTTTAGTGTAGAATTGTGTCAATAAATATTTCAAGTGTGAAAATCCATGTAATTTAGCTAAAAAGTAAGGTTTAATTGAAAAGTGCTCTAAATGCTAAAAATCGTCGAAATATGCAGTAAAACATCATTTTACCATATTTTTCGATTTTCTCAATGCTTCAGGTATTTTTAAAAAAATATATGAAATATTCAAAATTATTTCTGAATTTCATCGAAATTTTGTGGGCTCTTTGAAAAAGATGTGTTGAGGTGTTTAACATACTGAAATGTGGCGTGCCGTGACCGTAGAGTTTTACAGAAAACGTAATACATATGTATAACTCAGGAATAAGTTATTGACATTATTTTCCATTTATGGCAAAAAGTATTTGTAGGGGTGTCATGATTTTTACACAGGTTATTGAGTAATGATGAATCTACTAGCATGTAAAGGAGATTTTGCGATATTTTTTAACGCTTTGTTTTTATTGATTTTTTTCCTTACCAAAAAAAAAAAAATAAAAATTTTTATTATGCAATCTATTGACATTTTCACTCAAACAGCGTTGGTGCCAAGATTATCTAACTCTTATCTTTCATCTGATGTCAACTAGAGCATTGTATGTCTTACCAATTTTGAAGAAAAGGGAGAGTTTTATGCCATGTAGGATAAGGCACCATTTATTTTTTCTATATCTCTTTTAAGACAATAAGTCACTACAAACACAGTGTGTAGGCTTCAAACGCTGCTTAAATCACTGTAATTTTTTTATTGAAATTGGACCAAAAATATAATAGAAATTATTTCGCTATCACGCTCCTTGAGCTTTCCCTGAAGCAAGTTTATTCTTTTCTCTGATGATGAGGGCCCCCAGGACAGTTCAAGAGGTACCTCCCAATATATATATATATATATATATATATATATATATATATATATATATATATATATATATATATATATATTCGTGTATTTATATATATATAAATACAAGCCTGGACAGATGGGAAGCAGGTGGTGTGGGACTATACATGTGCATCTACCTTGGCTGATACCTATCTCCAGTACACCAGGGAGGAAGGAGGGGCAGCTGCCAGCTTCAGGGAGTCCCAAAAGTCTAGAAAATATGGAGAACTTGCCCATCATTATATGTTTGTTCCCATAGGCTCAGAGACCCTTGGCTCATGGGGAAAGAGTGCATCTAAATTCCTTAAGGAGCTGGGAAAAAGACTCATCAGGGTAACTAGGGATCCCAGGGCAGCTAGTTTTCTGTTCCAGCGGCTCAGTGCGGCTGTTCAAAGGGGTAATGCTTGCTGTATTTTGGGCACACGCCCCAGCTCTGAGGAGCTGGATGAGATTTTCGCCTTATATTCGGTGATACACACGTAACAACATGTACCGTATATGCCACCTTTATATCAATAATGTATCTCTTAAATCTTCTGTACCATATTATGTAATAAAATATTCCTATTAGTAAAAATAAATAAATATGAAAAGATGGGGTGGTAGGGGAAGTGGAATATTCAAACGGCTTCAGGAAGAAATCCAAATATTTTTCCGAGGCTATGGGTCCCACAATTTACACCAGAGGTGGACCCCTTCCTATTATATATATTTTATATATATATATATATATATATATATATATATATATATATTATATAATTAATATATATTATATATATATATAAATATATATATATAAATATTATATAAATATATATATATATTTATATATATATATATATATATATATAATATATATATATATTATATATATATATATATATATTATATATATATATATATACGATATATATATATATATATATATATATATATATATATATATATAATATATATATATATATATATATATATATATATATTAGTATATATATATATTGTATATATATATATATATATATTATATATATATATATATATATATATTATATATATATATATATATATATATATATATATATATATATATATATAAATATATATATATAATATATATATTATATATATATATATATATATATATATATATATATATATATATATATAATATATATAATATATATAATATATATTATATATATATATATATATATATATATATATAGTGCCATGCGCTGGCGCTGGCAAGACGTGTGGCGGGCTAGCTGCGGGATTTTCAATTATAAGTCCGGATCAACGAGGCTGACCAGGTTAAGACTCAACAGGACTTATTGTGAATACTCTGGGAAGATTCCAGTGAAGCGAGAAGACATTTCAAACCACCGTTTCAAGGTAAATTGTGGAAATGTTGTGCAGTTTGTGAATGTTGGTGAGTGGTGGTGGTAGTGAGGAAGACGGCCAGTGGAGGTGTGGGGGAGTACAAGGCCTACACTGTTTATGAGTACCGGCCAAGATTATCGTACATACAAACCTCGAAAAGCTCTTATAAAAACATCTATATCCAGCACCATGCACCATGCTTCCAGTTAACGTGGAAATGATTGTGTCGATGCATGGGCTTTTTAAAGGCTTATGTTATGGAAAAACAATGTGAAATTAATGTTAACGAGGGGGGGACCAGTCAGTGAAATCCCCCCCCACTTCACGGGGTGGGTGGAAGAGGTGGGATGTTAAAAAGAGGGTTTAGTAAAACACTTTGGGTTTCCCAGCAGTCCCAAACCCACTTTTTAAATAGGAACGGGGGAAACAAAAAAAGTTTGTGTAATTGTAAGCCCAGTGGGGAACAATATATAGTGTGCAACCCCATGGGGTATTGTACTCCCCGGATAACCCCACTCAACCTGCGCCCCCCCCACCAAATTTTCCCAAAGGGGAATTTTCCCCCCTTTCCCCTCCCGGCCCCCCAAAAATCCACCGGGCCCACCAACGGTCAAGTTCACTCCCTTTCCCACGCACCAACCCCCAGAAATGTCATATTCCACTCCAATTGTCTGGTTTTGCAATGGATCCCCCAACCAGGAAAAGCAACACCCGGGGAAAAATGGACGGGGGGCAATACAAAGGAGAGGCAATTGTCGGTCAGCTTACAGCTTCGTTGTTTTCAACTCAAGGGTTTCCTCCGAAAAAACACGGTAGTTCCCCTGGTTAAAGGTTTTTCCCTCCTGTGGAAAGTAAAGACCCAAAGGCCACCTCGGGCACCTGAACCCATCCAACAGTTTTTATCTCATCAGACAATCTCTTGGAAAAAAATAAAAGCAACAGGTAGGGGGACACCACAAAAATTTTCCCAAAGCGGGCCCGTCCACCCGCAGCTGGGAAACTTACAGCCCTCCTAAAAAAAGTAAACGATGGTTCCACTACCCTTAAATGCTCACCAACCTAAAGGGCTTTCCCACAACTTGCTACTTTTTGGAAAATGTCTGCTTAGGGGTGCCGGAAAAAAGGGGGAAAGAGGCTAGTTAAATTGTTTAATTAAACCCTTTTAAGAGTTTTTTTCCTAGGGGTTGATAACCTCATTCACCTTCCCGTCAACACAAAAAAGGGAGAGGCACCCCCCCACTACCTACTGACAGGGGAAAAAGGGTTCAGGGGCCCCGGGGTGGGGGGCAAGAAAATTGAAGAGGGCAACACGTGGGGCTTTTCAGAATTATTACCAGTGAAGATACATTTGTCCCGGGGAGGGTGAAAAGGGCTGAAGCATTTAGAGGAAAGCCCCTTTGCCAGGGAAACCATGGCACCAACATTTCCCAACCCCTCTTTTCCCCACTATGGAACCATTGTTTGGGGAAAAGATCAGACATTTAAAAAGCAAAAAGGGTCTTTTCCCCACCGGCTCTGTTTGGGGTTTACACGGGGAATAAGGCCCACTTTTAAAAGGGAAAATTGGTTAACCCGTTTTTGGGGGAAATTTGCAGAGACACTGCTTTCAGAAAATTCACAATTCGAAAAACAATTCCTTGGCGGTCTGTTCCTGAAAAAAATTTAGACCTTTCTTTTTTGGTGCAACATTTTTGGTCCCACTTAAAAAAAAGGTTGGAGGAATTGGGGCCCAATTGCAGTAGGCAACACGTTAGGGCCGCCTCTACCCAAAGCTGCTGCCCGGGAAGTATTCGTGCACAGGCAGCCATGAGCTTAAACCCAAACCGGGTTTGGTTTTTGGGGGTCTTTTAAAGGAAGTGAAGAAAGGGGTTTTCTGCAAAAAGGGGATAAAATTCCAAAAAAAACCGGCCTAGGACAATGCAGGGGTTTAAAATTAGATTTCAAGAATGCTTTTCAATCCCTGAAAAAAACGTGGTTTTAGCAGCAGTACAAAACATTTCCCTGGTCTTTTCCCCTTTTTGGGTTTCAGCGGGTAAGCAAGGAATCAATCTTCTCTTTGGAGAGATAAAATCCATCATCGGGGGGGCCAACAAGGAATCCTCTTGAAACCATTTTCTTCGTATTGCAGTTGGGGAAAACAAGTAAAACTGACCACCGAGCAAAAACATCGGGTTCCTAGATGAGGGCCCAGCAGTACAAAGGGCCCCTCCTACAGCCCCTTACACAGGTAATGACACGGGGCCCGGGAAATGGGTCGCATCCTGAATCCATCCAATGTGAAATCATCTCAGCCCAGTAAAGGGAAGTAAATAAATGCTTGAGAAAAAAAACTACCAGGAGCACGGGTCATTGCCCCCACAAATAGTGTTTTCCCCTAGGAGCACCTCGGGGAAAACAATCCCATTGACACAATTCTCAGGAAAAAATTGGAAGATTTAAAGGGAGAATGGAACAACGAAAAAGAAATTTCTGGACCCCCACGTTGCCTTGTACCTTCTCACAAAGTGCTTTTAGTCTGGCCCCGGTTGAATTTTCCTAAGATGTGCACCTTCATAAAGATAACCCTATACTCACGAATATTTACAGAAATTTTAGGCAGATTTTTTTCGAAAATACTTAAACCTTTCTCTAGAAGACGGGCAATTTGGGAAACCCAAACTACAATTCCATCAGACTAGGAGGCATTGGTGGGCCGCAAAATCATCAAGATTGCGTTACCTGCTTTTCGGGGGCCTCGTGTAATTTCATCCAAAAAGAGCTTGTAGCAGCGATTTCTCCCTGAACATCTTTGGGGACAAAATTTTGGGGCCCAGAACCCAAAAAAATTTATTGATGGAGCAATGATCTGGGAAAAATCTAACGGGCTCAGAAACCCCCGACCTGCTCCCCCCCCAAAAATACAAACAATCGGGACTGGGGTGGTCCAAAAGTGGAAAAAAATAGCCTCAACGATGGGTTCAGAGTGTGTCAGGGGAAAGGGTAAGCCCGGGCCCGTGGGATGAGAGCCCCCATGGGTGGGGACCCTTTCTGTTGGGGGTGTTCCCAACTCCAGCCTTGGCACACGCCTCGGGCCCAAAAGGGCCATTTTCCCCACGGGGTTTTCCCTTCGACTTGCCGCCCCTATTCTCGCCGACACAGGTGTTTTTTGTGGCAGTGGGAAACAGGGAGACCGATTGGGTACCAGGTCTTGTGTGGGCCCTTAAAACCGAGGGGAAAGGGTTGCATGACATGGGAGGTTAAAAACATTATCAGGAGGAGCCTCAAACAGGGTTAGCCCACAGTAAGGGGCCACCCCCCAAATATGCAGATCTGTGGGACCAGAAGCGTCCCCCGGAAGGTAACAAACCCCTTTAAGTGGACAGATTTGGGGAAACAGGTGGTTTTGGGGGCTTTACATGTGCCTCTACTTGGGTGATACCTATTCCAATAACCCCGGGGGGAAGGGGGGGCAGCTGCCACTTTTGGGGGTCCCCAAAAATTAGAAAATAGGGGAACTTGCCCCTCATTTTATGGTTTTTTCCCATAGGTCAAAAGCCTTTGGGTCATGGGGAAAGAGTGCATCTAATTTCCTTAAGGACCCGGGGGAAAAAAACTCATCAGGGTAAATAGGGAAACCCAGGGGGGGCTAGTTTTCTGTTTTCCCGCGGGTACCCCCGGGTGTTCAAAGGGGTAATGCATGCTGCATTTTGGGGACAACCCCCCCAGCTCTGAGGACGGATGAGATTTTGCTTATAATCGGGGATACACACGTAAAAACATTTACCGTATATGCCAAACCCTTTTTATCAACAATGTATCTCTTTTAAATTTTCTGTGGGCCCTATTATGTAATAAATATTTCCTAATTTGGAAAAAAAAAAAAAAAAGTTTTTAAAAAAAAGGGGGGGTAGGGGGAAATGGAATATTCAAAAAGGGTTCAGGAAGAAAACCAAATATTCTTCCTTGGAAACCTTTTTTAAACCCCTTCTCCAGGCATGGGGGCCCCCAATTTACACAGAGGTGGACCCCATCCTAAATAAAAATATATATATAATATTTTATATATATAAATATATATATGAATAAGATCAAAAAAATAAACAGGTGATTTCAAAATATGCAAAAAAAACCCCTCTGAAAGAATAGAGAAATTCCAAGCGCTTTCGTGACTACTCACTTTTAAGGAACCCATGAATGTGAAGCATCCAAAAGGGAAACTATATAAGGGGGCCCCGGGCCCGCCCTCACTATCAATCCCCCAACGGTTAAACACGGAAAGCGCGGCGGGGCCAACTTGGATAGGTAGAAAAAGCTTGGGGGGGGAGTTGTGCAAAAAGGGCCTTCCACTTATATATATATATATAAAAATATTTATATATATATTTAAATATATATAATTTTTTATATATTTATTTTATATATATATATATATCTATATATATATAAATATAAAATATTAATATATAATTTTATAAATAATAATTTATATATTATTTATATAATATATAAATAATATATATATATTATAAATATATTTTATATATATGTATATATATATACACGTATATATATAAAATTTTTATATATATATATATATATATATAAAATATATATAATTATATATATATATATATTTTATATATATATATTACATATATATATATATTTTATATTTTTATAATATTAAATATATATTAATATATATATATATATATATATATATATATATACGTTCGCTTTTTATGGATGATTTAAAAAAAATAAATACTGTTTTTCGTGTGATAATTTCTCAGTATCGTACCTAATTAACTTCAACCCTCCGATGCTGATTATTAGATAATGCAACGTCTGAGGGTCGTTAAGATTAAGGTACTTGTATATCTTAGAACGTTGGTCTCTTTGGTCTCTCTGAATGGTTTGAATTATATTTGAACTCTATTTTGTTTTAATTAAGCATTTGTACTGATGATTTATAAATGCCTCTTCCAATTCCCTTCAAATCTTTATATTTAACTGCATAATCAGCCAAAAACATTTAGTTGAAAGCAAACTGTTGCAAAATGTGATAGGTGTGATGTAACTGAAAGTTAGTTGTTACAGTGATTCTAACTTGATGTGGCGCTGTTCTTCCGGTGACTTTTCTCTCCTTCATCCATGTAACTGCGGGATAAATGCTTTCCCAACTGTTGCTATTTCTTCTTGGGTGCTATTTGGTAACTTTAATATTCCATTCTTCACAAGAGATGAATAAATCAAAAACTTATATTTTCCCTTACAGGTAAATGGCAGAGGTTGTGTTAAGCCAATGCTACTAAGCACAAGTATGAGATGGTGACTGACATTGATAATGTAGAGTTGGATTATGTTTCGGCTGCTGAGTATTTGGATATTTGTGTTCTGGTAGACCTTTAACACCAGCATCACTAAGAGGTTTGTGCCTGTTCGAACTAGAGTAACTGGTCTCTCAGTCTGTTCGATCAGTCTGTGTGCCGTTGACACTATGAGAAGAGCGAATACAATCTTATGTTGTTTCACTACATCTCCACTACAGCAGGGGCATATTCATAAGAACATAAGGAAGAATGAACACTGCAACAGACCTACTGGCCTATGCGAGGCAGCTCCAATTCTCCCACCATGACCTTGAGGTCAGACACGTCACTTAAGGGAGGAGCAGTGCATCCGACCTAGTAGCACAAGCTAGTCAGGTTCAACTCACACTCACCCACACCCACTCATGTATTTATCCAATCTATTTTTAAAACTACACAACGTCTTAGTGTTTATGACGGTACTCGGGAGTTTGTTCCACTCATCCACAACTCTATTATCAAACCAGTGTTTTCCTATGTCCTTCCTGAATCTGAACTTTTCCAATTTAAAGCCATTGCTGCGAGTCCTGTCTACATTAGATATTTTTAGCACGCTATTTACATCCTCTTTATTAATACCTGTTTTCCATTTATACATCTTAATCATATCCCCTCTAATTCTATGCCTCTCTAGAGAGTGCAGATTCAAGGCCCTCAGTCTATCCTCATAGGGAAGATTTCTGATACATGGGATCGACTTTGTCATCCTCCTTTGTACGTTTTCCAGTGCATTTATATCCATTCTGTAATACGGTGACCAAAACCGTGCAGCATAATCTAAATGAGGCCTAACCAAAGATATATAGACTTGAAAAACAACCTGAGCACTTCTATTATTTATACTTCTTGCTATGAAGCCAAGGATTCTGTTAGCTTTATTGCGAACACTAATGCACTGTTGCCTTGGTTTTAGACTACTACTAACCAGAACTTCTAAATCTTTTTCACAATCCGTAATATTAAAATCTACCTTATTTAATTTATATGTGGCGTGGCTATTTTCCTGTCCAACATTTAGAACTCTACATTTGTCTATATTAAACTGCATCTGCCACTTCTCCGACCACTGCTCTAATGTCCTCATTAGAATGAATTGGGCGGCCTATTTTGGTGCCATCAGCAAATTTACTTATGTCGCTATTTATTCCCTCATATATGTCGTTCATGTAGATTGTAAACAACAAAGGGCCCAACACTGACCCCTGTGGAACACCGCTTGTGACGTGCCCCCATTCTGATTTTCCACATTTATGCAAACTCTCTGCTGTCTTATTTGTCAACCATGCCTCAACCCATGAAAAAATTTCTCTCCTATTCCGTGTGCCTTAGTTTCCTCAATAGCCTCTGATGTGTAACTTATTGACGCCTTCTGAAATCCTATACACAATACAATAT
>NC_069420.1:58322187-58324687 GCF_026875155.1 Cherax quadricarinatus
ATCCACACCTCCCAGGGGCACCCCCGCACTGTGAGGTACCAACACTCTCATCTTCATTCCCCATCGCACCTCCAAGATGTGCGTCACTACTCTCAGTTTCATTCACAACAGTACCAGGTGTATTTCCCGCAGAGGAAAAAGTATATCCAATTCATAACCCAAAATATTTTTATGTATTAAGTTTTCAAATGAATAGAACAAAATCTTTCACCGTTCTCGGTTTTTACATATTACGACTTAAGATTTTAATGAATAGAACGAAAATCTTTTCTCGAGTGACTAACACAATTTTTCGATAAATATTTTTCACAACAAAAGTAAAAAGATCACAATTTGGATACATACCTGTTTCTACAGCCTTCTTCCATAATACATCTATGCGATCCCACTCATTCTGTAATTCTAACAACCTCTCATCGCGATGTACACCGCTTCTCTTGATTTCCAACGATCGTCGCCTTCTTATCGACAATCTCCTCTTCTCACTAATGCTTCCAAGTAATTCGCGTATATTCTTTTCTTGTCCTCTGTTAAGAATTTCACTTATTAACGCACTTTTCTAGTAAAAATTTCACTCGTATGTTCCAACAACAAAATTAACCCAAAACATTTTTTCCGTTATATCATTAAACTTGTTAAATAATATCTGTTCACCACATATCAAGATTTTCTAAGTACAACTTACCTTTCTCCATGATGTGTGGATTCACCGTTGGAAGATGAGGTCAGCCAGGCTTGACGGATGGAAACACAATCCTCGCTCTGAGAGCCTCCTCGACCTTATATGGGTCACCCCGAAGTATTGCGTCATGATTTTTGTACACCCCCCCTCCCCCGACGCCATGAAATGCTGTTCACATCCAAGGTAGAAAATCACATAGTCATTACGTATCTCCTTACCGAACATCCGTGTCAATCGGTACCATAAAGTAACTAATTTTGGTGAGGTAGTACCGCTCTGCAACAGGAGGTTACTCCTCATTAACTTAGCCGATATATATCTTGAAAACCCATTAACACTTACAGTGTACAAGTCACCTCTCTATGGTAAACAATCTCTCTCGACAGTACAATGAACTTGACAACATACGCAGCTGCTGACGTTAATATATTTCGTTATCCATCAAGGATTATCATTGCGTTATTTGAATAGTGGCAAATCTTATTTCACATCAAAATTATTAAAGTTATGCCATGAGAAATTTCATAACATTATAATATGCGGGGTGACATCACATCCCTTAGAACAGTGGTTCCCAAACTGGGGGTAAATTACCCCTGGGGGTAATTTAACCATTTTTGGGGGGTAATGGAGGGGTGACAGAAAAAAGTTATGAATTCTGAAAATCAAGAAAACAATGCGGTACCCGGTATGAGGATTATGTTAAACTTTGTCTTAGTATATAAAGTTGTAAAGTAAACCTATTATAAGTAAGTAATAAAGTAAACCAAATAACAATACACATCAAAAACTAATATACAGTATTAGAAAAGAAGAAATATATAGCTAAGTGTGTGGAAACCCAAAAGTATTTTGACAAGTATGCTTCAGGACAAAAGTCACTCAGTAGCCCAGATCGACCTGTCCAGTACGCGTCACTCACTTCCTGAGGCTGCCTCTATTTCACACTGTCAGTTTATCTGTGAGCATCAGCCGAGGTAGACATAAGCTGGTATGTATGTGTACTGCCCTGTGCAGTATATAGTTAGTATTTACCCACTGTTACTGTGAATTTGTAGCTATTATTAATTTTATATATAATTTTAGTGTGGTTCTTACGTTTTCAATGGTTTTGCTAGGATTAGCAGAGTATGCGAGGCTGTATACGTTCACTGTAGTCTCGCGCTACACGGTGCTCTTGTGCTGACAAGCATGATACTTGCAGCCTGACAATTTTGAATGTATGGGTGTGTGCTTGCATCAGTGAACTTGTGTTAGCTGCCATGCGAGAAATTATGTACCTTGCGTTTTTGCAGTGTATGCATGGATATTCTTCTTTTTCTGCAGATTGAACAAGAAAATGTCCAAAAAGCGCACCTACACTGACGCCTTTCTTCGCCATGGCTTTGTGAATTTAACTTCTGGTGGAGAGGATCGGCCACAATGTGCGGCATGTCACAAAGTGTTGACAATGAAAGCCTCAAGCCACTCAGGTGCACACATTTCCATGCACATATTTACACTGTCTCACACGGATGTTAGAACTAAATTATATTACACAGACAATGATGGGCAGATATGGAAATAGTTAAGTATATATAATAATGAAATTCTGAAAAAATGTGATTGAAAGTATAGTGCATCGAATAGTATTTATATAGTATAGCATACTATACTGCTCTAAGTTTTGGGTATATTTAGTATATATGTAGTATATAGTATTTTATTATATAATATCCTTAATTATAATATGGGAATTTATAAAAAAAGTGACAGTGTGATTTACAGGGCCCCAAATCTTATAGGGAGTGCAGTAAACTTCTATGGGACGAAATTCGT
>NC_069420.1:58334687-58347110 GCF_026875155.1 Cherax quadricarinatus
CAACAAGAAAATGTGAAGGGAGTTCATCTTTGGGGAACACAGATGTACTTTTTGGGAAACATAGTCCTTCACCCTCCCTAAACCCGTCCATCACACTCACCACCAGTTTATCACCCACACCACCAACCATCACCCTCCCCACCAGAAACCATCACCCTCCCCACCAGTCCACCACCTTCAAACCCTCACCACCATTCCCCATCACCCTAACCACTAGTCCCTCACCCTCTCCACCAGTCCATCACCCTCACCACCAGACCATCATCCCCGCCACCAGTCCATCACCGTAACCACAAGTCCATCACCCTACCACCAGTCCAATCACCCCACCACCAGTCCATCACCCTCAACACCAACCATCACCAACAAGGGAAGTGTGGAAGGGAGTTCATCTGAGGGGACACAGAAAGTACTTCTGGAAGTATAGTCCTTCAACCCCCCCCTACCAGACCATCACCCTCCCCACCAGACCATCACCCTCCCACCAGTCCCCTCGCAATCACCCCCAAGTCCATCACCCTCACCACCAGTCCATCAAACCCCAACCACTAGTCCATCACCCTCACCACCAATCCATCACCCTCACCACCAGACCATCACCATCCCCACCAGTCCATCACCCTCGCCCCCAGTCCATCACCCTCACCACCAGTCCATCACCCTCACCACTAGTCCATCACCCTCACCACCAGTCCATCACCCTCACCACCCGTCCATCACCTTCACCACAAGTCCATCACAAGCAAGGGAAGTGTGTAAGGGAGTTCATCTGAGGGGACACAGATGGACTTCTGGAAACACAGTCCTTCACCCTCTCTACTAGTCCATCACCCTCACCGGCAGTCCATCACTCTCACCACCAGTCCATCACCCTCCTCAGCAGTCCATCACCCTCACCACCAGACCATCACCCTCACCACCAGACCATCACCCTCACCACCAGTCCATCACCTTCACCACAAGTCCATCACAGGCAAGGGAAGTGTGGAAGGGAGTTCATCTGAGGGGACACAGATGGACTTCTGGAAACACAGTCCATCACCCTCACCACCAGTCCGTCACCCACACCTCCAGTCCATCACCCTCCCCACCAGTCCATCACCCTTCCCACTAGACCATCACCCACCCCACCAGTCCATCCCCTCACCACCTGTCCTACCCCTCAAACCCAAAAGTCCATCACCCCTCACCAACAAGTCCATCACCATCAGTCCATCACCCTCCCACCAACCATCCCCCCTCGCCAAACCCGTCCTATCCACCCTCCCCACCAGTCCATCACCCTCACCACCAAATCCAACCCACACCCCTAGTCCGTCACCCCCACCCCAACCATCACCCCACCACCATCCTCACCCTCACCACCAGTCCATCAAACCCCAACCACCATCATCACCTCACCACCAGTCCATCACCCTCACCACCAGACCCTCACCCCCGACCACCAGACCATCACCCCTCACCACCATCCATCACCCTCACCACCGTCCACACGCTCCCACCATTCTAAACACCCCACCACCAGTCCATCACCCTCAAACCCCCAGACCATCACCCTGACCACCAGACCACACCCTCACCAAACCACCCATCACCCTCACCACCATCCTCCCCCAACAAGGGAAGTGTTTAAGGGAGTTTATCTGGCCCGCAGATGGACTTCGGAGACATGAAACTAGGGAAGCCAACACACACACACACACCACACACACCAAACATCACCACCAGTCCATCACCCTCATCACCAGTCCATCACCCTCACTATCATCTATCACCCTCAGCCCAAAAGCCCATCACCCTCAAAACGACCATCACCCTCAAACCAGTCATCACCAGAAGGGAAGTGTGGAAGGGGGTTCATCTGAGGGGACACAGACTTCTGGAAACACAGTCCTTCACCCTCCTACTAGTTCCTCACCCTCACCGCCAGTCCATCACCTCACCACCGTCCATCACCCAGCCACTACACATACCCTCACCACCATCCATCACCCCCTCCCCAGCAGTCCCCCCAACCTCACCAGCAGTGCACCTCACCACAGTCCATCAAACCCTCACCCCCAGTGACCCCCACCAGCAGTCCACCCTCTCCACCAGTCCATCACCCTCAACCCCAGTACATCACACTCCCCCCAGCCCATCACCCTCCCCACCACTCCACCCTCACCCCCAGTCGGGTCAACCTTTAACCGCCAGTGCATCACCCTCACCACCATCCTTTCCCCCTCCCCATCAGTCCTTCCCCCTTCCCACCCATCCTTCCCCCTCACCACCAGTCCCATCACCCTCAATATAGTCCCATCACTCTCCAATATAGTCCCCTCACCCCACCACCGGCCTTTTCCCCCTCACCACAAACACCATCACCAGCAAGGAAGTGGGAAGGAGTTTCATCTGAGGACACAGATGACTTCTTTAAACATGTCCCTTTAACCTTTCCCCCAGTCCACCACCCTCACCACCAGTCCACACCCCCCCACCAGTCCACCACCCACACCACCAGTCCCTCACCCTCACCTCCAGTACTTACCTCCCCACCATCCACCACCCTCATCACCAGTCCATCACCCTCACCACCAATCCATCACCCACACCACCCGCCCATTACCCACCCCACCATCCATCTCCCTCACCAACCCAATCCATCACTCTCCACCAGTCCATCAAACCGTCACCACTAATCCGTCACCCACACCACCAGTCCATCACCCTCACCACCAGTCTAACCACCCCAAACCAGTCCCCTCACTCTCACCACAAATCCATCACTCTCACCACCAGTCCATCACCCTCGCCACCAATCCAACACTCTCAACAAGTAGTCCATCACCCTCATCACGAGTCCAAACACCCTCACCACCAGTCCATCACCCTCCGAACCATCCACACACCCTCACCACCAGTCCATCACCCTCACCACTAGTCCATCACCTCACCACCAGTCCATCCCCTTCACCATCACAACACCATCCCCCCTCACCTCCAGTCCATCACTCTCACCACCAGTCCATCACCCTCACCGCCATTCATCACACACCAGCAGCTATCACCCTCACCACCAGTCCTCACCTTCACCACACACCATCTCCAGCAAGGAAGTGAGGGAGTTCATCTAGGACACAGATGGACTTCTGGAAACAGTTCTTCACCCTCCCCACCAGTCCATCACCCCCCTGCATGGGCTTCCTACAAGTCAAGATGTGATTAAAAACAAGTACCCCTAAATGGTCTGTGTTGACCTCAAACTGCATGAACCCTTAGGGAAGGTCTTGCCGTCCCCGCAAGGAACATAAGCCCCTAAACTGACAAGGTCACAGATAATCACATAAGGTTTAAGGACCGCTAACCAGCTGTTTAAGGACCATACAAGGAACTGTGACCTAGAAAGGTCTTTGGGTGACGACCCTACGTTCAACGCCCTTTGCAAGGTCTTTGGTATGATCACACAAGGATACAAAAGCCACTTGCAAGGTCTGCGACGAGTGTCTTGGCCCCTAGCTAAGACTAAGTAAAGTCTGAGAAGGCTACGTAAGGTTTGGAAAGCCAGACATTCTTGTGTGTGAAATCACTGCCAGAGATCATAATATCGATGAGAGAACAAAATATCGATAAATAATATTTCTAAAAATTCGGGAAGATTCAGTTCTCTTACAAATAACATCTCATCGCAGAATATCAGAACAAATAGAAAATAAATTATAGACAAAGGCTCAGAACATATAATATACACCTAGCATCAGAAGTATAAATTACATGTTCACGAGAAAATTTAGACATTGGCTGGAAATACAGCGTAGTTGGTCACAGTAGGACTTTGAATAAACAAGAAGTCAATTTCTAGACTCATACAGATAATCAAAGAAAAATAATTACTTGTAGGCTCCACATGTTTTACTTCATAAAAGTCTGGGGTTCCTTGCAGATCTCAGTTGGGATTAAATATATAATTTCCCGGGAATTTTTAATCCCCCCTCTCAGTTCTCCCTCTGGCCATAAATCTCTGGGATAATAAGTATGAGTTACAGGGTAATTCCCTGGTAAAGGAAGAACCTCTCTCTTCACCTGAAAAATCCATCATATTAACTTTTTATTACAGAGAAGGATTTTACCCTCAAAAATTTTATTTATTGGAACCGGAAGATTTGCGGGAGAGAAAAGCTTGGAAAACCTTACTCTGGGAGGTGTCCCACCACTTTTCCTTACCTGGGGAGGTGTCCCACCACTTACCTTACTCTGGGAGGTGTCATACCACTTACCTTACTCTGGGAGGTGTCCCACCACTTACCTTACTCTGGGAGGTGTCCCACCACTCATCTTACTCTGGGAGGTGTCCCACCACTTACCTTACTCTGGAAGGTGTCCCACCACTTACCTTACTCTGGAAGGTGTCACACCACTTACCTTACTCTGGAAGGTGTCACACCACTCATCTTACTCTGGAAGGTGTCATACCACTTAGTTTACTCCGGAGAGGGCCTAACACCACTCGCTTTCTTCAAGAGATGGGGTCATCGTCCTACTCTCCCTCTAGAAAGGTTTCATCTTCCTAACCTCTCTCTAGAAAGGGTCTCATCTTCCAAGCATCGCTCTAGAGAGCATCGCTCTCTAGAGGTTGGAAGGGGAGAGTATGGAAGAGATGAATGTATTCAGATATTTAGGAGTGGACGTGTCAGCAGATGGGTCTATGAAAGATGAAGTGAATCATAGAGCTGACGAGGGAAAAAAGGTGAGTGGTGCACTGAGGAGTCAGTGGAAACAAAGAACTTTGTCTATGGAAGTAAAGACGGGAATGTATGTGAGTATAGTTATACCAACACTCTTATATCGGTGTGAAACATGAGTGGTAAATGTTGCAACAGAGAGGAGGCTTGAGGAGTGGGGATGTAATGTCTGAGGGCAATGTGTGGTGTGAATATAATATTGACAGTTCGTTGTTTGGAAATTAGGAGGTGTGGGATTACCAAAGCCATTATACAGAGGGCTGAGAAGAGGTTGAGGTGCTTCGGACATGTAGAGAGGGTGCAAAGAGATAGAATGATTTCGAGAGTATATTAATCTGTAATGGAGGGAAGGCGTGGTAGAGTTCGGCCTAGGAAAGGTTGGAGGGAGGGGGTAAAGGAGGTTTTGTGTGTGAGGGGCTTGGACTTCCAGCAAGCATGCGTGAGCGTGTTAGATAGGAGCGAATTGACAGATGGTTTTTAGGACTTACCTGCCACACCCAGCAGCACGTTAATGTTTATGAAGGGATTCAGGGAAACCGGCAGGCCGGACTCGAGTCCTGGAGATAGAAATACAGTGTCTGCACTCTGAAGCAGGGGTGTTAATGTTGCAGTTTTATAAGTGTAGTGTAAACATGTCTCTGGCCAGGCAGTGATGGAGTTAATGATGAAAGTTTTTCTTTTTCGGGTCACCCTGCCTTGGTGGGAAACGGACGACATGTTAATAAATACATAAGAAGGATGACACACTATAAGTTAACAATGTTTAGCTGCAAATTTAAAAATTTAATGTAACTATTAAAAAAGTTTGTAATTACTCGATTCATAGCAATTGCTGGATCATGCCTTTTCAGATAGACTTGAAACTTTTGGTGTTGATTTGCTTCATTAATAGAAAGCTTAACATTTACTTGAAGCTGTATGAATATTTGGCCATTTTATTAAATAAAATGGCGACCGTGTAGTAGAGAAGACCTTTTACGGTCGTTCTTCAACACAACCGCTGGTGTACCGGAACTGGAAACATTTGTTTTATTAAAACTGGATTTTATACAAACCATTTAGTTTTTTTAATATATAGAAATGCAAAAAAAAAATGCGATATGTTATGAACCAGCATTTTTAAAAGTATTTATATTTTCACGAATTTAGTAAAAACTAAAATAGTGTAGTGTTTACTGGGTGAGCGAAACGTTGTTGGCGACAGTGTTTATATTGTTAACATCTCACACTAAGTCTGGATGACATCATGAGAGGTAATGGGAGCAATCCTATTATCTGTCTCAGTGCTGGAGGCAACGATGTTGGCAGACGTAGGAGTGAGGACCTGATTAGCAGGTATAGGTCAGCAATAGAAATAATTAGAAGTAAGGGTGGGAACCCTCTCATATGTGGTATTTTGCCAAGGAGGGGAGTTGGAAGTGAATGGTTGTCCAGGGCAATTGGTGTCAATTGCTGCTGGACAAATACTGTAAGGAAAAATGCGGTAACATTCATTGACAACTGGGACCTCTTCTATGGCAGAAATGACATGTATGCTAGGGATGGGGTTCACTTATCTAGGTGTGGGGTGGGAGCACTTGCAACTGCAGTGGAGGGAGCAGTTAGGACTTTAAACTAGGAATAGTTAGTGGTATGGGTTTTGGCAGGAAAACAGTGAAGTCCCAGTGTAGTAATATTACGAGTTCTAGGAAACTAGTAATAATAAGAACGAGATAGATATTGAAAAGCCAGGGA
This sequence comes from Cherax quadricarinatus, assembly GCF_026875155.1. Classification (NCBI taxonomy): domain Eukaryota; kingdom Metazoa; phylum Arthropoda; class Malacostraca; order Decapoda; family Parastacidae; genus Cherax; species Cherax quadricarinatus. Next base: position 58,341,143 of record NC_069420.1, read on the forward strand.
CCTTGGGTGATAAGGACAGTAATAGGTTTAGTAGAAAAATAGAAATGAGCAGGAAGGGTAAAGAGAAAGGAGAGTCTTTCAATGTTTATTATGCTAATTGCCGTAGTGCTAGGAATAAGATGGACGAGTTGAGATTAGTTGCTAGTGTAGGTAACATTGATGTATTTGCCTTAACTGAGACGTGGTTTAATTCAAAAAGTCGGGACATGCCTGCGGAATGTCATATTCAGGTTTTAAATTGTTCCAAGAAGATAGAAGTATTGGGAGGGGGGTGGGGTGGCATTGTATGTCCGAGATCGCTTGAACTGTTGCATAAAAACGGGTATTAAGTCTGAAGTAACACATACAGAGTCTGTTTGGATAGAATTTTCAGAGGGGCATGAAAAACTGATTTTAGGAGTGATATACCGTCCCCCTAACTTAGATAGGGACCAAGGGAAACTACTATGGGAGGAAATTGTTAAGGCCACAAGGCACGATAATGTAGTAATTCTAGGAGACTTTAACTTTAGTCATGTTGATTGGAATTTCTTGACTGGGAATTTAGAATCGTACGACTTCTTAGAAGTATTTCAGGATTGTTTTTTGAAGCAGTTTGTGACAGAACCTACAAGGGGAAATAACCTGCTTGACTTAGTTATGGCAAACAATGAATCCCTTGTTAATAATTTAGAAATTTCAGAGGAACTGGGTGCTAGCGACCACAAATCAATTACATTTAGCATTGAATGGAAGTACGATAGTAGCGATAACTCAGTAACAGTCCCAGATTTTCGCTTAGCAGATTACGATGGGCTTAGAGAACACTTATCATCTGTTGACTGGGGTAACGAAGAGAGCTATCAATATGACAGTTTTCTGAACACTATACATGCTGCTCAAAGAGCGTTTATCCCATATAAAGAAATTAGATCAAATAGAAATGACCCAAAATGGATGAATAATAGGCTCAAATATCTACTAGGCATAAGAAAGGAATTTATAGGCGTATCAAAAGAGGTGAGGGTCATCTTATGAATCAGTATATTGGGACATTAAGAGGGACATTAAAAAGGGGATAAGAAAAGCTAAAAGGGACTATGAAATTAAAGTTGCTAGGGATTCTAAAACTAACCCAAAAAGTTTTTTCCAGGTCTATAGAAAAAAAGTTAGAGATAAGATAGGTCCCCTTAAAAATAACTATGGGCACCTTACTGACAATGAGAATGAAATATGCTTGATTTTAAATAATTATTTTCTCTCAGTTTTTACACAGGAAGACACTAACAATATTCCAGTAATTAATTTTTACAGTGGGCTAGAAGAAGATAAATTATGTAACATCACAGTCACTAGTGAGATGGTTGTGAGGCAGATAGACAGACTGAAGCAAAATAAGTCGCCGGTCCTGATGAGGTTTTTTCAAGGGTTCTTAAGGAATGCAAAATGGAACTCTGTGAACCATTAACTAATATTTTTAATTTATCTCTTCAAACAGGTGTAGTGTCTGATATGTGGAAGATGGCTAATGTAACTCCTATTTTTAAAACAGGGGACAAGTCGTTACCGTCAAATTACCGCCCAATAAGCCTGACCTCAATTGTAGGCAAATTACTAGAGTCAATTATAGCTGAGATTATAAGAAGCCATCTCGATAAGCATAGCTTGATTAATGATACTCAGCATGGATTCACAAGAGGCCGTCTTGTCTAACTAATTTATTAACTTTCTTCAGTAAAGCTTTTGAGGCTGTTGACCACAATAAAGAATTTGATATTATTTACTTAGATTTTAGTAAGGCTTTTGATAGAGTTCCGCACCATAGACTGTTAAAGAAAGTGGCAGCTCATGGCATTGGGGGAAAAGTGCTCTCGTGGATCGAGTCATGGCTCACTGACAGGAAGCAGAGAGTGTCCATAAATGGGGTTAAATCCGAGTGGGGATCTGTAACAAGTGGCGTTTCCACAGGGATCAGTCTTGGGCCCGTTGTTATTTATAATATATATCAATGATCTTGATGAGGGAATTACTAGTGATATGAGCAAATTCGCCGATGACACAAAGATAGGTAGGATAATTGATTCAAACGTAGATGTTAGGGAACTTCAGGAGGATTTAAACAAACTCTATTCTTGGTCAGAAAAGTGGCAGATGCAGTTCAATGTAGATAAATGCAAGGTTCTGAAGCTTGGGAGTGCCCATAACCCTAGTACTTATAAATTAAATGATGTAGAACTTAGCCATACAGATTGCGAAAAGGACTTGGGGGTTATGGTGACCAGCAACCTTAAACCAAGACAGCAATGCCTAAGCATACGTAATAAGGCAAATAGATTACTGGGATTATATCAAGAAGTGTAAGCAACAGAAGTCCAGAGGTCATACTGCAGCTTTATACATCATTAGTAAGGCCTCACCTTGATTATGCAGCTCAGTTCTGGTCTCCGTATTACAAAATGGACATAAATTCGTTAGAAAACATTCAGCGTAGGATGACTAAATTAATACATAGCATCAAAAATCTTCCTTATGAAGAAAGATTGAAAACTCTTAAGTTACATTCACTTGTTAGACGAAGAATGAGGGGAGACCTGATCGAAGTGTATAAGTGGAAGATAGGTATTAATAAAGGGGATATTAATAAGGTCTTGAGGATGTCTCTCCAAGAGAGAACGCGCAGTAATGGATTTAAATTAGATAAGTTTAGATTTAGAAAGGACATCGGAAAGTATTGGTTTGGAAATAGGGTAGTTGATGAGTGGAACAGTCTACCTAGTTGGGTTATTGAGGCTGGGACTTTGGGTAGTTTCAAATCTAGGTTGGATAAGTACATGAGTGGGATGGGCTGGATTTGAGTGGGACTTTCACATCAGAGCTTATTTCTTGGGTGGCATTGAAAATTGGGTAGGGCAAATGTTTTGTTAGTGGGATGAATTGTAAAGGACCTGCCTAGTATGGGCCAGCAGGCCTCCTGCAGTGTTCCTCATTTCTTATGTTCTTATGTTCTTATTTATAACCTGAGTAACTTCTAATTTTCAACAGTTCTCAACTATTAATTTGTTAAAGTTCGTTGAAGATAGTCAAGGTCAGGTGCCTCCTTTATATAATAATAATAGTAATAATAATTAATAATAATAATAATTAACATACTAGTATATAGAAATCCGGTTGTTATGCAGAGCATTTCGGGCAAATTAGGTCGGTTTTGTCTCAGGATGCGACCCACACCAGTCTACTAACACCCCAGGTACCTATTTAACTGATGGGGAACATAGACAACCGGTGTAAATAAACACGCCCAATGCTTCTACCCTCGCCAGGAATCTAACCCGGACCCTCGTCGTGTGAAGCGAGAGCTTTAGCCACCAGGGAACGGGGCACCTTGATGGTGTCTCGTACTAAGAAGGTTGGTGATGTTAATGGAACGTGTTGCTGCCATTTTGCTACTTGTAACATGGAAATGGTACAGTATACTTTTCTTTTGTCAATTTTATTAAACTGGCAAAACTTTCGTGGGATGCAATATATGATCCTAACTGAGATCCTGTTATGCTTTGATAAATGGTAGAGGGCAGATAGGAAGCATAGGACAGAGAAAGTACCATTGACATATTAAATGTCTCAGGCTTCGGGTGCCAATATGTTTTCCCAACATACAGGAGGAGCTTGCTAGGTCTATATAACTGATATTCCTAGATGTAGGAGCAGAACTTAATCTAGATTCTAGACCTACTTGCTGATCACTACTAAATTCTTTACTAGACAAGTTGATAACAAAATCCAGGTTCGCATATGTGGTTCAACGTTGCACTTGCACTTGCGTCTTTTTACTTTACATATTGTCGGTAATTCTACCAATATTATTACAAATTAATTTTGGGTGTGATTTATAGGCCCCCAAACCTTGATAGGGAGTGCAGTAAGCTGTTATGGGACGAAATTCATAAGGCATCTAGATATGAAAATGTTGTGATAATGGGAGATTTTAACTTTAGGAAATCTAGAGTCTAGTGACTTTATTGATACGGTTCAGGATTGCTTTTTAGAACAGGTTGTGACAGAACCAACTAGAGGAAACAATCTGCTTGACTTGGTTCTTGCCAAACAAATTTTTCACAATTGATAATCTGAGGTTAATGATGAGTTTGGGGAAAAATGATCACAAACACTTAGTTTTAAAATTTTATATGGTTTTTACCCAGTAATTGCAAAAAAATCTCTGCCCCGTTTTTCGGGGGCCGTTTCATAGCATAAAAAAATTACTTGGATCCCGACTATGGTTTAGGTAGGGATCTTGGATGCCAAAATGACGTTTTTCGAACATAGTTCTCTGCCCGACAACTTTTGTCAGAGTAGGGAAAATTTGATCTAACAAAAAAGATCCCCAAAGGGGAAAAATATATTAAAACTTTTCATTGGTCAAAAGGGGCAATATAGGCGTATCAAAAAAGGGGAAGGGCATTTTGAAAACAATTATTAATTAAAGAGAGAAATAAGACAAACAAAAAGGGGTTACGTTTCTAAGGTTAGATTAGGGGCAAGATTGGCCCCCTTTTTAAAAGTAAATCAGGTCAGTCACTGACGTGATAAGGATATGTGTGAAATTTCAATATTTCTTCCTCTCGGTTTTATCCAGGAAAAAGCTATCGTATTCCTGAAATAATAATTAGTAGACAGGGTGATGTAAAAATTTTTCGATTGCGGTAACTAGTGACAGGTCCCCAGACAATAGAGAAATAAAACCTAACAAATTCCCATGTCCTGGACTGTTGCAAGGGTCAAGGAATGTAAAGAGAACTTAGCATACCTTGGTTAATCTTTTTAACATATCACTACAAACTCATAGTGACTGATAATTGAGAATGGCAAATGTAATACCTATAAGGCAGCTTTATCGACTAACCATTATGCTTTACCTCCATAGCGGAAAAATTTATGGAATCAATAATTGCCGAAGCAATTCGTAGCCATCTTGATAGGCACAGATTAATTAATGAATCTCAACACGGTTTTACTAAGGGGCGTTCCTGTCTTACGAATTTACTAACTTTTTTCACTTTTAAAGGGAGATCATGGTAATGAATATGATATTGTGTATATGGACTTCAGTAAGGCTATCGATAGAGTTCCACACCAGAGGCAATTGAGGAAACTTAAGGCACACGGAATAGAACGAGAAATTTTTTCCTGGGTAGAGGCATGGCTGACAAATAGGCAGCAGGGAGTTTGCATAAATGGGGAGAAATCAGAATGGGGGCACGTCACAAGCAGTGTTCCTAAGGGGTCAGTGTTGGGGCCGTTGTTGTTCACAATTTACATAAACGACATAGATGAGGGAATAAATAGCGACATAAGCAAATTTGCTGATGACACCAAAATAGGCCGTCCAATTCATTCTAATGAGGACACTAGAGCACCCTAGGATGATTTGAATAGATTGATGCAATGGTCGCAGAAGTGGCAGATGCAGTTTAATATTGACAAATGCAAAGTTCTAAATGTTGGACAGGAAAATAACCATTCGACATATTAACTAAATAATGTAGATCTTAATTCTACTGATTGCGAAAAGGATTTAGGAGTTCTGGTTAGCAGTAATCTAAAACCAAGACAACAGTGCATTAGTGTTCGCAATAAAGCTAACAGAATTCTTGGCTTCATATCTAGAAGTATAAATAATAGAAGTCCTCAGGTTGTTCTTCAACTCTATATATCCTTGGTTAGGCCTCATTTAGAATATGCTGCTCAGTTCTGGTCACCTTATTACAGAATGGATATAAATGCTCTGGAAAACGTACAGAGGCGGATGACAAAGATGATCCCATGTATGAGAAATCTTCCCTATGTGGGTAGACTGAGGGCCCTGAATCTGCACTCTCTCGAAAGACATAGAATTAGGGGGGATATGATCGAGGTGCATAAATGGAAAACAGGAATAAATAAAGGGGATGTAAATAGCGTGCTGAAAATTTCCAGCCAAAGGTAGGAC